>AP031357.1:24220000-24550000 GCA_037833965.1 Marchantia polymorpha subsp. ruderalis
ACTGTTTGAAATGTGCGTAAAATGTTTCGAACCTCTTCGAAGAGGTGAGAACGTAGGCTCATTGCCATCTTCGGCACACTCTGGAGAATATCAAGAGACCTCCTCCAATTCACCTGTATCATATCACAGTAGTCGAACGCAGTTTAGTTCTATAGGCCACGCAGAATTTCACTCAACTAGAATGGCCTCTAGCTTGAAAGCCACAATGATCTAGTTAACGACGGACGCCCACTGTAATAAACTCGTCCGGTTTCATGAACTTTCTTTGGCCCGCATACATCTAAAAGAGGGTCTCAAGGGCTGATCTTTTTTGAAGAAAAATAAAATCTGCTAAGACGGAGAAAATCTTCGTGTGAGCAACCTTATTGTCATCAATACTTTGAATGAACGCTGTCAGACGTGTGTAAGTATTTGAAGTCCTGCTCTCGGGCTGGCAGAGGGTGACATGATCCTCACGCTCCATACTGAAGTCACCGTACCGAGCTGAAGCCTCTTCTACTATCATCTCACAGCTAACTGCAAGATCATCTTGAGACCCCGCTTCCTATACTTCGGAAACAAGTGGGAACAAACCACTGGTCAGACTCGTCATTTGAAATCCTTCTATGGTGGATGGATTTCCAAAAAGTGAAACCGGAATTCAGCCAAGTTCATGAACCCCATCGAGATCTTTTGAAAATGAATCCAAACAATCTCATAAAAGTACTGGGTTTCGAACCAAGATATGTGGATGCAGAATTGAAGGCTATTGTTTCAGCAGGTTAAAATCAAGCCGATTACAATTAAGAACAAACATGTCACATCCTGAAAGCAAATCAGCGTCACACTCACGGTAATAGTAAACCTAGTAGGTTTCGATTCTCCGACTCCAGCAATGCTCCACTTGTAGGACAGCCGTAAAGCATCAAAATCTTGATGAAGGCGAGCTGATTGTGCGCAAAGCAGCTTCACATAGTCCACTAGAGGGCTAGCATCTTTCAGGTGTGTTCCATTCGGACTGAAGAAAGATGACATTCCGTGATGGGGCGTTCCATAGAAGAAGATTCCTTTGACGCAGTTCAGAAATCCAGCCATTTGTTCCTTAGAGAGGTGCAAGCTTTCGCTGAGGTGCGCTTGGAGGCACATTTGTTTTATCACCAAGCCTCCGTAACTGTGACCGACAAGTATAACTGGACGCAAGGGATCCTGCCCCACCTTTGCAGATATAAGATTTATCATCAAATTTTCGGCTGTGCAGTAGAGGTCTAATCTTCCATGCTCTGCCGATGTTGTGATACAAGCATCGTAATTGACAGACAGAATCCGAGCTCCAGGGAACTCTTCCGGGAGCCAGGTCATCGGCCATACTTCCTTTTGACAACCGCGTGACGTCCATGTTGATAAGTGAGCTACAGAGGTGTGTGACGATTGTAGGCCATGAAAGAGTACAACGTCCAGCAGTGATTCAACTCCTGGCTTGTGAAGTTCGTATACAGAGTCGCTTAACTGATATAACAGATGCAGATCAGCAATCAAACAACGTGGACAGATCTTACGTACTGCAGCTCTGAGATTCTTAGATTTCAAGAAATAATTGGGAATAGCGCAAACATTGATGTACTTTCCAGAACTGCTATACTGTAATTTGCATACATTATTGTGATTAGCTTACCCTTGTAGCGGCAGTGGCTGAACACGCAGGGGGCAGAGACATTGCATTTAACTTGCGTAATCAACGCCCGTCCATCCATCGCCCTAAAAGCACGATGAAGAGTAAGGAGAGTATGTGATACATTTACTTCTCCTCCTCGTCAGTAGACAAGTGCCAATATAAGTGCGAGAAAGTAACGTCGCTCAGAATGAACCTTGTATTGTCGCCGAATCGAAATCCCCAATCCCTCAATCTCCACGTTGATCGCTTTCAGGAAGCTCGCCTGCGGACGAAGAAGAGAAAGAGACCTCGCGGGCGAGGGTCGGTGGCGATTTCCTCTCCGGCATTCGGCTGCCCCGACGCGCAAGGACGGATGGGCCAGCCCGCGGTCGCTTGTGTTGATCTCGTCGCGGCCGAGAAGATTCGGCGTCGACGTTTCTGTCCACTCCTCGCCATTATTGATGATGACTCAGCACAGGTTGCAGAAAAGACGGCGTTGCTCCATGTTGATCATACCTTGAAAACTCTCGAGGCAACTGTTAGTTGATGAGCGCTTCATTCTTCACGGTAGCCGTCCATTCGTTTGGGTTTGAGAGCGAAGAAGTCCGTAACACAGAGCAGATTGGCCCTCGAGGAGCGGACGATCCAGTTCCTTCATTGGGAATTACACGTGGAAATCCCTGCCATGGTCGAAGTAGCTTAAGGCACTTTGTCGAGTCGTTAAAAAGAACAGATCGTGATTATGTACATTAAGTTGAAACAACCTCCCTCACTTATAACGTTGCAAGCGAGCGACAGTGCATGACCAGAATAAGAATGAGCAATGTTGGACTAGTCACCGCATCTCTTTGCACCTCATCTGGAGTTGACTGCTTACATACATCATCCCAGTTGCAAACAGTTCATGGTTTTACCTGCGTTTTCCGAGCCTTATGTCAACAACACATACCATAGCCAGATGACTTAACGCTCTACGATAATTGTAGCCTCTAGTTTTGTATCTAGTATCATAAACTCCCCATCTGGGCATCTCTTCCTGGGTACTTGCTGACATTTCTCCTCCACTCTGTTCCCCTGCTTGTTGGTTCCGTATCCGCTGCATATATGTTACCTCAGCGTCGTACACACGACTTCTACGCCCAACTACTGCTGTTTCACTGCATCCTACTAACGTAGGACTTGACTGCATTGTTTTGTCTTGGTTCAAGTCCTATTCGAAGAGGTTATACTCTTTTTGCTTCACATGTGCAATAATTGGATTGTGCTACACGGTATTGGCAACGTGTTTATCTCAGGCAAGGCTTATTGTTGCTCATAGTCAGTACATGTACTCGATCTTTTTATTTAACTAGATATGTTTATATCAGATAGTTACAGAATCTCGGTTACTATATTCAAAATTCAACGACTTGAGCAAGCCTTGCGCCAACAGTCAGAACAAGAAGTCATGGAATTGCTAAAGGCGCAGCTCTTTGACCAGTTTGTATTACACGTTCATGCAAATGAGACCACGTAAACTGACTGAAGTTTGTATTACGTAGAGTTGATTATATTTTGCGAAGCACAAGGAAGCTGCTCGTGCTCTTTCTGAAAAAGGGATTCGTAGCGAAGAGATGACATCCACTCCCAATGAGAAAAAACTACAAAGCTTTTAGTACGGTACGGTAGGACCTGTCAGCCCATTCTACTTCAAAAGAATTGGAAAGTTCTGAACAGGATTGACGACACGAGGGGGAGAAGAGAGAGAGTTGAGAGGGTTAGCATGCCATGATCATTGTTTCATACACTGTAATTTTATACTCTGCCTTATGAATATAAAGTTCTCTTCATTTGATATTATGTTGTTCAGTTGGTCTATGATGGATACTAGTTGGCTTCTTGCGATTGAGAAAGACAATGGGGGACATTTTACCTTTTCTATCAGAAGTGTTTACACTGCTTATTAGATCGACTGACATGGATATATGATAACATGATATTTTTTATATCAATGCCGTATTGATTTTCTATTAACACTTCGTGCGTTTTATTGCGATCTTTTGTCACATATATTATATTGCTATGAATATATCATTTGCAACAAATGATAAGCTCTTGAAAATGGAAAAAACAAGATTTGAAATCAAATCAATGCCACATTTACTTTTTGTCAATATTATGTGTTTTCATTTCAAATTTATTAAGTCATGAGAAGTATCTTCCTTTTGAAATACTTTTTGAGACAAGTAATAAAAATTTTGACATCAATAATAGTCTAGTTGTAATATTTAGCAGTCTTAATTAAATTGAATTATATTATATATATATATATATATATATATATATATAACAGTTCGTGTCACATTAGATTTGTGCTCCCATTTTAAATTTTGAAAAGCATTTATTTCAACTAAATACTGGAAAATCAGCTTATATAGTCTTTGCTTCCGTAGAGAAAAAGATAAATAGAATAAATAGATTGAAATACTAAGTTGAGCATCTTGTTCTTATATGTGACCAAAATGCCTCATCTTGTTTACTTAGGATTTTGTAATGAAGCAGTATACATTACAAAGTTTAGGGTTTGTAAAGCTCAAAGATGAGATTTCTTCTTCTGCTCGAAATGAAGAAATCTAGCAAGCCCATACATTTAGAAACTAAGTTATATATCCACATATAATTTCGGGCATTTAGAATATAAAGGCACTCTCGGCAACTGAATCTGTTCCAAATTCATCGATCTTGCTTATGGGAGTAAGAAAATGAATTGTGTAAATAAAAACCTATTCTAGGCTACGGTTCCCTTATGTGCATGTAATCTGCTGAACCTCAATACTCTTTGCCCATTCTTGCTACATATCATCGACTCCAATGCATCAGAGAGAATCCAGATGTGCACTCCGGATGAATGCTCACACTGAATGTACATTGAATTCAGAGCTTGTCCGGGAGCAGGTGTTGACCAGAATCATCACCGACAACTTAAAGCGGCTGTGATTGTTGACCTTGAGCAGAACTAGAAATGTGTACCAAATCGGGGAAAACAGGGCACATACTATCATGCAATACTTTCCATAGTAATCACTCTACTTGAAAAGCATTGCACTATATTGTTGTTATGGGTAAGCGTGCTCATGGACACCAGGATCGTCTGCTTGCATGAAGTGAAAGTCTTCGCCAATTCAGATCAGACTTCCAATAAGATGTGGTAAGAACGGAAAGCGTCCTCTGTATCTAGATTACTCTGCATCTTTGACGGCCCTCGGAAGCTGGAAATCTTCAAGTAAAGAGAGAAGTAAATAATGAAAATGGAAAATTCCAACCAGTGCTAAAACATTGCTACTTCTGTAACGGCGTCGATGGCAGTGATCCACTAATCAGCCTAATCATTGGAGCATGATGACTTCAGCTGAGTTTAGACTCTTTGATTACAACAAAGATGTTCCTGCGTGTGCCTTGTACAGGCTTTTAAAGAGGAATTTGATCTCACGGAACAATGTATTCAGCTTCCAATACTAGTGCAGCACAAAAGGTTCAAGTCTACAACGTGGTGACGCTTCACATCCAGATCTATGTCATACCCCAGGCTGCAAGCTTCATCAATGTCGTCAGTTTCTCCATTCATGTACAGAAGCGTGTCTATCCGGTTAAATTTTCAGAAACTGAAATGTTCTCCTTTGCGAACGAAAAGATTCAAAAATCACCTATGTCAAAACTTACCTATGAACGGTCGATCATATCCCTCCAAAGTGTAATCATGTTGTAGGTTCCATGAACGAGCATCGTCTGGCTAACTAGAATACCTTGTGTCAGGTGCAAAGGCTCAAGGACATGATGCCAGATGATTCGCGATTCCACGGGCTGAAGTAACACGAGTAACACACTCCGCTAAAAATGAACTCCACGGCTGATCAATCCGATCAAAGAAGCTCTTGCAACATCTGCTCCCGCTCCATCTGCTCTTGTGCCTGCATACGGTGGACTCCAGATTGCTCTTCGATGAAGTTTGTGAGATCTTGGTATAATGAAGACATTGGGCTGATTGGTCTGATGACTGTGAAATGATCGGCTGCAGCGGTGTACATTTTGTCGGTGTCAGTTCGGCATGCAGCTTCACATACCACCACTTTATTGTAGCCCTGCATATACCGTGGGAACATCAGACCGACAGTGGTACGGACTGAGAAGTCAGTTGATTCATGTGGAAGCTTGAATGGATTGGTTTGGGAAATCTTACCCATTGCATAGTAGGCAGACTTTCAGCAATCGTATTTACTCGTAGTGGTGACACAGAGGAACTACGCCATACTCGAAAGCGGTCATTCAGCAGAGCTGCCTCCGTGCTCAGAGTTTTCAGAAATTCAAAAGTTGGACTCACATTGTACCTCCCTCTAGTCTGGACGAAGTCAGCAAGTCTGGTGCCCTGTAAAGGAGGAGAGTAAAAGCACAGACCTTTCACGCTGTCCAGAAAGCTCTTGATGGTCTCGTACTTCCTGACTTCCGCATGTCCGTTCGGTAATTTCATGTTTTCTATCATTCTCTTCGACGCATCTACACAGCCTTGGGAATGGAGAAGCAGCTGCTTGATCACAAGGCAACCCAAAGAGTGTCCCACCAGAAACACTGATTGTTTGCCCACCATGGGCACGAGTTTTGTTCTCAGAATATCTTGAATCAAATTTTCTCCGAGGTTCTGCATAGTCATTCTTCCGGTCGTTGGGGTCTCAGTTATAGAGGAGTCGTACTTGATTGATAGAATTCTTGCTCCAAACTCTGGGCCCAGCCATTTTTCAGGCCAGCAGACCGGCAGCTCCTCTGCTTCGTTTGGGTCTCCTTGTAATTGTAGCTCTGATTTACTCAAACTCATCCAGGACTTCCAGTAGGCTTGGTCGTAGGCCTTTGACTCAAAATGAAGACCATGAAAGAAGATTATATCCATGGATGGTGCTCCTTGTGGTTCGTACAGCACAAACAGAGCTGAGTTGATCTGCCACACCATTACACAACGTTGATCATACTATGTCTGACCTCAATCATCGATCCAATCGAGTTTTGGTGCTCAGATAAGGAAATTGGGACAGATAGATATTGGCAACTTGGTAATCAAACTGAATTGTGGATACTGAGCGCTTACCGGTCTGAAGTGAAGAGCTGCCATGGTAAGAGAAAGAGCGAGATGTTAAACTGATCTTCTCACCATGTTAAGCACTAGGACATACCTGCAAGAATTTAGTTGGCAATTGAATCTCGCCAGTAGACTTGTTAATGTATGTCAAATCGGTCTATATCACACGCGTAGAAGTAAGGCTTTACTCATCCGAAGAATTCATTATCAAACTTCAACATAGAGATTGCAAGCACTCTTACTGACAACCCCGAAACCTTGACATCTGATCGTCAGTGCTTTTGACCTTGAAGAACTGTTGACAGATCTCTAGAGCAATTGAAACTCAGCTTTGTCAGTCAAGCGAATCGTATCTGTCGGAACCGAATTCCATTCCCAACTGGGATCTCTTGAAGCAACCACAAATCTTTTTAGATCGATTTAACTTGACTCGACTTGACCGCCAAATCACTGATATCAACGCAGGGAACACTTTCTGGCATATAATTAACTCAGTCATGTCATCAACTCAATCATCCGTCTTGACTCGTCGATGAAATGTTCTTATAGTAGTGTTCTTACACGTCTACAGAAGCAGAAGAGTATGAACTTCATTGACTATTCGGAACTGTTAAGATCGAGCTGCGCACGATTCGATAGCTTGAAGGCACCACTTTTCACTACAGCTGATTTCTGCAGCTAGGCTGCAGTCAAAGACACCGTGTTGCTCAAGGTTGCCCGTGGTGAGTTGGGACAACTGTGTTCTCTTTTGTCTTTCTCGTAACCCCACGATCTGTTTGTAACCGTTATCCACACTACTTTGCAGAGCACAGTCACGGTGTGAACTTCAAACCTCCAACCCTCCTTGTTTTGTGTCACCACCTTCATGTGGTTTTCTCTTTCACGTGGTCATGTGAGTCTGAAGCCAAACGCTTTACTGACCAGGTACGACAAGTGGCCAGTCAGCGCAAGCCTTGCTCCTCAGTCTAAATTTCGAGCAGTGCAGAATTCAGATTCTCCAAGCGAATTTGTTTTCAACAGTTGAGTCATCTCTCGCTCACTCCCCCAGATAAACCCCATCGGATGTTCGTGCTAACACTCTTCCGTGATTTGAGAGGCAAGAATACTGCTCACTGGTGCCCTTTGTTCAACGTCGGCGAAAATACATGTCCCCCGGACGGGATCTGTTGATATAATTGTGTGGCATGATGATGACGCACCATAAAGAACTGACGTCAGCTGTTTAGAGCAATATCAGGATGGAACTCCTTGCACGCTGGCATTATCTACTGTAACAAAGTACTTTGTGCACTCGGCCTCCAGTGTGGCCGCCACTAGCAGGTATTGATGTTGACATGAACTTGATACAATTCATGTCAACATACCTCTCAACCATCCCAGTAATTGTTAAGTCCGCAGCTCACATCCGATGGACATTACCGGTTTATAGAGCGTTTACAGCATAGAGACTTAGCCTGGGACAATCAGGCTCCACAATCTGCTAGATAGAATTGCAGCCTTATTACAAATTGTTGTGTTGAGATCATATTCTTCGAATGATTTGGTGCCGTGTTGAACAACAACTATTGCAACTACAAATTCTCTCCTACACTCCGTCTGCAAAAGGACGTCAGTAGAAATTCTCCTTTGACCACCAGTTATACTATGTCCAGAAAATATTTTTCACCAGAAGATATGTCTTCCACGTATAGATAAGCTGAAGTTTCGTGTATTCAGATCTGTCTGAAGCAGCACAGACCATCTCTTACCTGACACTCTCTCTTGTGGATCCATGGACGAGCAGTCCTTAGGTAACCTCATGTTTACATAGCTGCTCCATGTCCTACCTCAGTAAGCTCTAGTCTTCAACAAACCATTGATGGCTCTGATTCAATTAGCTTAAAGATTCAAGAAAGTTTAATGTTCATTTGACCTGCTTTAGTCTTATACTTAGCACGGAAGTTGTGAGGTCTTTCATTTATGCTCTCAAGTCAATAAAACTGGAATCAACATAAATTCACAGATTTAGATCTGAACGATGGAGGAGCTTCCTTCCTTCGAGATCCCCATCTAAACAAATCATGTGAGTTCATGCTTTACATCGACTATTCCTGAATCTAGACGTAAGGAGTAGCGCTAAATATCTGATGAACTTTAACTATGAACTTTTGGGCTCGGCAGACATGTAAAGAACTGGTTCCTCTCATGAAGTATGGAAGTGGCTCCTCTTGTGAAGGCGGTGAGGCTTACGGCCTGGTTGGGAAGACCTCGTGTTAAAGGTTAGGATTTTGGCCCAAGGTCATTTGAATTGCAGTGTATCCGCACCATCGTTGCGAGCAGGTCATTCCAGTTGAAATGCTATAACAGAGTAGAAAATCATTTGATCTCAGCACCTCCAATCGAAGCTCTCCGGAATTTCCAGAATGTGAGAACTTCCTGAGTGTTCAAAAGCTGCCAAAAGCCCTTGACAAAATTTGAGAATTTCAACGACCCCATGGACAAGTGTGTTTTACTTCCTGAAATAAGATGACTTGTATGGCTGGTGAACGTGACCTTCAACATCTTCTTGGACCTCAACCTCTCATCTAAAGATGGAACGAACGAGATTCTATAATTTGCAGCTGTGATTTGTCAAACATTCAGGAACCGGTCTGAAACAGGAGGGATGACAACAAAAGTTTTTTTTGAGGAAAGTTTACTTTCAAAACCTTCAAAGTTTCCTCAGGCCTTTATTTTCATGTTCGATGAATTTCCATAAATGTGACTTGTGATGCCTATGATGCATTCAACATACTCTCATGAATCGAAAGTGCATCACTGGTCAAGCTTCGTTTTGCGATTCCAGGTGAGAAAAGAATCATATTTATGACTCGAGAAGATTCCTAATCACGTCTTTCGGGTTCTCTTGAAGGTCGGTCTCTTTTGCGTAGACATAGTGGCAGCTCTAGCTCTGAATGGGGACTGCGCACCCGCTTCGCTTTGAAGCATGGAAGCAGCGTCTGGTCTCCTTGTTTCGTCAACTCCAGCATATTCCTCAATGAATCCTCGAAGAGCCTCGTATCTGTTGTCTACCTTACTCGGCGGCTTACACACCGTAAAGTGGTCGGCTTGAACTTTAGAAAATCCATCACCGTCGCAGCGTGAAGATGCTTCTTCCACCACCATCCCTACGTTCAAGCCCTGAAATGGCAAGTTGTAGAGATTACTGAAAGAGGTCATAAAAAGCAACGAGAGACTTTTCACCTCAAACTAGATGGAGGATATTTTGGGATTGTCGGCGGAAGGCTTACGAGTTTGCAAGTCGGAAGCGCCTCGCATATATTGTATGACCCCACGTTTGCCTCCTGACGCCAACAACGGAATGCCTCGTTCAGTCCCTCTGTCTGTTTACTAAGCACGAGTAGCAAGTCCAGCACTTCACTGTTCGCGTCGGGAATTTTGGTCGCCCAGCTCGCCAAATTTGCCCCGTGGTGTGGAGTGGAATAGAAGAAGGTGCCCTTGACGTTGTTCAAGAACCTTTCCACCTCTCGGCGACTCTGGCCCTCCTCCAGTTCTGCCTTTCTCCTCCGAGCCGAAGAAATGAATCGTTTTATCATTATACCTCCCAGGCTGTGTCCCACCAGAATCACCGGGCAATTTTGGCCGACCTTCGGCCCGATGCCAGAAGCGTTCAGGATGATGTCTGCTACAAAATTATCCCCTATGGCCAAGACGTCCTGTTTACCAACGCTTCTCCCCCGGAGCAAGACTGAATCGTAAGTGACAGAGAATATGCGAGCGTCTCCCAGGTCCGGCCCTAGCCACTTCTCTGGCCAGCAGATGTCTATCTGATCGGCACCATTGTCTGCTTGCGCCTTCGATGTCCAAGTCTTCCAGTAGGCATTGTGATAATCGAGAACTTGAAGCCCATGGAAAAAGATGATGTCCACCGTGGGGTCTTCGTATGCCCCATTGCTGGATGCGAAGTCGTATAGCATATAAAGTGAGTCGTTGATCTGCACATTTCATCGATCGAGTACGACCAAATGACTTCCAATTTCCATCATATGCCATCTGGCCACGAAGAGCTTCGATGCGAGATTCGTCTCTAGCTTAGAAATTGCTATCAGGTGACACTCGTGCAAGTGGAAGTGAATCATCCTGATCACCTACCTTCCTATGCGCACTCCTATCCGGTGGAATCGCAGGTTGCCAGAAACGGTTGGAAACTCTTCGAGCTGTACACAGCACATCCACAGCGAGTCAGTATCTACATGACAGGACAGCACTCACAATCAGCAAAATATGTGATTCGGAACAATCTACAACTACGAGATTTTCAATGAAGTTCGAATTGAATGAGTACCTTACCCAAGAAATTCAGGGCATCGTACAGTACATGACAGCCGCAGAGGACCATGTTTTCAGCATCTATCGAGTCTGCTGGCTCTCGAGCTCAGTGGGCTGGCCTGGCTGCATAAAGATAGCACCTTGTTACATTCTTCGAACTCATAGATTCAGCTTTGTTGCAAATCCAGGAGGGGACTCTGATATTGTGCACTCTATGAGCACTAGCTCTCCATCCAGACTCTTTCTGAAATGTTTCTTTCCTCTGCAAGACGCCAGTTTTTCATTCACAGACTGATCGCATCAAAACCGCAAGGCAATTTTGTAGTCTGATTTTGTGTAGAAGCGAATGGTCATTCGCTTCTACGTGTGGATCTGGTTTCGGTTCACACCGTCCGAAATGCATGCGAAGCTCTTCACCTTTGACATACATAGCCTCATCTGATCGTGATCACTGAACAATTGTTCACATTCATCATCTTCAGCAACGGAATCCGCGTTGTTGCTATCTCGAGCCAGCAGTCGAGTTCAAATTTCTGATCCGAGAATGTTGGAAATCATCAAGCGACAAAATAGCGTTGAGGTTGAATGCTCAGTGCTCCATCGACAAAGGGTTATCATTCATCTGCATTCCTTTTGCAGGGACCAGATCAACATAGTTCCGTATTTTCGTCATTATATCGCATCTTATGCACACTGTATCTTATGCTAACTTTTCCACATCTTTAACTGTTGACACGATCTAGTGTCGATATCGCAACTTGAATCCTCATGGGGAAACTCAATAGCACGATGAGGTCACCATGTCACTTTGTTTGGTACCTTCCCGACACTACCACCGGTGATTTCTCCCCTATATGGAATTTTCAACCTTCGCATAGTATTGCCTCACGATTTGTCCCACGAGGAGGCTCATCACTATTTGCCCTGCGTGCACGAGTGTATGTCCTTAAGAACCATTGTTTGACAGCAGCCTAGAGGGGGACTTCATCTAATGTACTTGTACAAAATCATTGTTCACATTTCAACTTCACATTTGTGTCTTCAATAGTAGGTACTAGTGTCCAACATGGTCAAGGCCAAGTTCATCACTCGATCTCACCATCTATTCTGGTATGCTCCGCTCATGTGGAGAAATAGTGCTTGTGATCATTTTCAGACTCGTGTGCCACTGGTCTCAATTTCATCTGCTTCGTTTTATCCACTGAGAAGAATCAGGTAGCAAGATACATGTGGAACTCAGAAATTGATTAAATCAAATCCACTCAGGAAGAAGCACAAATTGTGCCCTACTTTATGATGACGTTTAAGCAGCAGAGCGGACCTCTGGAAGCTTGTATCAGTTTCAACGCGAATATATCAGCTGAATTGAGGTAGGCTTATTTGCTCAAGCTTTCATGCAAAACCTTCTCTTAAGTTTGAATCATTTTGCCCGACCTCCAGACTCGTAGATATTAAGGTTTTTTACAGCTTCGGGAAGAATCAAATGTCTATCGTCAATTTTGGCTACTTCAGCTCCTACTTCGAAGCACAAAAGCGAGATAAAGATACAAAAAACTACACAAAACCAGCAGGGAGGGAGGACACAAAGAGTTCCTCAAAAGCAGGATATGTTCTCATAGCGCGGGTTAATTGGAAAATTCATATATCGACCAGAGACGTCTTCACAAGATAAAGCTAGAGACGCAGAGTTTATCATTGAGACAGTGCCTACGTTTGGCTCCGAAGGTAGGCTGAGGGATTGGAAGAGCACTTTGTGGATCCACCATCTCAGTAAGGTTTTCAAGATATAAGACCGACAACCAAACAATCGAGAGTGTTCTCTGAGTAAAAAAAGTGAATGTGGCTTGGCTGATATTCAACATGTTGACATGATTTACAAAGTCAGTTGTATATACATGGTGGAGGAGAGCAAATGTAACTACCAAAACGTCGACACATGTGCGATTAGTGCAGGAAAAAAATCAACTCGGAATATTCAAACTCCCGCTCCGGTCCAGAGTCTTGGGGAGTCCCACATTAGCGAGAAATGGTTCCGAGAATTAATAGGTTGAAGTCATGTTAAACACTCAATTATCTTCTCCTTGCACCAACCTTGCATACACACTTTCGTAGGCGACCGCATTTCACACTTTCAGTCGGCTCAACCTCCTCTGCTATATTGCACATTACATTCGAAATAGTGATCTGGACTATCAAAAGTACAAAACGAGTGCTATCTTTTTTAACTTTTATATAGCCATGAAACAAAAGAAGCTGATTCTGGCGATGTTTCTCGCTGTTTATGAAATGCATTTGGTGTAGAGTGCCACGTGGGGCACAAGAAACTTATGTACAGTTGTACGGAGGAGCATATACTCCAAGACTAAAGACCCGTAGAAGAGAATTGTGGCTGTCATAAGCTCCTATCGTGTCACATTTCAGGGGATCTAAACATCGTAATCTCGCTTTGATCCTGAAGCTCACACCGGCTCTCACAGATTTCTGGACGCCCAGACTGTTATTCCCCTGTCTCTACAAAACCTCATGCTCCTTGCCAGAGGAAGTTCCTACCCCTGTACAAATTTCAGTACTATATTATTTCCGCCCCTGAAATGATCAGTCTGCTGGCTGCTCCGAGTGCTCAGAACACCTACAGCTACAAAGTAGTAGCCATCTTTTGTGAGGTTTCGGTATGGAAGGATCGGTTCAGAGAGGTGGTTTGAAAGATCCGTATACACCCTCACTCTTCTCGTGATCCTCAGCTACAAGTTTAGGCGCTCCAGACTCAACCGTGGTTCCTTTCTCCCACGCGACTTGTCCCTTGTCCAGAGCTTCATCAGTAGAATATAATTTGTCAGCGCTGTATGGATGGACTTTATCTGTTCTATCCTTTTGGGCCTCCTTTTTGCTCACGGCCCAGTCGCCCAGGACCCCAGTCATCACATCCTCGTCAGCCTCACCCTCGGGCTGTGAGAATTGCGGGTCGTCTTCCTTCACCACACGTCCGGCTGGGTGCTCGGAATCAGCTACCAATCCGCGATGCACTTCTTCATCGATGCCATGATGCATTTCGGCACCGTAATCCACTCGGACGGCCGGGTGCGGGTCCTCTTCGGATCGAGACTGAGACCTTCGAGTGAATTCGCCTGCCGTTTCTCGAACGGCATCGTCGCTGTTCATCCCCAATTTGCTCTTCGTTTCCGCGTCCGCTGCTTCGAACGAAGCTCCGCCCTCGCCTCCCACTGCCTCCTCGACTTGCTCGACTTTCGATGCGGCCGCCCTCTTGGAGCCTCGCAAAAATTCATCCTGACGCTGTTCCTGCTCGCGATAAACAATTACGTGAGAATTTCATCCTAGATACTGCAACGAGCACGGAGCACGGGGAGGCAGGCAAATTTCATGCATCCATGGCAGATACACCACCACCTGAGTCAGAATCGTAGAATGAAGAGAATCAAGCAACATGAGCATGTTCAATTTGTGAATGCATTTTCGTGTCCGGCCCAACGCTCGAGGGCTATGTACCGAGTCAAAAACACAGCGGTAGGCCGTCCTCCTCGGTGCAAGTCAAAAGCCGTAGAATCCCTCGACTGACTCTAATTTGAAGTTGCATGGTCATACCGAGAAGTCTGTCGAGAATCTATCGAAGGTTTGGATTCCGAGAGCAGAAGGTCCATGAGCGTTGACAGTTGAATGTTATGCTTTTGATCCTGACGAGAATGCTGGCTCCCGAGCCTACTCACCTCAATCCATTCCGGGGACCCCTCTGCGTTGGTAAGAGGGCTGCGCACTCCATGCTCGGCCGCCCGATCGCCCGGTCGAGTTGTGATTCCCATCCGCCGGACTCCACCAATTCGCCATGCTTCGGTCACCGCTATGGGCTCCGCCTTCGTCTTTCCGAGTCCGGAATTCCTCCTCTCGACCCGAGATGGTGCACCGGGAACACCAGATCCTAGGACCGGGGCGACCCAGCTGCTCTCTCTAGCTACGAATCCACCGGACAATCCAGAGATCTCACGCCGGGCAGCGATTCTCGTCGCGACGGATTGCAGGTCCTTGAGCCCTCCATAAGCTCCAGAGCACAGCTTCTTCCTGAGTGATTGCATGACTCAATGTCACGTCAGTCAGAAGTTCACGATGTCCCGAGGCAACAAAACTCAGAGAGGTCCTCCAGATGGTTCGCGAGGCAAGTCCCTTGTCAAATCAAGCTCGAGCCGTCTCTCCTTCCACCGTTCCTCCCCCTGCCGATCGACCGAAACTTAAACCCTTGGACGCACGACTTCTAATCGCCTCCAACCCTTCCCCGGGCTCTTCCTCCCTCCCTTTCAGAAATTCCTCCGTCCACGAAATTTCGACAACTCCCTGCCTCACACACTCGTCAACGTTGAGAACAAATTTGCAGAAACCGCCTCTCTCCCGAAAGCTTCGAATCCCCAGAGCGGAGCAGTATCAAACTCACCAGTCTACAGCTCCTTGAATCAAACAACTCTCCAGATTGGCCTCAAATCTGTACAGGCCTAGCCTCCTTGAGTTCCGAGAGCTCCCCGGCGAGGTCGAGGGCTTGTCGCTGTGCATCGGGGCCGCCTTCGTGCTGAATTCTCTGGGAATCCAGTTGTCGAGCGACGTTGATGATGAACGTTGAGGGCGATCGAGAGCAGACTGGCTGCTGCGTTGCGGATCAGTACGACAAGTGTATGTGTGACCTGCCCGCCCTGCCACGTAGGGTCCAGTTGTACCTACTCGTCCAGCCCTGCTGTGGCAGATGGCCAGGTGTGCCTCCAAGTGGAAGGAGCCGGGGTCTCCAAAACGCTCTCTATCTGGCGAAAATGTTCCAACTCAGCGTCTATTGTTTGGAGAGCCAGGCCTTCCCTCGACTTGACTCCAGGCGTTCGTTGGGTCTCTTTTAGCGGTCCAAGAGCAAACTAGAGTTCGCCGCCACTCCGTTCCATCGCTCGATTCCCATCTGTCCCTCGATGGTACATCCCGACCTCACAGCGGGTGCATTTTGCAGTTACGGCCGGCACTCTCAATTATTTAATGTATTCGCTTGCAGGGCTACGAAGCAGACGTGGGGTAAAGTACTAATGAAAGTACCCAATCATGCCCCACAAGGATCAAAAGAAACGAGTAGACAGCGCTAAGCCACAATGGTATCGCATGGGCAAAGTAATAGTAATACTATAATGGAAAACATGTTATCCATATGTTTTACAAACAACTTAGCATCATACTTTGCATTGTCACCATAAGTAAAACTATCAAAGGAATCAGAATTCTACATCGTTAGTCTATGCAATGATGACGAGACTATCTCTTACCATTTACAGTAAATTAAAAACGTGTGTATATATATATATATATATATATGAACATAATTTGAAACTTGTAAAACTTATATAAAATGTAAAACCCAAATCTATTGATCATATTCGCCGCCCATGATGCGTAATCACCCGTCTATCTATGAGGAAGAGAGTTGAGCAGACAAGCGAGTGATTTTTTCTCTCCAATGCAGTCATGCTTTGAAACCAGTCCATGTAATCGAACACATGCCGAAGTGAAACACGTTCGAAACACACAGCTCTGTAATCACATTAATAGCACAGCGGTCCTCTTATTTCATGCTTGAATGCCAGATGTCTCAGGTGCAGAATCTCAATCGCCACGTGATCACGGGCTCATAGTGACTTATTTATGGCTGAAGAACATACTGCGTCCTGCTGAACGGGAAGAGATATCCAATATCACTATTGTCGACAATGCATTCTACTTCTGGGAGAAGGTATTAGTGCAGAAAAGCTGAGGCAATACCTGAGTCCAAGGACAAATTTGAACACTGAAATTAAACGTCACGGAAGTTGTCTGTCTCACGAAACGTCAATAGAGTTCTACCGATAGAGAATATGGAGGCCAAATGCAAGAGGCACACTTGAACACTGTGCAGCAGAGCACCATCGAAATAGAAGTGGACCCTTTTTGAATAAAAACCATCTGGGGACGGATCCAGAGAATGTCAATAGAGTGACGAGGCAAAACAAAGTAGAGACCCTTATCCAAGAACTAGCTCCTTGAGACAGGTAACTCCACATGGAGAGAAGATGGTGGAGGGCTAAATTGTTACCCACCCAAACTGACGGCAACCAACCAGATCACCTGGAGAGGATAAAGCACAAAGCGGAGAAGTTTGGGCTGGACCGGCAAGAGAGCAAAGATGGATTCGACACCACATGGGTGGGGACCAGATCTGCCCCTAGCTGATCAACATCTCAAGGGAGGCTACGGACTTTTTTTTAGCACCAAATGTGTTTTCACACTATGCATGACCAGCCTCTCTATGTAGGGCGGATTCCGATTTTCAGTATCTCAACAAAATTCTCAAATCGAAATACGAAATATACGAAACTTGACAAAAATCTCTCATGTTTTAGGCCAAATTTGACGGCGCTGTAATATATCTTTGAGGGAGGTGAGTGTTATTTTTTATTTGTGAATAGACTTTTCCCATTTCAGCACTCTGAAATCATTCTCCGCAGGTTCTGAAATGGTCAAACTAATCCTCCGAAAAACTGCATGAGTTGAAGAAAACTATTCTTAATATCTCGAATCACACTGTTCAGTCAACAGATTTTTGTGAACCGAGAACATCAATTTTGTAATGTTATTGTTTCACAAAAACCAAAAACTGCTTGTGTTATTTCATCATTTAATCTATGTCTTTTTTATCCCAAGAAACTTTGAGATATTTTTTATATGTTAGAACTAATTGAATAATTTCTCGTGTTTTCAAAGTTAAAAAGTGAACCAAGTAGACAAAATACTAGAACTCGTCTGGTTGAACTCATCAGGTGTCACCGCAAAGTTTTTGTTGAGTAAATACGTTAGGTTCTCTAGAAAAGCCACCGAGATCAACAAAAAAATTTTCACAAACGATCACCGCAAAGTTTTGGCAGAGTATTTCCTTTAGTTTCTATAGTAAAGTCACCTAGATAACAAATTATTTTTTTTGGAAATATCAAAATATCAGAAAACAAATCTCGAGCAGAGTATAACATCGAGTAACCAAACCCGAAAACCGAATTGTATCCGCCCGTACGAGTAGGGTATGGACGTGTACGGTCCTTGATCTGCGGGCATGGTTTAGATACGGTTTTGTTTTTGGGTTGACGGGTAAGTTGTGGTATCTATATATAATATGGAGGCGCAAAATTGCTGACGGCGGCCATAAGCAATTTTGGTGGCATCATCAGATGTGTGGCGTACAAGAATCATAAACACGGAGTAAAGAAAGAAGATTATTAAAATAGGCTATTAACTATATCATGTGAATTGCTATAAATCAGATCGTCCCTGTTCGCAATGGAGCAATCGGCATTGCTCACCTATACTATAAAAAGATATCAAACGACTTTGCGACGGTGCGTTCATTCCACATATCGCAATCCTGATGCAAGCTAACTCCTCGGTCAAGCTCAAGAATGTCAATGCTCTCAAGGCCAGAGTCTAGACCGTCCTACTCAAGCCGATGCTTAAGTTCTTCGGACGAAAGGCGCATAGCAATTGGCACAGGTCATCTGTGTGAAAGCAATTCTCAAACGTCGTGGAGCTCGCCACCAAGAAGCTCGTCAAGTTCAATGATTCAATCTTTGTCGCCTGTAACACATGCATGTTGGTGTACGTGTTTGATTCCAAGAACGGCACGTCGACACTCGCTAAACACGTATGTTCCACAATAATCAACAACTAGTTGTTGGCAACTTTCACAACGCACAGAGCACTGTGGTACCCCACTTTTGGTATTTTTGCGGAATTTAAAACCTTTTTTGGAAAACTGTACCGCGGCAACAGTGTAAATAGCCATCGGTGCATCAAAATAGAGTGAAACTGGATGATCTCGGAAAATCTCGAAGAATCTCGTAGAATCCAGGAGTGGGGCGCAACGTCTCGGACAGACGCCGCCCTAAATGACGGGCTCTGAAGGAGTACCCCTTCGGCGCAAGGCGCGTAATCCGCCTTCGGTGCTATGCCTTCGGCGCTAGAGAAATCCCTCAGAATCTGATCAATTCCCAAACGCCTTGACTTGATTAGGGTTTCGTTGGAAAGAACTTGACGCGCTGATTCTAACGAGCCCAAGAACGCCTGGAACGGATGAGGACTCAGGGAATTGTGACGGTCGAAAGATACGAACATCTTCGCCTACGCATAGGCGAGGGAAGTTCGCCTACGCATAGGCGAAATAGGGTTTGACGTCGGCGGGATGCCCACCGAGAATGCCGCCTACGCATAGGCGGGGAGGATTTGCACCTACGCATAGGCGAACGGGAATCGCCTACGCATAGGCGCTTCGGCGTCGGCGGGAAGTCCGCCTTCGGCCCTAGAAATCCGCCTTCGGAGTTGGAACTTGTACGGCGCCTTCGGCGCCAGCGCATCATGGATGGGCGAGGACCCAACGGAGTAGTAAAATCCGTACGGACTGTACGGACGGAACGGATGAATGCGCCTTCGGCCGGTCGGGATTACGGAAAAAAGAGCGCCGACGGAGAGGCGAGAGACTTTGACAGACTGGACGGAGTCCGTTGACCGCGGTCAACGCCTTCGGCACAGCCGCCTTCGGTGCTGCGCCTGCGGCGAGTAAACCTGCGCGGACGAACGTCCTGTGTGCGGACGGAATTCGCCTACGCATAGGCGAGCGCCTACGCACAGGAAAATGAAGTTCTGCGCCGGCGGAAACTCCGCCGGGGATTCCGCAGTACGCAGAAGGGAGTTCGACTTTTGTCCCATACGCGGACGAACGCCTTCGGCGGAGCGGGACTAGCCAAATTGAAGTACGAAGGAGTGTAGCGCGTCGGCGAGAAATCCGCCTTCGGCGCTGCGCGCCCATGGCCGCGGCGTGATACGCTGGCGGAGTTCAAATTACCAATTCAAGCGTGTGAGTGAAGTCGGCGTCGGCGGAGTGTGAAGCCGCGCGTGAGAGAGAAGGCCGTTATACCGCGGAGCCGGCACGGCCATCAAGTGATTCGACCCTTACGACCGAGAGCCGACCATGACTTCCTACGAGGAGACAGAGGACGCCCCATTCTTGAATTTGCGATTTCAATTTCTGGTGCGAGCTGCGCGCGTCCACCTGCTAGCTGAGAGACGTTCTAGACATCACCGCGCGGAGAGTTACTCGGTGGCTGAGAGAGAATTGAGTGCGCGACAGTTGGAATTGAGAGAAATTAGAGTTTGTAGAGGAGGCAGAAGCGGGAGCAAGAGGCTCGGGCAGAGCAGAGAGAGAGTTGCGCGAACCAATTTCAAGAACGCAATGTCAAAATCGATGAGGCTGCGGATGGTGCCACTCAAGCTCCCGCAGAACGGGTTGCGTGCTTTTGAGGAACGGCTGATTGCAAGGAAACTCGAGTTCTTGCTGTGGGGATGGAATTACGTGTGCGTAGACATGGTGCGCGAATGGCTGGACGAGGAACGACCACCTACGCGCGGGTTACGTCCGCACGTAGATAGATGGACTGTCTGCGATTGGGGACAGGCATTGGGGAGGTGCGCAGGTGAGGACGGGTACCTCCTATTTGAGAGTGAGAGTGTCAAGGTAACGAGACAGGACGAAGCCTCCTTCGTGGAATTATTCAAGCGGGAGAGGTCTTCCAAAAACGGGTACAGGACCCGCGACTACAAAGATCGTTTCTGCAGGACCCTAGGGATGGCGCTGCTGCAATTGTTGCAGCCGCATCGCACTACGTACATCACGTTGTGGCAGGTGTACTTCATGGAGCTCATCTTGGCCGAAGCTCCAGTTCACTGGTCGCGTATCCTGCATAGGGTGATGCGACAGCATGAATTCGAGGAGCGGGGAGGAACTCTCAATCACCTCTCCCCCTTCTTGATAAATTTTTATCGGGAGATGAATTGTTTAACCGCGGCGGAGCGTGCTCGATTTCCGCCATTGTCAATTGACCATCCCGGGAGGTATGTGCGGGATAACGAGGTAGACATCGACGCGGAGGACTCACCTGCTTCCACTCCACCGACTCAACAGGATGCGGGAGAGACACACCCACAACGAGAGTGCCGCGGAAGCGAAGATGGAGAGAGGAACCGGAGAAAGAGCAACGTCGAGAATCAGCTGCTCTCACACGGAAGCGGCCACTGCACGAAGTCTGCAGCCGGCCAAAGCAGAAGGCGCGCAGGCTTTTGTTACCAACCAGCAGCGCGGAAACGGCGACGCTCGCCACAAAGAAGGGAAGTCCGTCCCCGGAGAAGGATGGAACTACGCGGACGACCGAAGGGGCCGTAGACCACACTACGCCTTCAGCGGAAGAGAGACGGCCTTCGGGTCAAGAGTTACCACGTGCGGCGCGGATGAGTGTGCCGCCTACGCATAGGCGACTCCCTGTGGATAGGCGACTCCTTGCGGACGTGGATCTGTGCCTACGCATAGGCAGAGAAAGTTCGCCTACGCATAGGCGGCCGCCTACGCATAGGCAGGACTCACCCCCGGTACAACGCAGGAAGGGGAAGGAGCCGGCGGAAGATCCGCCTTCGGCTCAAGGGCCTTCGGGACAAGGCCCTCCGGCGGAAAGAGCGCCGGGATTTGCGCCTTCGGCACCAAGGCCTTCGAGCCAACGAGTTACAAACAGAGAGCCGGCGGAAGCTGCGCCTCCGGCGGGAAATCCGCCGGAAGATGCGCCTTCGGCGGAAGGGCCTTCGGGCCAAAGGACATCGGGCGGGCCGCCTTCGGCTCTATCGCCTTCGGCGGTAGACGCCTTCGGCACTGCGCCTTCGGCGGATGAAGCGCAGGAAATTGCGCCTACGCGTAGGCCGGACGCCTCCCTCTCGCAGAACCTAAGGGGGGAGCAAGACCAATCGGTGGAGCGAGACCTAACGGAGGAGCGGATTGTCTGTCCGCAGGATGAGATTCGTGCGCGCGATGCACAATTACACCCCGCGTAGAAACATTCCGCACGATCGCCTTCGGCGGTAGACGCCGGCGGCGAAGAAGTTACAATCGACGCACGACAGGCGGACGATGGGGATGTGGTACGGCCGCATTCACCCACCGCCTTGGACCTTTTAGCAGGTAGCAGCGAGGCTGCAGGAGCGCCAGCAGCGGCAGAACACGTAGCCATCTCGCAGCCCCACTCAGGCCAGTCGCCGACGCAATCAATGGCGACCGAAATCCTCAATTCGGAGGATGATGAAGAAGGAGGATCCACGGAATCAGTGTCGGGATCGGGATCCACCGAGGAGGAGGAGGAGGAATTAGTTGCTGCGCCGGCGGCGGCGCTCTGTGAGCAGGTAGTACCTCTGCTAAGGTACTTGGATCGCAAGATGGAGAAATACGCGGATCCTCGCCAGCCTGGGTCCTACGTCGAGTTAGTGCGCAGGCGAACTCGCACTAAAGTTCACACCAGCAAGCTGCTAGCTCGGATGGACCGGGAACTTAAGGATCTGCGAGAGAAGCATGAATGCTTGTGGGGTCAGTACAATCTCAATCAGAAATTGTACAAACACTACGACAAGATGAAGGATGGGAGACTGGAAGAGCTCACCAAGGAGCAGGTGAAGATCACGGAAGCACTGATTTCTGAGCAGACTCAGAATCGGATTTTGTCACAGGAGCTCGTGCGACAGACACGTTTGTTTGAGCAGTGTCAGCTCGCACGACAGGCAGATGAGGAATTAATCCGCAGGCTGCAATCCGAGTGCGGAGAATTGAGAGCACAGCGTGCGGAGGCCGAATCGCAGCTGGTAGTAATTGAAGACGATCGCCGACGAGAGGCAGATCGCACGAAGGAAGAGATGGCGAGGCGAGTCACCCACTGCCTCAGGGGCTACGCCCACTAGGAAGTGGCGGCGCAGGAGAGACTCACACTGCGTGAGTTAGAGCTTCGTGCAGCCGGGTTGTTGACAGGTGACAGTCGGAGTCGGCGGCGAGTAGCGAAGAAGCTGGATTCTTTTCTGTCAAAGGCGCGGGACACCATGACCACCCTTGAGACGGAGGTTTCCGCGGTGTTGCGGCGTTTGGGACTGCGTAGTCGAGCTGAGGACTGGCAGGGTAGGGAGTTAATGCGCGGTAGTCCGTCGCGCAGGAGGCGAAGCACAGGTTCTGCGGAGTGTAGTGTAGCGTGGTTCCGTGCAGGCGCATAGCATAGTGCAGTGTAGTGCTAGTTAGGACTTAGAAGGTATAAAGTAGTTCAAGGCGTCTTGCCTTGGAATTTTTCCAGTTTCGGAAGTGCAGATTAGGAACTCATTTTCTCTACGTGTTTGTGTCCTTAGTTCTGTCACCACGCAAGAGGAGCTACACCTTGGCGGTCCGCATTGTGTAGCTGAAGGCCTTCGGCCGAATGTTCAGAGCTAGTACATTGGTTAGAGACTTGAGTAGTTTGGATCTACACCTGCGGGTGATTGCCGATGCTAAGAGCCAATGACGAGTTAGATACTTGAACAGTTTCGCCCCTACACTTTTGAGTGACTGTTCCTGATTGTACTCCTTCGAGATCTTTCCCCTTCATGCCAAAGTGAAGTTTTGCTACTTCGTGTAAACCTTGGTTGTAAATTCAGGTTACACTGCAGCAGGTGCCTTCAGGGTAACCCCTGTAGTATTTCTGGGAATGACAAGTGCCTAAGAATTCAAACTCTTCAATAGACTGTTATGATGTGTTACTGGAACGTTTCTCAGTGAGTCCTCCCGTGCGGACCTGTGTTCTCTGCGCGTTTTGTGAGTTGAAAGTGTTGTTCACCGCGTGTGAGTGACTTCGATCCAAAGTAGGAAGTCTAAACCGGGTTCCCTACGCTAGCAGAAAACTAGTGGAAGGGTTGTAAAAGCCGGAGTTGGGAGTCACTACCCGCAGCTTCGCTGAGTACTCGCGAGAGACTTTCCCCCTGAAATCTTGAGTAGAGTTCCTAACCGATCTCTGGGTTGTGTTTCTGTAGTTTCATATGTGTGTGTGTGTGTGTGTGTGTTACGCTGCACTGTGCGACCTCCGAGTGAGTTCCGAGTGAACACTTGCAGTATTTCTGGGAGTGACAGTCGCCTTAGAATTCAAACTCCTCAATAGTCTGTTAAATGTGACACTTTGTACCCTGTGTGTTCCTCTGTCCCTGTGGGTTCGACCTTTCTACCACTATATTGCAGTTTTAGCCTTTAGTGGGTTATTACAAGCACCGACTCAGGTAGAGAAGAGGCTCGTCGTGGCTGCAGCTGCCGACATGTGTGTCGAGTACATCTGTCCGTTTCACATGGTCAAGGGCAGCGGGTTTAAGGCTTACACGCAGACAATCCTGGACATCGGCGTCAATTTCTTGCGTGGATTGAACGTCGTCGAGCTGCTCCATGCTCCAATCACCGTCAGCCACAACAACAACAATCAAGCTGCTCAGGAGCACAAGACTCTGTCAATTGAGATACTCAAGCACGTCAAGACAGGCATTAAGATGACGAGTACGACCGACATCTGGACCGACGATATCAATAAGACCTCGTTTGTGTCGGTCACGAGCCATCTCATCGATTGTGATTTCGTTCTGTATCATCGCATCTTGGCGTGTTGTCCGTTCTTCGGCAGTCACACTGCTTGCATAGTCTTGATCAGGATCTCGTATATACTTGAACAATTTTCTATCATTGATACTGCTAGTGTGACCGTCGTCAGCGATCGAGGATCCAACATGCACGCACAAGATGGTATATAGAGCTATTATAATTGGTCCTCCTGCATTGATCACATCATCGCAACAATTATCACGACTGTGTTTGCCAAGACAATGAAGCAAGTCGACGGCAAGAAAACCGCTCCATTCTATATGCATTATGAATTTGCTCCAGATCTGTTCGATCTGATCGATCATTGCAAGACGTTCGCCACGCATGTCAAGCAGGCTAGTCTTTAAGAAGAGTTGGATAAGACGATCAAGCAAGAGAACGTGACGCGATGAAATTTCCTGTTGAAGTGTCTGAGCAACATCACGGGTGCTTATGAGCAGCTTGTGGTGGTGTTGACTGTCAAGAAGTTGGTGAAGATCGCACACATTGACGAGGAGTTGCTGCTGGAGCTCATCACATTCCTTCAATCGTTCGAAGAGGCAATCCTCACCATGGAGGTATTCAAACAGCCGATGTTTCAACGCATGTGCTACTTCAGGCATAGCCTACTACTTCATTGCGATTTGATCACTGAGGACGTGTACTACACAGCGAGTGACGGCATCAATAGTAAGATTGCAAAGGACTTGGAACACATACTCGCCATCAAGCCGATCATTCGACACTTAATCGAGGAAAAGTTCATCATCTAACAAATTCACATCATCGCTGCCTTACTTGATCCCAAATCTAGTCGCCACCTTGTCAGGTACGGCTTGTCCGAGTGTAAAAACCCACCAAAGGCTAAAACTGCAGTATAGCAGCAAAAAGGTCAAACCCACAGGGACAGAGGCAACACACAGAGTACTAAATGTCATGTTTTAACAGACTATTGAAGAGTTTGAAATCTCAGGCGACTGTCACTCCCATAAATGCTGCAAGTGCTTAACTCGGAGGTCACTCGGAGGACGCACAGTGCAGCGTAGTTTACCCCAACACACACCTGATACTGGAAAAGCACAACTAAGAGGCCGATTAGAACCTCTTCTTAAGATTCAGGGGGAAAGTTTCTCACGAGTACATTCAGAGGATCTGCAAGTAGTGTTCCCCAACTCCGGATTGTTTACTATGACTGCTAGAACAAAGCACCCGGGTTGGACTTCCTACTTCGGATGCGATACCTTCGTCAAACCGAAGTCACTCACACGCGGTGAACAACACACTCAACTCACAAAACGCGCAGAGTATAAAGGAACCAAACTAAGAAACTCAACTGAGAAAAGCTCCAGTGTCACACCATAACAGTCTATTGACGAGTTTGAATTCTCAGGCACTAGTTATTCTTAGAAATACTGCGAAGGCTACCCCCGAAGGCGCCTCAGACAGCGTACAACCTGAATTGATAACCAAGGTTTACTCGAAATAACAAAACTTCACTTTGGCATTCAGGGGGAAAAATCCCGAAGGAGTACAAACAGGAACAATCACCCGAAGGTGTAAGTCCTAACTGCTCAAGTATCTAACCAGTCACTAGCTCTGAACATTCAACAATCACTCCAAAGGTGAAAGTCCGAACTGCTCAAGTATCTAACTAGTACACTAGCTCTTAGCATTCAGCCGAAGGCCTTCAGCTACAAAATGAGGTAACTTCGTCAAGTTGTAGCTCCTCTTGCGCGGTGACAAAACTAAGGACACAAACACGCAGAGAAAATGAGTTCCTGAACTGCACTTCCGAAATTGGAAAATCTCCAAGGCAAGACGCCTTGAACTACTTTATACCTTCTAAGTCCTAACTAACACTCTACTCTATGTTACACACCATGTCATCTGCTATGCCTCATGTGCGACGGACGACCGCGCACTACGTCTCTACCAGACCAGTCTTCTGCTCTACTGCGCAATCCCAGCCGCCGCAACACCGCAGTCACCTCTGCCTTGAGGTTCGCAATGGCGTCCCGCGACCTCGCCTGGAAGGCATCTAACCGCTTCGCCACTCGCCGTCGGCTCCGACTGTCACCCGATATCAAGTCCGCCACGCGAATCTCTAACTCGCGCAAAGTGATTCTATCCTGCACAGCCACTTCCAAGCGAGTGTAATTTCTCAAACAGCGGTTCACTCGCTCTACCAACTCTTCTCGCATGCGATCTGTCGTGCGCCGGTTGTCGCCTTCAATCTCTACCAACTGCAGCTCTGCCTCCACACGCTGCGCTCTCAATTCGTCGCACAGCGATTGCAGGCGACGCAGTAACTCCTCATCTGCCTGTCGTGCGATCTGACACTGCTTCAGCAACCGTGTCTGCCGCACGAGCTCCTCTGCCAAGATGCATTTCTAAGCTCGCTAAGAATCGAGCTCCGCCTCGAGCTTCTCTCGCTGCTTCTCAAATTTTTTTGTGCCTCGACCAACGTCTCATCGCACACCTGGTTTACTACCTTCTGCACCTTCTGCAAGAGTGCGAGGTGTCCGTGCATGACGTCGTTCTTCAACTGCAACTCCCAGCACCTGCTGTCCAGGGAAGCCAGTACATGACTCATCGCGACTTTAGTCCGCGTCCGATTCCGCACCAATTCGACGTAGGACCCCCAATGGCGAGTATCACCGTACTTCGCCACTTGTAACACTAGGGTTTAGAGAAAAGTTCACTCGAAGATAGAAACGTAAACTCTAAAGATGAGAGATACCAACAATGGTTCTCCTCTCTCTTATATAGCTCTCACCAACAAGTACAAGGTGATAAGATCTAATCCCCCACCATCCATCCCACTCCTAGTGGATGGATGACGTGGCAGATAACCCTAACAAGCACACGGATCGCTGACGTGACGCACCCAACTAACACACTAACTAACACACTCAATCCTTACCTACAAGCACACGGATGGCTGACGTGGCACTGTCAACTAACACATCCACTCTGTACCTACCAAGTGCGCGGATCGGTGACGGGGCAGCTATGACTAGTGCACACTAAAGTATCTACATCAATATTTAGAGTAACCTCTACTTTAGTTCTAACTAACTAAAGATGGTTACAAACCTCCCTCCTTTTAAGATGCAACGTCCTCGTTGCACATACGTTCAAACTCCTGAATTATCAAAGGTGCATTTGCTAAATTTTTAGCTGGTTCCCAAGTTAATTCATACGATGGATAGCCTTTCCATTGAATCAAATACTCTACTTTGGGATATTTATGACCTCGAATACGTTTCTTGATTATCTTTTCTTCCTCAAACTCCTCATGATCTGCTATCAAGGTTGGAAGAGGAAGTGGTGCTGGTTCGTTGGTGAATTGTTTTGGTCGTGGTATATGTTTTCGCAATCGTGACACATGAAATACTGGATGTATTTTCATATGTGACGGAAGTTTCAACTTGTATGACACTTCAGCAACACGCTTCAACACCAAAAATGGACCAATGAACCTAGGGTTTAACTTTGGTGTTGCTACAAGAGACAAATTCGTTGTAGATAACCAAACATGATCTCCAACCTCAAAAATCACTTCTCTACGATGAGCATCGGCATGCTGCTTTTGCCGATTTTGAGCTATCACCAACTTCTCCTTGGCCTGATGTAGTCCTCGGTGAATATGCTCCACGAATTCGTTGACTGCTTCAACTTTGGTCGAAAACTCCTCTCCTTTGAGAAGTCTCATCAAACTTGAAGGAGTTATAGGATGAGCTCCATACATAAGAAAAAATGGAGACACTTTTGTGGATGCATTAACAGAATTGTTATATTCAAATTCCACAAGTGGCAAAAGGTTGTCCCACTCTTCTTGCTCTTCTAATGTGAATGCTCGTAGCATATCCTATATGGTTCTATTTGCTCTCTCAGTTTGTACATCAGTTTGAGGGTGATAGGCCGTTGACATTGCTAGTTTTGTTTTGAAAAAACTAAACAAAGTTTTCCAAAATAAACTAGTGAAGTGAGTACCTCTATCCGTGATTAACACTTTGCTTAAGCCATGATTCACAAAAACTGCATCTAGATACAATTGAGCTAGTTGTGGAGCTATTACTGTTTTTGTGGTTGGCTTGATGTGAATCATCTTGCTCAATTTGTCCACAAAAACCACCACTGAATCATGTCCTAACGAAGTCTTTGGTAACTCACATACAAGATCCATGGCGACATGTTCCCACCGCTGTTCGGGAATAAAAAGAGGCTGTAATAAACCCGTTGGTTTTTGATTACTTGCCTTGTTTTGTTGACAAGCAACACAACTTTGAACATAAGACTCCACATCCTCACGTATTTTGAGCCAATAGTACACTCGTTGTATACTCTCCACGGTTTTCTCCACTCCCACATGACCTGCAATGGCTGTATCATGACTTTCTGCCAAAATCATTGTGCGCAAATCGTGATCTTGTGGAATCCATATACGCCGATTGTAAAACGCCAAACCTCGAGATTTCTCTACCTTTCCAGTTTGTAGTGCCCGAGTGATCTCTTCATCCTCCTTTGTGGCTTGTGACATCTTGCTCCACCAATCCGCCTGAATTTCACTTCTGCAACATGATTCAAACAAGGCATGCGTGTGAGAGCATCTGCAAGTTGCTTCTTTCCCTCCACGTACACAATCTTCATGTTGAAGAGTTGACGTCACTCTGCCCATCGAATTTGTCGTTTGGACAGATCCTTCTGAGTTTCCAAATAAACCAAGGGTTTATGATCAGTCTCCACCACAAACTCCTTATCACCCAAGTAATGCTTCCAATGTTTGGTTGCCAACACAATGGCTAACTCCTTCCGTTCTGTCGTGTGATAATTTTGTTCCGCCGCCACCAACTTTCGAGAATAGAAAGCAATTAGATGCCATCCATCCTCCCATTCTTGTTGAAGTATGCCACCTACTGTTGTACCTGATGCGTCAGTGGCCAACTTGATAGAACGGTTAGGATCTACCACTTGAGAATAGGTGCGTGTAACAAAGCATCTTACAATGCTTGAAAAGCTAACTCTTGAGCTGTTCCCCATCTCCACTTTTGACCTTTCCCTAACATGGAAGTCAAGGCCTGAGCAAGTCGAGCAAAACCTTTCACAAATCTACAATAGAATCCATTGAGCCCTAGAAAACTCTTCAATTGAGTTTGATCCTCAGGTGCTATCCATTTTTGAATGGCCTCTATCTTCTCACTCATCACTTGGATTCTTGTAGCTGTAACTCTATGACCCAAGTAATCTACTTCTGACTTGCCAAATTCACATTTTGAAGCTTTGGCAAAGAATTGATTGTCTCTTAAAACTTGAAGTACCTCTCGTAAATGACTTCTATGATCACTCAAAGTTTTGCTATACACCAATATATCATCTAGAAAAACAATGACAGATTTATCTAGATAAGGGCGAAAGATATCGTTCATCAATCCCATGAATGTAGCTGGTGCATTAGTGAGACCAAAAGGCATCACCAGATACTCAAAGTGTCCATACCTAGTACAAAAAGCTATCTTGTGAACATCTTCATCTGCAATTCGAATTTGATTGTAGCCGCTTCTCAAATCTAGCTTGGTGAAGTACTTCGCTCCTTGAAGTTGATCAAACAAATCATCCATACGAGGTAATGGATATTTTTTTTTCACCGTTTGCTGATTCAACCCGCGATAATCGATACATAGTCTCATGGATCCATCCTTCTTCTTCACAAAGAGTATTGGAGCTCCATAAGGTGAAACACTTGATTGAATGAATCCCTTGCTCAACATCTCCTCCACTTGAGCTTTGCATTCTTCCAATTCGTTTGGAGCCAAACGATATGGAGCTTTGCAAGTTGGTGTACTTCCATGTATCACCTCAATCTTGTGATGTACTCGCCTCTTTGGTGGTAATCCTGCAGGTAGATCATCTGGAAAAACATCTTTATACTCCATAAAAATGTCGTTCAAGGACTTCGGGATGTAAGGTTTGTCCGTGGACCCAATATCTCTTATAAGTCCAAGGAAACATATATCATCTCTAGAAATGGATGCTGTACCCATCACAAAGAGGGGTAAATTCCTATTCTGAGATCTAATTCTATCTCCATAGATCTTCCATCCACTACTTGTAATCACTTTTCTTCTCCAATCTACCTTCGGATTATATTGTTTCATCCATGGCATTCCAAGGATGACATCATATCGAGCTAAACGAATTAATCTCCATTCAATGCTCTCCTTGTATCTACCTATGGATAATTCTACACTCCGTGGTAGTGTTTCTATCACTTAAGTTTGCCCGTTTGGCAATTCAACTTCTTCACTCACGTCTTTCATCAACATTAAACCTAACTTCATAGCAACACTCCTTGATAGAAAATTCTCAGTTGCTCCAGGATCAATTAAAACTCTCACCTTGTGTCCTTCCATGAAACCATCAGTGACAATGAGTTGAGCTTGCTTCTTACTCCTTCCATGAGCTCCCAACCATTGTCTTCTTCCAACCTCGCCTTTTCTTCGCTTTGTAGAACCAGTAAGGCCGCGAGGCAAGATTACTGGTGATCTTCGTTTCCCGAAACTGCTTCTTCCACCTCTTCATACTCTATCCCCTCCATATTGTTGAACGGACGTCGCTGCATGGGCCGTCCTCCTTGTTGTGTCTGCCGAACTCGACAAAACTTGGCTATGTGACCCATTCGTCCACATGCATAGCATTGGCGATTGTCACGAACTCCAGCTCCTCCTCGAACAATTCCATTATTTGCATAACCTTCTTGCAAATTTGGAACTCCTGGTCGCCTAATCTCACCTCCAAATCTTGGTGATGGTCCTCTTGTTGGTGCAAAACCTTCTCTACGTCAAAGGTTTCCCAACTCCATCGGTGTTAGACCAGATGGATCTCGAAAATTGCTCACCGTGTGTGACAACAAAAGCACCCGAAATTCGTTGAGCAATTGCGATTGCTTCATTCACAGTAGATGGATTGCTTACCATCACCTCCTTTCGAATTTGATCTTTCAAACCTTGTTTGAACACGTCCAAGGCTTGAGCTCCACTCATATCCATGATAGATACTTGAAGATCACAAAATTCTTCAATGTACTCATGAATACCTCCTTTCTGTTTCAGATCCCACAACTTCATTCTTGCAGTTTGAAGAGAATCCACCGCTTGAAAATTTTGCAGAAATCTTTCCTGCATTCCACTCCACGAAATGGTAGCACCTCGTTCTGAAAGCATTCTCTCACATGTTGTGTACCATGTGAGAGCCTTATCCGTAAGATTAGATCTCATGAACATTCCTGCAATATAATCAGAAACATGAAAATGGGATAAATGAATATTCATCCTCATAATCCATCCCTCCAACACTCCCATTGCTATACTCCCTTTGTAAGCTTCCACCTTACAGGATTTTCCCATTCGAAGCAAAAGATTTGCTTGATCTTCAATCTCTTGAAGACGTTTCCTATTTGCTTCTGCTGCATCAATAGGAGTTGGTTCCGGCTGAACTTGGGAAGCTTGAACTTGAGGTTCAACTTGCATCTCTCCAACTCTCTCTCTCTCTACTTTCTCACTCTCCAATGCGAAGATTTTATCTTCCATGGCTTGCTGCTTGGTATGCCCATCTACTATCGTTTTTCTCAACTCCTTCATCTCCGCCATGATTGCATTGAGAACCTCACCCATATCAATTGATGTCCCCATGCTTTCTCACACTCCCTCTAATACAAAGTGAATATAATCACTATGTGACCTCTCAACAAAGGAGTCACAAAAGGTGTAGGTGACTCTATCACAGCTCTATAGTACTCCTCTCCATAATTCCTCACAAGAAAATCTCTCCATATCCTCTTTTGTCTATATACTGTTCTAATCTCTACATAAGTGCTGAATCGAACCGGGACAGGTGGTTCGCGATTCAAATCCATGAAAAAATCAGTAAAGAATGCATATAGTACAATCCCAAGTCTCTCCATAAGTAACTATTGGAAGAATCAGTGGCACTCTTGACTCCATCACTCTAGTCATAAAATATGCACCCCAACAAGCCACAAGGTACATCTGAAAATGATGTTTCTCCATGCAACGAAGGTGAATATCGAATAGGTTAGGATTGGCCAGTGCGGTTAGGATTGGCCAGTGCGGTGTGTCTGTCGACGTTTCCCGGGCGGTCGGTTCTAAATCCCGAGGGGGGTCCGTGCAAGGAATATCTAGTAGAACTGTAAGCACCAGGTTTGGTTCCAAGTCACTTGGGGTAGTTTCCCCAAGGATGTCGGCCGAACTAGGCTTAGGTACTCTTTTTGGTGTTTTCTTGTTTTGACGCCGTGTCTCTTCCACGGCTTTCTCTGAATCCCGTCGGAACTTGCGGGCAGCTCTCGCACTTAGGTTGCTCCCACTAGCTCCAGTCGACATTCACCGAGCATGGCTGCTCGTAAAAACCCCGGTGTTGACGCAACTGTCCCCGGCAGCGGCGCCAAAAAGAAGTTGTCGGCTTCTTATGTAATAACCCACTAAAGGCTAAAACTGCAATATAGTGGTAGAAAGGTCGAACCCACAAGAACAGAGGAACACACAGGGTACAAAGTGTCACGTTTAACAGACTATTGAGGAGTTTGAATTCTCAGGCGACTGTCACTCCCAGAAATACTGCAAGTGTCCACTCGGAGCGCACTCGGAGGTCGCACAGTGCAGCGTAACACACACACACACACAAACACACACACACACACACACACCTGAAACTACAGAAATACAACCCAGAGATCCGTTAGGATCTCTACTCAAGATTTCAGGGGGAAAGTCTCTCAAGAGTGCACCCAGCGAAGCTGCGGGTAGTGACTTCCAACTCCGGCTTTTACAACGCTTCCACTAGCTTGCTGCTAGCGCAGGAAACCCGGTTTGGACTACCTACTTCGGATCGAAGTCACTCATACGCGGTGAACAACACTCTCAACTCACAAAACACGCAGAGAACACAGGTTCGCACTGAAGGACTCACTGTGAAACATTCCAGTAACACAACAACAGTGTATGAAGAGTTTGAATTCTTAGGCACTTGTCATTCCCAGAAATACTACAGGGGTTACCCTGAAGGCACCTGCTGCAACGTAACCTGAATTTACAACCAAGGCTTACACGAAGTAGCAAAACTTCACTTTGGCATTCAGGGGAAAAATCCCGAAGGAGTACAATCAGGAACAAACACTCGAAGGTGTAGGGGCGAAACTATTCAAGTATCTAACTAGTCACTGGCTCTGAGCATCGGCAATCACCCGCAGGTGTAGATCCGAACTACTCAAGTCTCTAACCAATGTACTAGCTCTGAACATTCGGCCGAAGGCCTTCAGCTACAAAATGCGGAACGCCAAGTTGTAGCTCCCCTTGCGTGGTGACAGAACTGAGGACACAAACACGCAAAGAAAATGAGTTCTTTATCTGTACTTCCGAAATTGGGAAAGAACCCAAGGCAAAACGCCTTGAACTATTTTATACCTTCTAAGTCCTAACTAGCACTACACTGCACTACGCTATGCGCCGGCACGGAACCACGCTACACTACACTCCGCGGAACCTGTGCTACGTCTCCTGCGCGACAGACTGCCGCGCATTAACTCCCTACCCTGCCAGTCTTCCGCTCGACTGCGCAGTCCTAACCGCTGCAACGCCGCAGACACTTCCACCTCGAGAGTGGACATGGTATCCCGCGCCTTCGACAGAAAAGCGTCTAATTTCTTCGCCACCTTCCGCCGACTCCTGCTGTCGCCTGTCAACAACCCCGCTGCGCGAAGCTCTAACTCACGTAGTGTGAGTTTCTCCTGCGCCGCCACTTCCCAGTGGGCGTAGCCCTTTAGACAGTGGGCGACACGCCTCGCCATCTCCTCCTTCGTGCGATCTGCCTCTCGCCTGCGATCCTCTTCAATTACCACCAACTGCGATTCGGCCTCCGCACGCTGCGCTCTCAATTCACCACACTCTGACTGCAGCCTGCGGATTAAATCCTCATCCGCCTGTCGTGCGAGCTGACACTCCGCCAACAAACGCGTCTGTCGCACGAGCTCCTCTGACAGAATCTGATTCTGAGTTTTCTCAGACATCAAATCCGTCGTGGTCTTCACCACATCCCTGATGAGCTCTTCCAATCTCTCCTTCCTCATCCTGTCGAGGGCGTGCGATTTCCTCTCAAGGTTGTACTGACCCCACAAACAGGCATGCTTCTCCCTCAAATCCTTCAACTCCTGGTCCGTCCTAGCTAGTAGCTTGCTAGTGTGGACTTTAGTGCGAGTCCGCCTGCGCACTAATTCGCTGTAAGATCCCGGCTGGCGTGGATCGGCGTATTTATCAAATTTGCGATCCAAGTACTTCAGCAACGGTATCACCTGCTCAGAGAGCGCCGCCGCCGGCGCTTCAACAATTTCCTCCTCCTCCTCCTCGGTATCCCCTGCTCCCGACATTGCTTCTGTGGAGACTCCGTTGTCATCATCCGAGTTAAGGATTTCAGTCGCCATTGATTGCGTTGGCGACTGACCCGAGTGGGGCTGCACGTCGTCTACGGGTGCTGCCTGCGAAGGCACAGCTGCAGCCTCGCTGCTCTTCGCCAAAATGTCCAAGGCGGTGGGCGAATGTGGCCGTGCCACATCCCCGTCGCCCGCTTGTCGGTCTTCGACCGTATCCTCTCTGCCGCCGAAGTCCGCCGCCGAAGGCGATCGAGCGGAGGGTGTCTGCGCGGGGTTTGATTGCGCATCGCGCACCAAAATTTTGTCCCGCGAATAGTCAATCCGCTCCTTCGTCAGGTCCTGCTCCCTCGATCGGTCCTGCGCGAGGGCTGTGCCTGGCCTATGCGCAGGCGCAAATGCCGGCGCCTTGTCCGCCGCATGCGCAGCGCCGAAGGCGACATAGCCGGAGGCCGCTCACCCGATGTCCCTTGGCCCGTAGGCCTTACCGCCGAAGGTGCATCTACCGGCGGGCTACCCGCCGATGGTGCGGCCTCCGCACGCTCCCTATTCACATCTCGTTGGCCCGAAGGCCCTGGGCGGGTTGGGCGCCAGAGGGTCTGGTCCCGAAGGCCCGTGACCCGTAGGCGGATCTTCCGCCGGCTCCTTCCCCTTCCTACGTTGGAACGGGGGTGAATCCTGCCTGTGCACAGGCGGACTGCTCCTTCCTACGCGTAGGCGTAGGTCCACGTCCGCTTGTGGTCGCCTTTCCGTCGAGGCTCACCTGTGCGCAGGCGGAACACCTGTCCGCAACGCACGTGGTAACTCCGGAGGCCCTCGGCCCATAGGCGGCCTCTCGTCCATCGAAGGTGCAGCGTGGCCCGTTGCTCCTTCAGACGTCCGCGCTCCCTCGTTCTTCTCCGGCGACGCACTTCCTTTCTCCGTGGCAATCGTCGTCGTGTCCGCGCTGCTGGCTGGTAACACAAGCCTGCGCGCCTTCTGCTTCGGCCGGCTGCACACTTCGTGCAACGGCCGCTGCCGAATGGGAGCAGTGGGTTCTTGATGCTGCTCCTCTTCGGACTCCTCTCTCCATCGCCGCTTCCGCGGCACTCTTGCTGCAGGAGTATTTCTCCCTTCGTCCCTCCGCCTTGACGGAGTAGAAGTTGGCGACTCCTCTGCGTCAGTGTCGACCTCGTTATCCCGCACATACTTCCCGGGATGGTCGACGGACAACGGCGGAAAACGAGCAAGCTCCGCCGCGGTCAAACAATTCCGCTGCCGATAAAAATTGATCAGGAAAGGAGAGAGGTGATTTAGAGTTCCCCCCTTCTCCTCAAAAGCGTGTTGTCGCATCACTCTGTGCAGGATGCTCGCCCAGTGAATTGGAGCGCCCTCGATGATGCACTCCACAAAAGAGACCTGCCACAATGTGATGTAGCAGGCGCGGTGTGGCTGCAGTAATTGCAGCAGCGCCGTAGCCACAGTTCGGCGGAAGCGATCCTTGTAATCGCGGGTCTTGTACCCATTCTTGGTAGACTTCTCCCGCTTGAACAGCTCCACAAATTGCGCCTCGTCCTACTTAGACACCTTGACGCTTTCACTATCAAAAAGGAGGTGCCCTGGGATGCCGGCACACCTCCCCAATGCCTGCGCCCAATCTTGGACTATCCATCGATCGACATGCGGACGCAATCCGCGCGTAGGTGGTCCCCGTGGCTCTAGCCACTCACGCACCATATCCGCACAAATGTAGTTCCATCCCCATAGCAAGAAATCGAGCTTTCTTGCTATCAACCGTTCCTCGTAAGCGCGCAGCCCGTTCTGTGGCAGTCGGAGCGGCAGCATCCGCAATCGGCTCAGTCTCGACATTGCGTTCTTGGAATTCGCCTGTTCGCTAATTCTCCTTCTGCTCCGCTCGAGCTCCTTGCTTCCTCGGCAAAGTCTAATCTCACTCAATTCCAAATCACGCGCACTCACTTCTCTCTCAATCACCAAGTAATCCTCTGCGCGGCGATGTCGGAAATGCTTAGCAGCTAGCAGATGGACGCGCGCAGCTCGCACTAGAAAATGGAATTGCGAATTCAAGAATGTGACGCTCTCCGCCTCCCGGTCGAAGGTCATGGTCGGCTCTTGCCCGTGAGGGTCGACTCAAATGATGGCCGCGCCGGCTCTGCGCTAAAACGGTCTCCGCTCTCACGCGCGGCTTCACGCTCCGCCGACGCCGAATTAACCCACACGCTCGAATTGGCGAATTTGAACTCCGCGAGCGTACTACGCCGCGGACATGGGTGCGCAGCGCCGAAGGCGGATTTTTCGCCTTGCGCGGTACACTCGTTCGTACCGCTCCTCAGCCAATCCTCCTCTGCCTCGGCGCGTGTCCGCACGTCGGACAAAAGTTCAACTCCCGCCTGTGCGCAGGCGGACTCCTCGGCGGATTCTCCGCCGGTGCGGAACTTCACCCGCCTGTGCACAGGCAAAGTCCGTCCGCGTCGATGAGCTGGCGCCGAAGGCGTTGACCGCGGTCAACGGCCTCCCCCCAGACTGTCCGTTCCTTGTCTCTCCGTCGGCGCTCTCGCTGCCGCAACTCCGTCCGACCAAGAGCGCATCCATCCGTCCCGTCCGTACAGTCCGTACGGTCCGTACGAATTTTACTACTCCGGCGGCTCCTTGCTCGTCCGCGCTGTTGCGCTGGCGCGGAAGGCGCCGTACAACTTCTACCTCCGAAGGCGCATTTCTAGGGCCGAAGGCGGATTTCCCGCCGACGCCGAAGCACCTGTGCACAGGTGAACGCCTGTGCGTAGGCAAACTTCGCGCCTACATCAAAACCCTATTTCGCCTGTGCGCAGGCGAACTTCCTTCGTCCGCGCATAGGACAAAACCTTCTTCGCCTGTGCGCAGGCGGAAAGCTGAGTATCTTACAACCTTCATAACTTCCGGAGTCCTTATCCGTTGTTGGCGTTCTTGGGCTCGTTAGAATCAGCGCGTCGAGCTCTTTTCAACGAGACCCTAACTAAGTCAAGGCGTTTGGGGGTTGACCTAAATATGAAGGATTTCCCTACCGCCAAGGGCGCAGCGCCCAAGGCGGATTTTGCGCCTTGCGCCGTAGGGATCCTACCTGCAGAGCTCGCAGGGAGGGTGGTGCCCTTCCTTGACGCTGCACCCAACTCCTAGATTCTACGAGGTCCCTCAAGAATCTCTGCGATCTTCCGAATTCACTCTATTTTGATGCACCGAAGGCTATTTACATTGCTGCCTTGGCACAGTTTTCCAAAAATGTTTTAATTTCCTCAAAATTACCAAAAGTGGGGTACCACAGAGAGAAGTTCACTTGAAGATAGAAACGTAAACTCTAAAGATGAGAGATACCAACAATGGTTCTCCTCTCCCTTATATAGCTCTCACCAATAAGTACAAGGTGATAAGATCTAATCCCCCACCATCCATCCCACTCCTAGTGGATGGATGACGTGGCGGATAACCCTAACAAGCACACGGATCGCTGACGTGGCGCACCCAACTAACACACTGACTAACACACTCAATCCTTACCTACAAGCACACGGATTGCTGACGTGGCACTGTCAACTAACACATCCACTCTATACCTACCAAGTGCGCGGATCGCTGACGTGGCAGCTATGACTAGTGCACACTAAAGTATCTACATCAATATTTAGAGCAACCTCTACTTTAGTTCTAACTAACTAAAGATGGTTACACCACCTTGCAATCAAGGTACCGCAGTAGGGGTACAACCTGCTTGCACAATACACCTGTCGGCGTGCCTTGTACCGACTCCACTTCCTGTTCTTCCAAACTTGACTCATCCTCTTCATCCTTTGAATCGAGTATCTCTGTCGCCATAGAAATCCTCGGTGATTCCCAGAAATTGGGTTGCGTGGCTTCTGCTGCCGCGACCGCCGCCCCACTCCCGGCCAAGATATCCAATGCGATGGGAGATCTGGCTTCCGGTAAGTCCGCTCCTCCTACCGAATCTGCTACCGCCGAAGGCGTCTACCGCCGAAGACAACTGTGCCGAAGGCACACGTGTTTCCTCCTTCCGGCCTTCGTCCATGGCCGATCTCTCAAGTTGGGCTTGCACCGAAGGCGCTTGACCCAAAGTCCGCTGAGCCGAAGGCTCCTCCCCACTCTTCTTCTGCGCCGAAGGCTCTTGACCCGAAGTCGAGTCATCAAATGGTACTTGCTCAGAGGCGAAGCACCTGTCCGTCGTCGGCACGCTTGTCGGTGCCGCATGATGTCTTCCTTGGCCCGAAGGCCTTCTCGCTTCCTCCGAAGGCGACCGTGTCTTCGGTGCAGAGAGGTCTGCTGAACTCTCTCTAGCTCGTGCACTCGCATACTCCTTCCGAGGATGGCGAGTTTCTCCTCTCTGCAGCTCGTCCGGTGCCTGCGCTACTTGCCGGCAGGACGAGCCTGCGAGCCTTCTGCTTGGGACGACTATAGAGCTCCTGAATCGTTCGCGTTCGACTGGGAGCAGCAGCATCGTGTTGCTGACTCTGCTCCGCCTTTCCATCCCACTTCCGCTTCCGCAGCACTCGTGCTGCGCGCGGTTCTTCCTCTGCTCTCGGTCGAGCTAATGGCGTGCATGCAAGCGTCTCGTCTTCGTCAGTGTCGACTTCGACATCCTTTACATATCGGCCCGGATTGCTGCGTGACAGCAAGGGAAATTGTACTCGTGTATCATCTCCGGACATACCCAATTCTATCCCCATAGGAGGAAATCAAGCCTCACCGCAGTCAACTCGCGCTGGAATGCGCGCAGACCAATCTGCGGCAATTTCAGCCGAACCATCCGCAGCTGCGTAGCTCTCGACATTGTGTTCTTGAAGTCAGGTAGTGCACGTCGGAAGTCAGTGCGAACTCACTGCACTCTGTCTCTAATCTTCTTGCGCGCGGACTCCATCACTCCGCGAGCTCCCCGCAAGTTCTCCACAAAGCCTTCTTGCTGCGCACTCAACTGCTGCGTACTTTGATGCAACAACTCTCTCGATACAACGCTCTACAATTTCTCTCCGCCGATTCCCTACTGCGTGGCACAAGCTCGAGCAAAATCGAAATCAAAATTGCAAGAATAAGTCTTCTTCCTTCAGCGATCAAGATTTCACCGTTCGACACTTGGGAGTGGGGGTCGACCCACTTGATTGCAACGCCGGCGTGGAGGCGTAACGGCCTCCTTCGCACGCTCGACTTCACGCTCCGCCGTTGTGCGAATTCCCGCATTTGAAAATTGAATTTCATTCTGTCGTTCTCCGTCGACTCAGCCTCGCTCGCGCATCGCCGAAGGCGTTGCGGCAAAGGACTTTGTTCCAGCCGGTTTCTGATTTACTCTCTGCGCATCGCCGAAGGCGTTCGGCCGAAGGCGTTTGTCTTCTGCCGAAGGCGCATCGCTGAAGGCGCATCGCCGAAGGCGTACGACCGAAGTCAATGCGTCTTGTCGTTTTCGATGTTGTTTCTTTTTCTGCCGAAGGCGCTCTTACCACATGTGCTCCTCTCCGCCGAAGGCGCATGTGTCCACCGAGGACGTAACCTAACATCAAAGCGCTTGCGCCGAAGGCGCTCGAGCGAAGGAGTCTACCGCCGAAGGCGCTTTCCCTCAACGAAGGCGCATCCGTCCTATGCCTCGTACGTCCTCAGCGAAAGCTCTTCTGTAGGGGTCTGAGCCGAAGACGCTTTCTCCTGCTTGCGCTGAGGCGCTTCGCCGAAGACCCTTTAACAAGAGAGCTTTTGCCAAAGGCGCCAAAGGCGTTCCCGCTCAGTCGGAACCGTCCGTCCCGGCCAGGGCGCCTGTCCCCGACATTGCGCCCAACTCGATGATTCTCGATGATTATCCGTGACCCGTGATCTTCCATTTTTACTCTATTTTAGTGTACCGATTACTATTTACAGTTGTTGTTGCGGTACCTGTTTTCCAAAAATGTTTAGATTCCGCACAAAAACAAAAAGTGGGTTACCACACCAAGGAACAGATCGGCAAGGCCAAGGAGAATTTGGAGTCATTGATGAAAGAGCACATCCCTAAGCACAACCAAGACGACGATGAGCGCAGTATTGTCAAGAAGCCTAAGATATATCATGTGCGTGGTAGCCGGTATTTGGCAGAGTACAACGAGGAAGATGATTTGGACGACAGTGAAGGGGAAGCAATCAGACATATCGATAGGGTAGACAAGATTGCAATCAAAGCGCATACTGTTAATATCGAACTAGCCCAGTATTTCCTCCACAGCTTCAAGGACATCGACAACGTCATCAAGGAGCACGGTTTTCTCTTTTGATGGAAGACTCAGCAAACCTCCTTTCTCGAGTCGTTCATCCGTCTTAGCCATTACTGCTTCCAGTGCTAAGTCAGAGTGCAACTTCTCAGACGCCGGCAACACCATGACTAGGAAGCGAAATCGACTCGACCTGTCAAAACTAGATGACTTAATGTTTCTCCGATCTATGCTTCTGTCCCGCCGATCTCATCACTAAACCTCGAGTATTTTTGAGTTCCGTACCCTACCCAAACCCGTGAGAAGAAACGAGTTTGAGTAGGGTACTGAAAAGTACGAGATTTACCCTAAGGGTGCTCGTACTACGGCTCCATCCATTTCAAGGTATTGCAGTCAAACGTAGTCAGTTACATCATACTGACGCAGTGAGCAGTTCTTTCCGAATTTGACCACATGTATTAACCAGGCCCCATGGTTCTCAGAATCCTGTATCTGAATGCAAAATGTTTCCAGGCCGTTACCAAGTGGGATAGGCTTTTGCAACACAAATGAAAGGAACTGGCCAAATCTGGAGATTTTTAATGGTTACAGGAGATTTATATTAGCAGAAGTCGGTGGGACTGATCCACAGCCTACATAAAGTGAGAGGTGCAAATGCTTAGAAAAACTAGTCGCTTTCTCAAATAAAACAACAATATTCCAAAGACACCTGGATTGGACGTACGGTGAAATTGTGATAAACAGTATCATGCAGACAAACCTCTTTTCTGTGTTATTGATTGCCTCCTCGAAAGCACTCGCTTTATATTGTGTACTTCAAGATCGCCCATCTCCTCCTACTTGTGTTTCCCCGGCTTGTTAGTTAAGTGAGATATGGAGGACGACAAACTTTCACACGAGAGTTTTTCGTCTTAAAATTGAATGGACCTCTCACACGAGAGGTACATTCAATTTAAAGGAATTCTGATCCTTTTTCGTTTCTTTGGATCCAACAAATATGTTCAGATATATACTCTGTTCGACCGAGGGATAAGTGATACAGCCAAAAGGATGAGAAGTACCCAATCAAGCCGTACACAATCAAACCAGACTGATCAGATGATATTAGGCCCCAAAAACATCACCATTGGAAATATATATGCTACTACAATTGATATAACACTATTTCTGTCAAACTTATAACAAACAATGATAGAATATGAGAAATATTGACCACATTATACATACATTTTTTATAATATATAAGCAATGAGAGTAAAATACTTCATCTCTTAAATCTATTAATTATTTTTAATCATTAATTTTTATATATTGGTGTAAAGTAATAAAACGGCTTTTAGCACAAGAAAATATTATGCTTGTATCAAAATTCAACTAAATTTCTTCTACAAAAATTTTCAATATAGGCTTTAGTATCAAATTCTATCAGCAGAAATTTAAGACCAGCAATTAAGTTGTGAAAGAACTGGTACAAAGAGGATAAAACGACTAGATTACCTGCTTCAAAAATAGTCATACTAGTAAAAGAAACCTGCCTCAAAGATGGTATAAAGATGATCATGATATAGTGAGACTGCAATCAATTGTCAACTTCCAAAAGCATGATATGTCAAGAAAAAGATGAGGTGGCGATTCCCAAAACATGATACAGACAATCGTCACAAATGGAAAAAGACAAAAATGGATGTAGTTTGAATACATGGGATGGCAATGCACAATCAAGAATAAATTTGGAAATCACATTATGGTAGATTTATTAGCAATGACTTGTTAGAACAAACATAGATATTAATGAATAATAAAACTAAAAAAACTAAAATATGATGAGAAAAATAGGGAAAAAAACTCAAAAAATTTGATTTTTTGACAAACTGAATTATTTTGCTATATTTTTGCAACACAAGGAAATTGTGAGAGGAGTTCATTTGAAGATTAAACACAATTCTGAAAATAAGATATACCTAGAATGATTTTTCTACCCTTATACATGATTTTTCAACAAGAACAAAAAAATAAAATCTCATCTTCACCATCTATTTCACACCTAATGAATTGATAACATGTCAAATATAACTAAGATCCACATGGTTTGCAGAGATGTGACTTGATAAAGCACACTGATTCATAATATGTTGCTTTCAATCAACACATTTACTCTACTCCTATTCAGCACAAATACTACTTACATGACAATTATAAAAGCTTCATTATGATACAAGTGTATCTTCATCATGCATAACTTCAATTATAGTTATAACTTATAAAAAATGTTTACAATTTGGAAAGAAAGTTAATAAAAATATGTTTAAGAAGTTTATCAAAAGAAGTTATTAATGCATAATGATAGGATTGAGAGAAATTAATCACAAAACACTTTTTAAAACTGAAACTTGTTACTGATCACTAGCTAGTTGCAGATGAGCTTTTTGCTAAACTTCACTCCAAAAAAGAATATTGCTTCTTGGTATAATCGTTACAAGATTATCATTCATATGAATATCAATTCAGTTTCATTCCAAGGATAGAGTATAAATTCAAGATTCAATATTATTACAAGAAGTTTAATGAAGTTAACATTCTAATATAGATTCTAAAAATTCTTCATACTTATATCAATTGCATGTACTGAATGTAAAGATTCACACAGCCACAATACACATACAAAACTTAAAAAATAAATATGTATTTTGTCTTTTTAAGATTTTGTCAATGCCACAATACTATTACAATATTATTACAAGAAGTTTAATGAAGTTAACATTCTAATATAGATTCTAAAAATTCTTCATACTTATATCAATTGCATGTACTGAATGTAAAGATTCACACAGCCACAATACACATAAAAAACTTAAAAAATAAATATGTAGTTTGTCTTTTTAAGATTTTGTCAATGCCACAATACTATTATTTATTACGAGAAAATTTTAATTTTTTTTGAAGTTATATGAATTATTCTTAAGGAATATTAGAATACTTCAAGAAGATCAGACTTTTGATTCAAAGTTGTATTTTGAATATAAACTCTATTTACATTATATAAACGTCTTAATTTCTATGAAAGCATCAATAGTATTTTGGAAAAAAAAACTTGCAATATGCTATAAGTTTAATTTTCAAATTTTAAATCAAACGGCTTTGTTTTGAAAAATACTTGGATGATCTAAGAAACATAAAAAGTTGATACAAAGATTAAAAGTAAGATGTGATTGAAAGAAAGTTTTTATAAAAGTTAATAGAAGATTTTTCTTAATAATACACATCAAACATAAATTTTGGATGTGTGATATATTTGTGTGAAGTTTGAGATTAAATAAAGTTATAAGTTAGAATTGTATTGAATGTATATATCACGCTTTGATACAAATACATGATTGAACAAAAAATTCATGTGAAACAATTTTAGAAGTAGAAAGCTAGAGGGTGAAGCCGAAAAGCTAAGTAACAATTTATATTAAATTTTCAATAATGTAATCTACATCAAAACGTACGGAGGTTCTAAAATAATTCTCATGTACAAACAACTTGATGAGCTAGTTCATTATGATGAATAAGGAATCAAATACAATTAAGATGTAAGTGAAGTTTTTTTTAATGTTTTAGCAAATTTATGAGTTCATTTCAAGTTTATTAGTTTATGTATTATGGATGATAATTCAAAAAATTCTCATTTATTTTTTTACATTAATCATTGAGTCTTTACAACTCAATCTTGATAATGCATTGACAAAAAATTATTTTCTTGGATATTTTTTCCAATATAGTGTGTTGTAAACACTTTGCACTTTTGCATAAGGTGCAAAAGTTAAGTTTATTAACAATTTCTTCATATAATGTATGACTTTAATCTATTTTTTTTATCACTACTTAACTCAAATTTACATTTTGTATATGTTGGATTTATTTGATAGTCTTACCATATACTATTTAAAATGTATACAAACTTGAAGACATGATTCAAGGAAAATATTGTTAGTTTTTAACTCAGATCTTGCCAACTAAGAGTACTACTTTTATAATCCATACGACTAAAATTAATACGTACATGTCTATAAAATTGCCTCTAAAAGATAGCTACATTTAAAAACAAAATTAAGAGAATTATATTATATATTTATGTATGTAAAGTGTATATTTTAAGTTTGAAATTAATTGAGATTTTTTTTATTTGAACTTACAAAAAAAGCTAACAATCAATTCACATAATGTATTTTAAAAGAAATATTATGCAAAATAATGTGCTTAAATTAAAATATATAGTTATTTTTTATTTGAATATTGAAAAAAAATGATATGCATTTTTTTATATTTTTTCATTTGAAGATTTTAATCATATTTTGAAAAAATTGAATATAAATTATTGTAAAGTATTATCATTTGTTGTAATCATCTTTAGTTTATTAGACCTAAAGAATAGGTTACTCAAGATATGATATTTTATTTCAGTTAATTATCTATTGTTGTCATGTTAGCAATCCTTGTGTTTGATAAGTGATGAGTACATACATTAATAAACAATAAGACATTAACAATATGTGTGTTTGTTATGTAAGACTGAATGCGTTTAAATATAATGTTAGTTGAGAATGACACATTAACAATGTGTGTGCTAGTTAGGATTATCCGTAATATCATCAATCCATTATGAAAGAACGAGATGATGAAAATGATATGTTATCTCTTTGTATTTGATGATAAGATTTATATCAAGGAAAGTAAAACCATTGAATTCAAAGATAGTTTTAGAGTATATCCATCATATGAATCAACTAAAAAACCAACTAATATTCTAGTTAATGCAACCTTGACAATTAAAGAATTTGAACAGATAAGATGTAATGACATCGTTGCATCTTACAAGAACAGGGTTTTGTAGCAATCTTTGATTAATTAAAACTAAAATAAATAATAATGAGATATAATTATATTATAATTAAATATCTAAAATCGTCATGTTAGCAATCCGTGTGGAGAATATTTGTGGTAGTTGACATCAACATCTCAACAATTTGTATGTATCTTAGGAAATAATTGAACATGTTAGTTAGTGTATTCATTATTAGTGACAGGTCAAACAATATTGTGTTGGTTAAAATTATCCACTATGTTATCAATCAACTAGAAGTTGAATGGATGGTGGATGTAATATATTATATCTTTGTACTTGTTAATTATATCTACATGAAAATAGAATATATAAAATAAAAAATAATATATTTTTAATCTTCAAATCAACTACTCTCTTACTAATGTTACATCGAAGGTATAAATTTACTCTTCTAAGATATGTATTTGTCTTATTCTATATTATAGTATACTTCAAATCAAATACTTCTCTAGTATGAAGAGTATTTTTAGTCTTCACACATTAGTCATGACATTGTAACTAGTATTTTTCCTCTTGAGTGAAATTTCACTTTAATACTTGCTCTATCCAAAACAAAACCATAATCTTTTCCTTAAATAATGAAGATGCAGGTTTATGTACCAAGCCAAGTTCGAAACAATTTAGAGAAAAAATGTTTGCAAATTTTTCATATTAAATTTTTTTACATATGTATGCAAATTTTTTTTGAAGGGTAATCTATTTTACCATGCTCTAGATTTTTTATTGCTATCTTTCAACCATGATACTTATGGTAATTTAAAAAACCTAGCGAGAGTTACTCTTATTTACTAGCGCCCCATCCCTTGCATTGAATTCTTTAGCGAATCATGAGCTTTTGCATATTATTTTTTTTATTTGAATCTTCTTATACTATTTTCTATATAATTGTCCTTCGGTTATTTTTCTATAATTCTCGCGTCTTTATCTCATTCCTAGTTATCGCTAAACTCGCGGGGCTTTAGAATCAAATCGGTCAACAACTGAGCTTTTCCACGCCCCGAAGTGTCTTACCAGGTCTAAACTTCCTGACGTCCACTAAGTCCACCCTGACTACGTTGGCCACCGGCAGGGACGCCGTTCTGTTCTACGATTCCAGGGCCCGCCGCTTTTGTCCACTCTTTCGACTTCGGGGCGGAATGGACAGTTTGTCGTTCTGCGGTGAAGGTTAGTAACGGTAAGGAGCCAATTGATCGATCGATTGAGATAGACCCCGTCATGGATGTTTCGGGATATGATCGAATGTTTGATGCTCGATATAAATTAGGATTGGTGACTGTCTGGGGTGGGCCTGGTCAGCGTAGAATTCTTGACCGATGTTCTTGTGAATGTGTTTGCTGAAGTCGAGGATCCAACTATTCTGGAGTACAGAACTAGTCTAGTCGATGCATCTTCGTGTGCAAGAAAGTTGTAATGGCCCTCTCAACCCTTTGAGGCTACAGCGTTTAACTGATGGATGAGAGTTCCACCGTGGGGAAGTGATCTTCAGGTAAAGAGGTTCGCTTAGTCAGCATTCTACCGCAAGTCCGCCGCCAATTCACGGCTTGGCCAGAGTACAATTGTTTCCTAGGCCTAAGGCCTAAGTGGATTGATCAACTGGTTCTGCCAACAAAACACCATCCATTCCGATTACGTCCTCAGTTACCTTTCAAGCACGTGAAGTACTTTTCTTCTAGATTGCATTCAAGTGAAATATTTTAACACCAAATGGCCTTCGGGGCTTCAAGTGGAGTTCATCACCCACGCTAGATTCAACAAACTATCAGCCAACACAACGGTAAATGGCTGGAGGCCTGAAAGTAAAATCCGCCGTACGAACTCAAGATTTGTGAATGTATTTTTATTCAAGGAATCATGTACAACGATAATTTATCACTAATACCAGTAAGAAATTATCGATTAAATCGAAAGAAACATTTACACACCCTTGGCCGGATCATGCTAAAATTATCATCCTACATGGACTTGTTGATGTGGATATTTTTATATCATAGGTGCAGCATGATTTTTCATGGCATTCTATTGGGCTATAGCCCCTATCACTCTCTTGGTATAATTTATGCAACGCTTTATGAACCACGCTTTATCACACTTTTGGCCATAGATTGTGTACTTGGGAAAAAATCCTACATCATTAACACTTTACAAGTGAGGGGAATGTGTCGGAATAGTACAGTAACCAATTGGAATCGTACATGCGTAATTATGAATACGGGTATACTTGACTGTTGTAATCTTACATGGAAATATTTCTCCACTTTTCAGAATAATAACTAACATCCTAGCTTTAAAATTGTAAGACACCTATAATTATTTATTTATTTATACTTGTATATATTTAAAAGGATTGAACACAACACTTGAATGCTCAAACTTTCGAGAGATACATACCTCATGGTGTGTTTCACTTCCTCCGTCACTCAAACCCTTCATTCCTACTTCCTTTCCCTCATATATATGAGTAAAGAGCACTACAATATAGATCCTCTAGTTCCAAGACCCACAGATTTACAGAAACCAATAACTTGATGTTGGTTACTGTAATATTTACTACGACTTGGGTATAAATTGGTTAACATGATATTCCTTTCCAGAAATTATAATTGAAGTGACATTTCCACCAATGGCCGCCTCGCGCACTGTCCTACAAAGATTGCAAGACAACAAGTCCTACAAATAATTGTCTACGATTGATAGATGAACCAAGATGGTGCGCGTGGTCTAAACGATCCATGGCACAATCATCGTAGAGAAATGGAAGCCGAGGACAGCTAATGGTCCGGTGCGGCGACCACATCCATAGTGACCTTTCTGACAAAACTTGAGTGATCATTACGAACGTTGTTCTCTCAGCAATTTCCATTTCTTGTCAGTCGTGTTTAAGGATCTAGCGGACCTAGAGCAATCACAGATATAAGTAAACAGTCAAATTGAATCAAGCACATGAATCCTCTCTTCTGGAAGAAATTCCATCTTGAAGTATCCGACACAAGACTTAGTGTGCAACCCTTGAAGAAATGGAAAAGCCACGGGACTTGATGAGACGACCTGTCCTATCGTTCGTTACCTGATATAGACTTAACATTTGCTCTAGGTACTGATCAAAATACAGAATTACGGACCCCACGCATGCAATCAGAGAACCCGAATGAAACAGACGGAAGAAGCCAGAAACTCCAATACAAGTGCGGTCAATCGAGGCCCAAGGGATAGAACCGTAACGAGCAGCAGAAAGCAGAGTTTACGACTGGTTTGATTTTGCGAAACCTCAAGTTTCAGGAATGTTAGACTCTTGAGCTGAATTGTAACCTTGACCGGTGGACAACTTGGCTGTGAACTAGAGACGAACAGAACAAACTCTTCACATGATCGATTACGGCATATTGACTATCATCTATTTCAGAACTGCAGACAGTACTACGTTGGGGAGAGTCGAAGAGTCCAAGATTTGGTACATCTTGAATGAACGCTGCGATGTCTTCGACATCTGCGCAGCGTGAATTCAGAACAAGAATGTACGACTGTCGTCGGCAATCATGACTTTCTAGAGAGAAAGAATCGCGTCATCCCGATCTTCCTCCCTTTGTCTTGATGATTCACGTTTGGCGTTCAAGCGAATCTGCTCATGAGTTCATGTGAATCACTCGTGTCCTAGTTCTCATGATTCGAAATCTAGTCAATGGAAGAAAGTTCTGGGCTCTTGGGTGGTCTGGATGTGACTGAGATTGGTCTCTCCATCAAGCCCTGCTTGCACGAGCAAGAACAGATCACTAACGAACCATTCCGTCGGAATTGAAGCCTTATGAATTGGAGGCACACAGACGCACCCGGTGGGAGATGGGCATGGAAGCACAATTGGAGGCTCGCACGTGTTTCCAATCTTTTGTCCATCCTACAGATGCGCCTCTTCGGAGTCCTGTTCACGGAATCAAATCTCCCACCGAGGATCTTCTGTCGCACTCGGATCCGAGCACACACTTCGCTCTCTGTGTGTCATCACCACAGTGACCTCTGCCACCACTTTCTCGGAGTATGGAGTTTCATATAATAGCTCGAGATTTGGCCAGGAATTCAAACAGGAAGCGTTCGATTCAAGTGACCAGATGAATGTTCCCGACCTGTGAAGGCAGCACGATAGGCTTCCAGATACCTGATGTTGTACATAGGACAGAGGCGACGTTACCGCATGATGAGCTCCCTTACTCCTACTCGGTGATACCAGAACAAAAGAACTGACATCATCGCCCGACCTGACTGGTCTTTCCCTTGTACTTTTCGCATCATGATGAAGTTTTCACGGTCCCAAGGGATGTGAGAAGATTCTGCGAAATGTTTTTCGGACCTCGAAGAGGTCGGAAGAAGCCGATGGCATTCGGTGAAAGGTTCAAAATTTGTCTACATCGTGATCGGGATTTCAAGGTAGGGTAGCTAATTCTTCCAGATGGGAAATCATCTCGTATGACAAAACTAAAAACAGCTCGGATCCAGAACAAGCTCCTGCCGAAATGTGGAATGCTGTGCGCGCATGTGTCTGGCATGCAACCTCATTCGGCAGGAACCCTATCCTAGCGAGGGCTCATCTGACCACGCTCAACTGGAGTGCAGTGCTTCTACTCTTCATATGTGCCCAACACAATCTCGTGGGCCCCGTGGACACTGCGCGCATTCATGGCCCACATCCAACAAATGTGACAACTCGCGCAATCTATGCTTGCGGGATCCAGGGCAAAATATCTCGCCGACGCAGACACTGTGCAGGATCCGGGCGACTGTTACAAAAGCGGACAGCTATGGCGACGGGCCTCGAGTCTCAACAGTATTGTCCAGTTCCTTTTCACACTCACCCGCAACAACGTGGTGCGATTTGTTGCACCCTCGGCCCATGCAGCATGTCCCGTGACATGCATGGATGGAACAAATCCCTTGGACCTTACGCTGCAAAAGGCCTAAATTCTCATGCTGAAGTTTCAGGCGCTTGCGGCTTTCCAGTGGCTTCACTTTAATCCGAAATCGTGTAAAACATCTTCATTGCAAAAAATCACTTGCCCCGTCGACGCGGGTCGAATCACTTTCGGGGTACCAACTTCTTCATTACACAAAAGCAGAGGCTCAGCTGGATGAGTATTGTTATGACCTCTTGGGAAACATCAGGTAGCCAAGAGTGTAATCGTCCGCTCTAAGGTTTGCTCCATCTACTAGCCAACGTCCAAGAAATACCTTTCCTTCCATGACAAGGCAATAAGTCTGAGCAACAATTCTTTCGGCCTTTGGTCTCTTCGTTCTTTCTCGAAAGGTGACTAAATTTCCCACCACACGCGAATCCAATCCAACTTGATGTGTCCGGTCCTAGACGCTCTATGACGCAAAAAGGGTTGGGATGTATTCGCTTGCGATCTTTATCACTTTGAGTGAAGGATAGATCAAATCAGGATTGAGGAACTGTATGAGGGATGGTACGTTGCTTTGTGCGTCTGACGTCCGTGACAAATTCAATTGTGGGCGAAGTGGTCGAAGGCAGCTCACGGAGGAGCTCAAAGTCGGCGAGCGTGAGGCCAATGGCAGGAAGCAAGCGTGGGGGACGAAGCCTGGCGCGGCTTGGGTCGATGGAGGCGAGCGAAGGCGGGCGGTGCACCGGATTCAAGCTGCACCAGACGATGGGGCTTCTCGGGACCAGCTTTCTTGTTGCTTCTGGAGAAAATTCCCCCAAGCCGCAGAGACGACGAGCAGATCCAGGCGACAGGCGGAAAGGCCAACTTTTCCAAAATGGCCTCCGGGCCTTCGCGTCTGTGGAGTGGGGCAGGCCGAATCATGGAAGACGGCCGGGGGCGACGCGTGGAGGGATCCTAAAGATTCCGCATGCGCCCGGGCGCATGTTTCAACGCCTCGACCTGTGGCCGAGATCTGGAATAGTGCTTGCCAGTCTACATGATGGATGACTTCTTCCCCCGCTTGACAGGTGCGCTTATTAATAGCTGGCTCGGTGCTCGGCCCAAGTCCACGACCGTTCAGCTTTGCTGCCGACAGTCGTTCTGTCGCTGTTCTCCGTGCGCACTGAGCTTCGAGAATTGGCATTGATGCGACAGACATTAGACGGACGGTTGGCTGTCCAGGGTTCTCTCCGGTGTCTGGCTGCTTGAGTTTTCTGCTCAGGTTTCGAATAGGCACAATTCTACAATTCTTAGATTACTACAGGTACTACCAACTATCTTATATGTGTACAATAAATAATTTCCACCACGGGGTATGGTTTCAATTTACAATGGGCACAATTATATCCTAACTCCACTTTGATGAGAAGAGCGCGTCACACACGACCTCTTCTCATCAAAGAAGAGGTCACGCGCCGTTTCAATCCTCACCCTTGTAGGTACAGTGGGTTGCTTTGACCAGACTGGAATTGGGCAGAAATATCTCGCAGTCCTTTCCGTCCGATGAAATATTTCCACCATTTCTTCTACTGTTATTCTGAGGGGGACTATTCTCAAACCATTCTCTTCGCAGCGTTCAGTCAAAGTCTGGAAAACACTTTGTATTTCTATACCTTCTACACTTCTGTATACATATATACCTGCCGATATCCTATGCTATGAGGCTGAGGTGGACTCGGATAGGACTGGGTGATGTACTCGTAATGATGAAAGATGGAGTACAGCTTGTTGGTATGTTAGATCTCACGATATTGTGGCCGGCTTTTGGAGCTTGTAGGTCAACATAATCAGGTCAAGCGATGAGTTCAAAACTGTGAAGATCGAACTGGTACGGGACTGAATTCCTGGTTGTAAGACAGATGATTTACATGTCATGTGACCACTTCGACATTTACAATTCCAGAACCGTCTGCTCGCCAAAGGTCAAACCAAAAGTTAAGGAACACATATCAAACAAAGAGAGATCTCAGTGCGGTACACACAGACCAGGAACCTAGTAAGGACGAGTGAGCATGACTCGTGGATAACGAGATATGGTGTGCCTCCAAGTCTACGAACCGAGAACTTCAATTAGATCACTTTCTTCAACAGCATGAATTGTGTCTATGTGTTTGCACAGACATTATACTATTTATACAGCCATGCTCGTTGATTATTGGGTCATCACGAACGAAGGACGATACTTATACTTGGCGTCTCTGTCCATCTGTCATGAGTCCTCAGGATATCCTCTTTCTACATCAGTACAATCAGCTCTCCCCTAAAATTGGTTTGACTGTAAATCAATCTGCACAAATAGGTGATGGGGGGAACGCTATCTATCGACATTCTTCCTCGAACTTGCGAAGGTGGAGAGAAGAAAAGAAAAACTAGCAATTGACAACCTCACAGAAGTCTTCCAAAAGATCCAGCTTCACTGATACATGCCTGGATCCAAAGAAGTAAGCAAAGAAAGGCGAAGAAAAGGTTGGAGTACAAAGGATGAACATATTCAATTGGCCTGAAAGGCCGCGGCTAACTATCCTTCGGCCACCTGTAAATTGCATACTGCTTGTTGAAGATGACTGCTTCCGAGTAGACTGGCTCCCGAGGCTTGAACATGAGCGTTCTCGCCTTTTTGTTGAGGGTTAAGGAGGCAGCAACACCAGTGAACCCGATAAAAAAGCCTATTCCTACTGCCCAGTAAGAAACTAAAGCATCGCCATTGGCACCGGGGGTCTCTCTAGATGGGGGGTAATTTCCAGGGACTTCTGGTGGGGGATGGCCGCAAGGATTCAAAGGAAAGCCGCAGAGATCGTCGTTATCGAGAAAATAGGAAGATGGAAATGTTCGAAATGTGTCTCCCTCTGGAATTTGTCCATACAGATGGTTGCCCGACACATTGAAGTAGGAGAGGGAAGTAAGGCTCGTCAACTCCTGCGGGATGACTCCGGACAGCTGGTTTCTTGACAAGTCTAAAGATTCTATGTTAACTAAATTGGCAAAACTTTCAGGAATAGATCCACTGAACCGATTTCCAGACAAGGTCAGGTACTTCAGATCTCTCAACTCGCCTAACTGCTCCGGAATGCTTCCCGTGAAGTTGTTCTCGGAGAGGTCCAGGAAGTAGCTCATGGACAATATGTATATCAGAGTCTGCGTACTTCCTTTAGCCGAAATTGTGATCTCCACCTCGTAATTCTCGGACACACCAGTGCTTCCATTCATGAAAGCCTTCAGATCGTAGAAACTAAAATTCATGACTCCACTAAAATTATTCCTGCTCAAATCAAGTACTTGCAGATTGCCCAGCTGGCTAATCCAAGGAGGGAACTCTCCACTCAGCTCATTTTCCCTGACAGAGAATATCCGCAAGCTATTATCCAGGCCCTGCAAGGTCGGAGGTAAAGACCCGCGGAGTTGATTCCGACTCAAGTCCAGCGCAATTAGGCCCGTGCAGTTCCCAAGGGAAGGTGGGATCTCGCCTTCCAATCCCGCGTTGGGAATGGACAACGTGATCAGTGATGGTCCAATGTGTCCGATGTTCCACGGTAGTCCCCCGGAGAGAAGATTGTTGCCCAGTTGGACGACAGACAAAGAAGTGCAGTTCACCAAACTCTCTGGAATGGGACCCGTCAAAGAATTTTGATCCAAGAACAACCAATTGACGCTGGAGACTGTCTTTCCGAGAAAACCTGGGATTGGACCCGTGAGCTCGTTCTCACTCAAGTCGAGGCTGACGAGGCCAGTCAAATTGCCAAAACTATCAGGGATTCTTCCCGTCAGCTCGTTCGTGTACAACGACAGCTTCTCGAGATTAGGCAGACTTCCAAGTACTTCGGGGATACGTCCTGTCAAGCTATTATTCGACACATCAATGGTTTTCAGCGACTTGAGAGAGCCCCACGCTTCCGGAATCCTACCCGTCAAGTGATTGCTCCAAAGAGCCACCAGCTCCAGGTATTCCAGACCGTATAATTCGGGAAGGGGTCCCGATAGTCCGCCCTGTGAAATGTCCAACTCGACGAGGCTTCTGCAATTCTGCAGCTCCGGGGGCACACCCCCTTCCAAGTGATTTCCGTACAGATAGAGGTTCTTCAGATTGGTCAGATTCCCCAACTCCGCTGGTATTCCACCGGTGAACTGATTATCATACAGCGCCAAGGTCTGCAAGTTTGTGCACATCCCCAAATTCTTGGGAATGGGGCCGCTGATCTGATTGTTGTAGAGCTGCAAGGTGATCAAACCCGGCATTTGCTCGAACGGAGTGTCGATTCCAGTCAACTTGTTGTTGGTGGCTCCCAAAAACTCCAGGGACGTTAAGTTCCCGAAGGCGTAGGGCAGGGACCCGGAGAAGTTGTTCGCACCTATTCGAATGGTCTTCAGGCTGGCCATATTGCCCATCGACGCCGGCAGCGTCCCATTGAGCCCGTTGGTGTACAGCAACAGCACCTCGAGATTTCTCAGGTTCCCTATGCCGGAGGGGAGGCTACCGTAAAGCAAATTATCCAACAAGGAAAGCTCTACCAATTCGACTAGCCTCTGAATAGAAGAAGGAATGGTGCCCGTGAGCTCGTTGGTTCCCAAATCCAGCGTCTCGAGGCTGGACAAGTTGCCCACGGTCGAAGGGATGCTTCCGGAGAGCAGATTGTCGCTGAGATCCAGAATACGCAACTTTCTGGTGCAGTTGGCCACTCCAGAAGGGATGGACCCTTCCAGAGAATTGTGCTCGAGAACCAATTCCTCCAACTGGCACAACGAGCCCAGACATCCGGGGATGGAGCCCTTGAACCCATTGTAGGACAAGTCCAGCACCGTCAGTGCGGTCAGCCGGGCGAGGTCACAGCCCAGGAACCCCGACAGTGAAGAATTGGAAAGGTCCAGCTGAGTTACTCTTACCTCTCCAGAGGCGGTGGTTTCGCACAGAACCCCATTCCAGAGACACGGGTCGTTGTCCGTCTTCTGCCAGGATTGCAGCTTGCCATTGGGATCGTCGATTCCTTCCGCGAACTCCAGTAACGCACGGGCATCAGACGCTACGGCGTACGACAATGGGTAGCCTTCGACCTCGGGAGATATCACGACAATGAGACCGGCGAGTACGACCAGCAGCCAACGTATCTGATACTCACAGACCCTTGTACTCATGATCTGATACGAACCCCACCGTCCTCCCCCTAATCACCCGTTCTCGCCTTCTCCTGTCAGACTCCTCACCATCATCTTCTGATGCTTCTCTGCTCCTGTGTCTCGACACGGCTTCCGCTCATGCCTTGGGACCATACACGGGCCCGTGTTCAGCAATGTCTCTCCCTCCCGTGCTCCCTCGATGAACGAATCGAGGGCACGACACGAGTTATCTGTCCACGACGAACGGCCACGGGGTATCGAGGACACTCTTCGTTACTTCCTAGAGGGCCTCCGCCATCTCAAAATGAGGTCCCTCTGTGCACCGCCTAATCTTTCGGCGCACAAAAAAAGTGAGGAGGTCAAATCCATCAGTTGTGTCGCCGACGCTGGTACCGAACTGCCTCCAAATGTACTAACTTCCTGACGGGCCCGTCACTACTTCTTCAACTCCGCTTCCGGCCGCATTACCTTCAGCTCGGCTGCTGGCGACTAGAGGCTCCAAGGGTATTCTTCTCTCTCCCCCTCCAGTTCCAATTGTCAAATGTCTTCTAAAGTTGGAGATTCAGCAATCCTTCGCATCCTGTTACCGTCGATGCAGAAGATCCATAACACTCTCACTCACGTGACGCCTCTCGTACACCGAAACCATATATGTTTCTAAGCGGAGATGCTTCCTTCCCCACACCACTGCCTCCGGAGTAGCCAGGTATCGGCCGAGCTTCGGGCACAATCAAAGAGCAAAACACAACCCAAGGCCACCACTTTTCAAGCTCGAATCCCGCGTGCGGAAGCCAACACACACACAAATGTTCCAAATCTGAGCCGGATACGGAACCACGCAAACAAACTTCTCTCAACATTCAGTTCGGGATTTTGTAGTAGAGTGATCTTCACGTCACTCTCGAAGCACAGTACTCTTCGGAAACGGAGATTTTGCTCCGCGGTGGAGGAGGTGAAGACTCGACATACAGACACAAACACGGACACACTGCCAGCCAGCCTCGGCAGCCGAATGAGTAGTCTCGCACCACAGGAGGAGGCTCATCTGCTCACTGTCAACAATCTCATCAAATCAGCAGGAAGGGAAATGGCCCCACTCCGCCTGGCTCACCTTGGGGCCAGCCCTCGGTGCCTGCCTCGCCCTCCTCCCCTCCGCCCCTCGGCCTCGCCTGCAGATCTACCCGCGTTTGACCCAGCGCTTGTATAGCGCTATACATGGCCGTTCTCAACCCGCGCCTTGTCCCGGTTGACCTGGAGTCGCAGGTCCGGCAGTTAGTGCCACTCGGAATCCAGTCCCGGGCGTTGCAGTTTCCCGGGGTGCTCTAGTTCGTAAGTCCACTGGCAGACATGCTGGCATCGACGTGGAAGGAGGGAGCGTTGATACTTCCCGGGCCCCGGAGCTCCCGACTCTGGCTTCCCGGCCAGTGACGACTCCTCAAGCCTCACTCACGCCCTGCGCTACCGCAAAGTCCACCACAAAATCTCGAAGAGACTGAGAGGAAGAGAAAGCGAAAGCGAATCATGGGCGCAGGTTCCTTGGGATCTGCTACCCACATCGCCAAAAGCCTTCTCCTCGACGCGCCTGGCAGAACGTGCGACCGACGAACCAGCGCATCCTCACCTACAGGACCGTACGTACTCTGTCATTTCGTCACCATACTGTACGATTTCCTCTCCAGGCCTGCAGTCCCCAGCTCCCGCCGTCTCCCTCGTGGGGTTCCGGCATCTGCCAACAGAGTGTTTTTGTCCGAGGTTTCGGTCAAAAGCTACTCCGGGACTTCCCGTCTCTGACACCATGTTCCTCGCCCTCGCCGTGTGTTTCCCCCACTATCGAAACTTCCTCTATTGTGTCTAGGTCCACCGGAGTACCATACCCTACCCTACCGTATCGTACGGATATTGTCGCTCCTCGTCTACGCTGTTCCATCCGTATGCGAAGAGACGCGGAAGCCTACATCAACCTCGTCTTCGCACCGCCTACCGTCCATCGCCGTCGTAGATTAACTATGTGGCAGTCCAGAACTGCGCCTCGAACCACGGCCGTGTCAAGCTTACGCAGCCGACGTTCGTGGCGCTGCATGAACATGAATATTAATAATCAATTCGCGCAGTGGGGACAGGTGAGCTCGAGGCTCTTTGAGGCCTATTTTACATCCCGACCTTTAAGATGCGCGGACTTTCATAGGAATCTAACCTAGCGTTGTTCAGCGAGACCAACAGCAGAACTTCTGCGGGAGGGAAGCTCGCATCCACGTGCTCATTAAGAGCTCTACCCGACGCTCTCGACATCAGAGACGACATTGGGCGTCGCCGGAGCCCCGGCTGTCCATGCCGCGATAAAGACCATAAGAACATCGTGGCCGAGCTATTCCCGATCGAAATCATCACCTCGTGCCGAAACCGGATCAGAGGCATGCTTGTCTTCGCTCCAGTGTCGTCGGTTTCCCAGGATCGTACTTTTACCATCCAAGAGTTGCCATGATTGTTTCAATCTGCATTGCTTCCTCGAGGATTCACTCCGTTATTGTTGTCATCCATGTGTGGCTGGAGCTACGGCCCTCCCGGAGTCCCGGCCAGTAACCTTCCTTATTACTACAATGCTCCACGCTCATTATACTCACCGGTAATCTGACGAAATTAGCACCTGCAGGGTGATGAAATTGGAATCGAAGAGCTGGCAGACCGGCAGAGCCGGGCTATCAGACCTGCAAGTCCAACAAATAGCTAGGGCAACAAATGAAGCTGTGCGCTCCATATGAAACGCGAGAATCTGCAGTTATTGGCGCCTAATACCTCCCCACCCAGTTGACACCCAGAGCACGCATTAGCAGCTTTAAGCATGTCGAAGGATTATTGCAAATTTATTTACTCGCTTTTCTTTGCCGCGGCTTCTGTTGCCGAAAACGTCCAAGATGGGAGGAGCCTCATCTCATCTCGCTTCCACTGGACTCGGCCTCCACCGGACAGAAAAGACAAATCGCGAGTCTTCTTCGACCTTCGTCGATCTCATGTGCATTCCCTTGCCTTGCTGGGTGCCACACTTCCCTCAGCAATCCCCTCGTCCAGTCTACTCTACTCAGTCTTACCTCGCTTTACCGACCCGACGCGGTACATTGACACCGCCTGCATGATGACCCCGGTGGGTCAACCGGCGTCATCCCTACCATCCATTTAGGGCCGGGAACTCCCGGCATCCCCCGGCGATGCATTCCGGGACGTTACATCCAATTAATCGATAGGACAACTCGTAGGAATTTCTGAGCACGTGTCCTGCATGCATAGGCTATCTTAGATGGTGAGAGGTTAAGCGTAGCTATCATGCCAGAAAAAATATAAGCAACAGGAAAAACGATAAAAACTTTCTATATATTTTCCTTCTGGCGGTGCTAAACGTTTGGAAGCTCCGATCGAGATCTCATTTACGCTTTGCTATTATCGGGAAGTCGAACTGTGAACGTAGATGAAGCTTTCGACCTCATCTTCAAATTGTCGTGTTAGTGGATATGGATTGTTCCCCTGCTAGTGTTAATCCGTCTACCCGCCCGTCCCCTCCGTGGGATCGTACCCATCTCCGCGGTTTTTGTTGATAAGTCGTCCTTCTGCCGCAGGCAATGGACCTCCTACTCCGTAAGTGTGCGAATACTTACTGTGGTGAACTTCTCACCTGTAGCGCGGGATGCTGAAGATCTCTGTGCACACTCTTCGATTCGATCTAACGGCACGAAACAAAGACCTCGGAAGAACCGCGAACACGCTCTGCGGGATGTGGTGGGCTGTAGAGTTTTGGGCTTATGTACAACTGTGTAGACTTTAGCGTTCGGTACAGTATGGCTTCTGCATGTTAGACACACAATACACAAGGGCCGATGTACATAGACCAGCTTTTGATCTTCTACAGCGCTTCGTTTCTTCTTTCCTGGATAGATGTTCAGAGTTTCCCTTTGCTATCCAGTGCTCACCGGATTACCACATCGGACTCATCTACCACCGTAAGGGATCACATCAAGAAATACGGCAGGAAGGCATCGTATATCGCTTATTCTATACGGCCCACCGGCCCAAACTTTTGCAATCGAACCATGGTTGATGGTTGATGGACCCTGAGAGGCGAATGGTCTGATTCTGCTTTAATGCTTGTCGATTGGAACTTTGTGTTTGCTGGGGTTCAAGTGAGAGTATTATGTTGCTAATCCTGGTTGATCAAGTTCATCTCCACCTCTCCTTTAGTTCCAACCGCATCATCTTCGCAACCATGTTCGGAGAGATGGACTTCTGAATCAAGACAGAGATAGTCTGTGTGTGTATGAGATTTTATGAAACACTCTCGGGTTCCATTTCTCATTTCAATGCACTTGATGCAATGAAGACTTTATCCACATAAGCCTTCTCACACCTCCATGGATGGAACTCCTAAACTTTGCTCTCATACTTCTTCTTGTAGTTTTTTTCCAACAAGAATAAAGTATGGTCTTAAAGCCGAATTCTTGCAAGATGTCTGGATTACATCCATGAATATTTACAAGCAGGTTTGATGTTGGAAGTGGAGGTTTTAATAACAACACGAGAAGAGGGTGTTACATGTCATTCAGTACATACAAAGAATCAATATATTTTATTCTTGATTTGATCTTTCCTAGCTATGTTCAAGGCCTTCTCATATCATATGCTCAACCATTTCATAGGTTGAGTTTATCCAAACATACTGAGTACATAAAGTTTCTTCAACTTAAGACAATTTGATTCAATATTTGTTTGATCTTATAACCCGATGACGACAAAAGTCTTCGAATTAAGATTATTTTTTTATTTTACTATATCACTCAAGAATATATGGATCTTGTTCATGTTTAAAGTTATCTCAAATATTGTTGACTTCAAATTATTGGGTATCAACACAATAGTTTACTTTGTGAGATGTTGAAAGTGAGCATCACTTCCAACGTTTTACAAAGTAACATCTCTTCAGAGTGTTTGAGTCTTATCTCTCAATATATTATTGATATTGGCGTATATTATAAGGCTTTAGTTGTAACTTAGATTGGATAAAATTACAACGTTAGATATTTAATGAGATCAACATTCACAACAGATAAAGGATATCAACAAGCTGACTTACTGTTTCTGGTCGTAAAAAATCTCAGAATTATTGGAATGAGATCAAAGAAAGGAGAAAAAAAATTTATGAGTAGAAAAGATTTATAACAATAGAGATGACGTTGGATGTAAAAAAAAAAAATTTAAAATTGGGAAATTAACATCAGTCAGTATGATAACCTGACATGGTCTATAGTTCAATTACACAACGCATATGCGTTGTACTCGATTTTAAAAATGAACAATTTTTAAAAAAAATGTGATAGAAGGAAAAATATATGTAATTTAGTACATTGTTCTAAAAAACATATCATTAACATGTCTTTTTGGTAAAAATTTGATGACCCACTCTTTTATTATTAGGTTTTTCTTATGATAAAGTTAACTTTATGCAATGAATTTGACTAAAAAATATGTAAATAAAGAAATGATGGCAATTTATAAAAAAGGAAAAATAATTTAGCCAAAGGTTTAGATTTTCTCACCGTGAAGCAATGTACGTTTAATGGAAAGAATATTTATAGCTTTCAATAGGATTATGATTGAAAATCATGTATTTGAAGTTGTATGGATCGCTAATTTCTGCGATTGAAACAACTTAACATTATGATGTATGTGAAAAACTGATAATATTCGTCTCTTCCAAATAGTGAATCATGTATAATGATTCACTATTTGGAAGAGACTAATATTACAAAAGAGGATTTTATCAAGCGTAAACGGCGTAAAACGGAGGTGCATAGTCGAATTTTACGAGAAGTTTAGGCATTTGGAAATCACAGTGAAGTTATATGGAAATATTAAGGGTACTTTCTGCATATCAATGACACCATACACAAGATCATGTCATGCTACGTAAAAATTTCCAAACCGTACTAAAGTTTATCGTACTAAAGTTTGTAATAGTTGACATGTATTCATTCTTCTACAGTTAGCACTACTTTGTTTAATAAAGGGAAAAAAATTGTTATGTATATCTTTCTTCCCTACATATTAGGATAACTTAGATGCAGAATGACCAATTTTTCAGGAGTATGATAATGATGCATAGCCCCATCTTACTCAATTCAATCTTATCAATGTGCTACTAGATGCGATCTTTCAATAAATTCTGCTATATTTTTTGGAATTTTTATTTTCTATCTACTTGAGGAAAAGGAAATTTACCCGCCATTTATTGAGTATCAAGGAGTCAAAAGGTCAATCATAATTACTGATTTGAGTACAAGATTTGTACCTATTTCATATAAGGCATGTTTAGGTGTACCATGAATTTGGAGACAATCGTGCTGATCAGTTGAAATAGTAGAAGAAAACTATTTCTTTTTCAGGAAACTAAAAACATCTCACCGATTTCATAAATCTCAAATGCTATTAAGGTGTGATTAAACAACTTTTGTGCATTATCGTGTTGTGCGTTTTCGACCTAACTAGGTCGTTGACGGAATCTGGGCTCGATGGGCGTTTCCAGGCAGAAGTGACAAATAATTGTACTACATCGTATTCTTCTCTCCCGTATGAGAATATGGGAGAGTTCTAGTACGAATATGAACCATACCATACGTAAGATTTCAAGTGCGGAATACGGCTCTTTCGTCGGGGTTTTTAACATTTTGACTTCCTTCGGCTTCACCTCCTTGGACTTACAAAATATAAATTTTCACTTGTTTTTTCTATTGTCTTGCAGGCCAACCGGGGTACAGCGGTCAGAAAGCTAATGCGTTGAAAACTTTGAGGTGGCGAGGATCAAAGGCGCGCCATTGCTGTGAGGCTGAGGCTTAAGAAGCAATGATTTCAATTGTGGAGGGGTTCACATTCTGGTGAGAATGTTGGAATACACAAAGAAAAAGCGTCTGTCCTCGATCTTGTTGCTTTTCGTTGCCTGTTGTCTGTGGCGGGGTCGGGCGTTTAAAGGTGGGGACGTATCGATTTGTTGTGGTCCGAGACATGATAAATTACTCCGTTGTGTTGCAGCTGTCGCCTCCTACTCCAATTCTATATCTTCACGAAACTTTACTCATGGAACATCCAACAGCGTGTATGCATTAACAGCCAAGAAATAGTAGCACCGTCTCATTCCTCGCTTTCACATGACTGCCGCCATGGACGCAAGCGTATCCACTCGAATATCGAAGTGTTGCATTGGTTTCGGAATCCCAAGATTGCATGTGTTCGGCCAGTTGGATGCAAGTGTATCGTTACCCGAAAGTCGAAGCACAAGCACAGATATTCCAGATGGGTTCAAGCCATTGGATTGAAAGGAAAACTTTGATCTCCGGAAGGTTTTTGGTATTTATGGCCTCTGTTTTTATGCAGAATTCCGAACGTAGTGAAGGTCAGATGGATGGCACTGTTTATAATGTCGTTGAGCGGAATGTCCTTTTCTGTAGCGTACTTGGATTGGACGGCGGTTGTGGGTATGGTCATTTGATCTAGAAGGCTATATACTTATGAGGTCATCTTACAATCGTTTCGAGGCCAAGACTCAGGATCGGTGACGGAACCTCAAACAGTCGTTTGTAATGAGTTTCGTTACTCACAGTGCTTGACGTTTGTCTTCCTATGGAGCAAAAGTGCCTGACGTGAGATATCATCTGTCAACTTGGTAGGGCGAAGTGTCGAGGCGTAATTTGACGATGTTCTCCTTCTATGCATGCACATTCAATTAATGATCTGGGACAAGGGAAGGCATTGATCTATAAGAAATCATCGTAGCTCGCATTTATCTCAGGTACGCATGGGGTGAGCATTGAGTCGAGCCAAGTGTGAAGGCAAACCACCTGTGTTCACGGAAGCAGAGCACCTCCTAATACTACCTACTTGAGAAGTCCAAAAGAATTCGTGAACAGTTTTGCATGACTTAAGCCTTCAAACTTCTTAGCCGGGTAACGTGTTGGGAGACAAACATACTGATAAGGAGAAGGCCTACGAGTGAGAGGGAGTCTTCGGCACCAGGAGAGTATGCTTCGATGAAAGTTTCGCACTTCCTTAACTTGGCATTCAATCAACGGCTTATAGAGATATCTACTGGCTGTAAAAGGAGGATTGAAATTTAGTCACAACTAAGCTCTATCTACAGATATGCCTCTGCTCACATTTTGGGGTTCAGACAAAGTATAAAAATTAAAAAAACCTCGGAACTTACCTTCTCCTGTGACGCTACTCTGCTGGACCTACCTGTCCAACTATAAGAAAACTTCATACTGGTACATGATCAGTATAAAGCCAAGTAGTCCAAGCCATCAAGTCAACGTTATTTGAAACCGAAAGTGTAGAGGGTATTATGAACTCAAAAGTGTAGATGGTAGCATGCTTAGTAGTTAACTCAAGTGTTAGTCAATTTTTGTTAGTTTCACTATCAAAGTTATATTAGGTTAAGAGAATCAAATAAAATCTCTCCATGAAATATCATGTTGACGTAGTTTCATTTAGATTAAGATTATGTATTCCTGTTTTTTTTATTTTATTACATATGTTTGTTTGTCTACACTATTCGATAGTTGTGTCTGAATAAATTTTGGTTTCAAATGATATCAAAGTAAACTTCAGATTCTACAAACGATGATTGAAACATTGAACATTGGCAAAACATCAACACCTCAGTTGGACATGAGGCACACATGTTTAGGTTAAGAGACGACCTTCATCATAGGCAGCAAAGATTATAAGGTTTGGAGACTGTTTGAGACGTTTTTGAAAACATATCAAGTGAAATTGTTTTTCCGTGTCAGTGGACTGAAGCTCCAGAGTTAATAGTCGGTCATTTCCTCCGTCGATTATTGTGTAATTCCGACTTTAGTTGATCGTTTTCTATCACTGCGTTTGTTTTTTATTCGCATGTAAATTCAACTTTGGTTGGTCGCCTATTGCTACTGGTTTGCTTTTACTTACAACAATTGCAACTTAAGTCAATCTTTTATGCTCAACTTTTTCTCAAGCTTTTTTTGAATTCTTATTATTGGAGTACGTTTGTAGCATAATTTGTAATGTAAATGCAAGTAGTGTTGAGATCAATATAAATACCTTTGGCCTAGCTTTCGATGCGCTATGACTATGATGTCTTGAAATGGTGAAGACAAGAAAAATGTTGAGTTTGAGATGCAATAAACAGCAAGTTGTCAACATGATCCAAAAGTTCTCAAAACATAGTGAGATGATGAAAAGATTATAATGACTACTAGTCTCATGTAATCTAATTCATCTATTCTTTCCAATGAAGAATATGTCAATAACAATCATTAAGAATATTCTGTATAAAGCATTTTTTTTATCTAGAGAAATTTGTTATGTCAAAGTCTAAAAATGTTGGTAATAAATAATTTTTAAGTAATTTTTAATTTTAATTTTAAGTAATTTTTTTGGCTCACTAGATTAGAAATTAATCTTTTAGTCAAACTTGAGATTGAATCTTTTTTCACTTTCGCTTACGATTCTTTTATTATTATATTGCAAGTTTTCAATTTTATTTTCTTCTACTGCCTCTTAATATTTTTACTTTTTGCTTCGTATCATAATTAGTTTATTTTTTAATTTTCACTTTGTCAAGTTTAACTCGTAAAGATGTTATTTGTCCGTGCTTAAAAAACTTTGTGTCTTATTTTTCTTTTTTCACTTCCATCTACTTTGGTTTTCTATTGTTAAATCCATTGTATAGAATTTTTTATCTTTGTCATATTTTTCATCGCCATCATTTTTTTTGAATTGATCTTTCTTCACATTGTCACATAATTTCATTCCTTTTTAGATCTTATCACTGTACTCTTTTGTTAGTCATAACCAGTCTTGTATTTTAGCTTTAAATCAGATCTTTATTTAACTTCGATTATCGTAACCTTGGTCAATTTATATAGATAGTTTGTCATTATATAAGAAAATTAACCAAGGCTTTTATTGTGAAAATTATAGTTTGTTTAGTACCGAGTACACAATTTACCACACATTGCTTAGTGTCTACTGTAAGTTTATGTTTCATTTAATGGACTGAATGCACGTTTGATCATGTACATGACTTAACATTGTCATCATTACTTATTTTATATTCTCATCATTGTTGTAAATGCTAAATGTTTATTCTTTATTTTTTTTCACCTCTAAATGTTTAATTTCCAAAATACTTGTCACTTTTGTCACTTAGGTAGTTTTTTTTTTCCTTTTGAAGCTTTGGCTTCATCATTCTAAAACTTTTCTATTGTATCTTTGTTTTTTGTGTACGTTGACTTAGACATTTTGTATTTGTACTCCGGCTTTGGCACTTTATACCAACACTTTGTTTTGGCAATTCATCTTTGGCGTTTTAGGCCTTTTGCACTTTGGCTTCGTCATGTCGTATCACCACTTCGTCTTCAATACTTTGTATCAGCTCTTTGACTTCCGGTACTTCGGTATCGGCAATTTGTATTGGCACTTCCGCTTGTAGTAGCACTTTGTATCAATACTTTGTCTTCTGTGTTCATCTTCAGCTTTTTTGTATCAGCATTTTGCTTTGGCGTTTATTCGCTTCTGCAAGTCGGCTTGTGCACTTGTATGACCACTTTGTATCAGCATCCTCCACTTGAGGTTCGGCACTTCGTATGACCATTTTTTGTCAGCATTATGTGGAGGCACTTCTGTATTTTGGCTTTGGCGCTTCTCATTGGCATTTCCTCTTGGACATTTTTGTATGACCGCTTTGCATGGGCATTCTGTATGTTGGCCTTGTTGCGCTTCTTATCGGCATTTCCGCTTCGAAGCTTTTGTACTTGAGGTTCAGCCTTTTGGCAGTTTGCTCTACTTTAGCTTTATCATTTCATATCAGCAAATCTGCTTAGGTGCTCCTCTTCGGCTTTGACATTTTAGCTTCGATGCTTTTGTACTTCGACTTCGTAGCCTCTCTACTGCGGCACTTGGAATGGTCACGTCGGATGTGTAAATGACATTCGAATGATTTTGTTTTTGTTGGGCTTGATCAGATCTTCCCACAATTTTTCATATCCATGTGGAACTATGAATTACTTGTGAAGTTAATTATCAATTTGAGATGTAATTACTTGCACGGAATATACCTTGCACATCGAGTGGAATGGGTAATTTTTATGATATTAAGAAATTCTTCTACAGCAAGATTCATAAGGTTTCTCCTAGAGAAGAAACAAACTTGCATCTCAGTCTTGGGAGATTGAACTCTTGTCTTGTTGAAAGAAGACTATTTAGCGAAATAAGTCCGTACTTCAAACAGCTCTTCGGCCTCGTGATCTAAACGTGAATTCGTGAATTCTTTTTGCTTTCTATACCTTGAGTTGCAAGAACTACTGTTTTATTCCCCTAGTATGCGTCTAAGACAGACCAGGAAAATTGCATCACTCCGTAACTTGAGGTTTGGCTGCCCTCTCTCCAGTGCTTCGACATGTCCACCTCTTGATAGCGCCATTTTCTTTCCAACGAAGTACGACATAAAATAACATCGCCACCTACTAGTTGACCAGAAAATTTCCCTGTCAGGATATGAGCAATTAATGTCTGGAACTGGAGATAGAAAATTGGATAGGGGTATGAGGAGTAACTCTCGGCGTCAATATTGATGTGGTACAACAAACGTCATCAAATAGGATTTTTAGAGGCTGAAAAGCAAAGAGGTGCCTAGCAATGTGACAATTTCAATGACTGTATGATGCACTGTTGCGGTTCCTGCGAATCAATGAATCTGATCGGCTCCTCCTCGAGGTAATGAAACTTTTCGTCATGCTTTCGGAGAAACGGAAAATGACATCGTTGCCTAACAACTCATTCCTGTTCTCAGGCATTCTTCTTCGTGAAGATGCATGCTTCGCAAAAGTGCCGCAGTGGACATTAGGCAACGTTGTCAAGACACGGAAGCTTCTCCATCCACGTGTGTTGCAACAGGCACCGCGTGCTCGAAAGCTAGTACGTGCAGCCATCATCCACAGTACATAGTTGAACACTCAATAGCCGAGAAAGACAATTTGGCGGTAGAAGATCATCTGCTTATCGGTTGAAGCTGGGTAGTAGCGATTTGCTGCCGCCGGGTCGATAAAATTGTAGATGATCTCGTGCCTTCTGATCTGCAATCGAACGGGAGAACCAAGTGATTTGACAAAAGACCCGTCAAACTGCAAAAGAGTATGAAACTATATGGGCAACATGGTTTTTGTTATATAATATAGTTGAGGTTTTAATTGAAACGAACTACTGGCCGAAAACTATCACATAGTGAGATTATTCTTTTCTCGAATAATTTTCTGTATAAAATATTTCATATACAATATGAACACTTGAATAAAGGAAAATTTATAAATATGCATTTGAAGGTTATTCTTACGAAGTTGAGGATATTCTGCCAGATGGAGAGCGGCTTCGAGATTATCGTCTTAGACAAAAGCAAAGATCTACCTCTTCCACCATCCTCCATCCAACAGATGCTATGCTATGCTATGCTATGACGATGCTATATGGGTCGACAGGAATACGAGAAGATCATGGGCACTGTTTCGAAGTGTGTGGCAGAACGCAAGGGGCTCGGGCCTTGATTGATTGTGTTGCCCGCGGTTTTGCACAGACTTCATTCTCAGCACTCAATAGGGTGACATTCACAGGCTTCGATCATGTTCTATGAGTCCCGGGAAATAAACTTCTAATCTGGATACAATTGTTGCATTCCGGGACATGTTGCGTGTGAAAACACCACGCGATCGATGCCCGTATGGACATGCTGTATTCCGCAGTAAAGCAGGTAACATTATTAGCTCTAGATACTCTGCCGAATGATGACTGTTTCACAAGTCGCCTCGACATCCATTTTTTCGGTAGCAGTGCCAATCCACCTTTTTCACGGTTAGAGTAGCTACCAGAATAGGGCTCAGAGATTCGCTTCATTCTCCCCGTTCGCTCTGGTAGGAACGAATCTGGCTGGATGCACTCCTTGCAACCGGAAGACACTGACGCTAACGGAGACCAAGTCCCTTAAGGATTGACATAGTCCATGTTTATCCGGGCCCGGCCGGTCGCTTGCGAGGTGCGCTTGCGGTACGAGCAACATGCGACGTTCGATGTGAAGAAGATGCTTCCTTGCGTAAAAGAAGATGCTTTAAGCAAGTGGTGTGCTACTGACCCCGCCCACTCTCGCCCGCCCGCTCAGCGAGATGAAAGGGGCAGGTGGAATCGGACATACACTCATCGCATTTTCAAGAAACGCTGGGTTGCAGTTGATTGATTACTAGAGGCTTGGATCCACGCGGCTAACTTGTTGAACTTGTCAACAACAAGCTTTGCCCTGAGTTGTGGTCCGAGGCTTTATCCCCATTTGACCTCTTCCGTCTGAAGAGCCGGTTTGAGCGAAGACCAGCCGAACCGGTGTCGGCTCTCATGCCCATACGGCAGCTATCGTCGCTGCTGTATCCGGGAATTTACCGGATCACAAAAACAACTGCTCTCCCTTCAATTGACAGCTACGTGAGCTGACAGAGAAATGTTTGGACTCAAGATTTGTATTCTTGACTCGACAGAGATGTCCCCATCCCTTGCGTGCCAAGAAACTGATCGAGAGAATCGATCGTGTTCCTACTCAGTAAATGCAATTACGATTTGATCTTCACTGACCGTCTGCTGCATCAGAACGATGGAGGAGGCTGGCCCAGAATCATCAATGCAGATACAATAATCCTTTAAACCATCGCAACATAAGATTGTTTAAGAGCACATCAGACATGTGTTCCTTCTAGAAGAACATAGTGAATCTTACATATGACCCCTTCAATTCTTCAACATCACGAGATTGTGTGTGCTGGAGGCCTTGGGGGTGGAAGTCCTAGGAGATCAGGGCACTGGCAGTAAGTTGAAAACGAGATTTGAGATTCGTTCCAGACAATGAGAGCTCAAAAGAGTGGGAAAATAATTATATGGAAAAATGTACAGGGGAAGATTGCATAGAATCACCGTTTTGGATGTGTAGTTTGGTCACACAGAAGCACACAAAAGTCAACGGAAGACGCAGGATATGCAAAATTATCGTGTCCATCCGTACAACCATTGCCGTTGCTAACTAGAGATGATGACCGAGTTGCGCGAAAAACGTGGTGATGAGCATCTAAGCGTCGGAGGGATGAGAGGAGTGGCTTCTGGCCTCAACTCAATGTTCGGAATTTTAGATAGAATGGCACACTGAAAGGCATGTTCACACCTGAAAATTCAAAAGATAGACGTTTTATATGTGATCAACTTGATACTACCCAAGATACATCCTCCGACTTCAGCTCTACTCTTGCACGTGATACTAACCCTGCCTCCCGCCTTAAAGGGGAAGCCCCTGGGTGCGAAAAGTAATTGGCAGACCAAGGAAGGTCTGCAAGTATTTCTTTGTTCTCCAGTGAGATGAATTGTTCAGATATCCAGGACAATCTCACCTTTCAGCAGGACGAAGCTTTTGAAAGCCATTGCCCTGTTTGGCTATGGACTTCACCTTAGCAACAAGCTGTTTACGAGCTATCTCTTCATCTGTATTTGACGTATCTAAAGAATCATGTGCCACCAGAATCACTTCGTCTCCTTCATCAGCATTGACTCGAGTAAACACTGCCCTAGAATCTACTACCTCTTTGTTATCCTTACTATCCATTACACCCAACTCAAGGAACGGAGTTGGCTGAACCTCCTCCCTATCAAAAAGCTTCGCAATACCTTCTAAAGTTTTTCCTTTCGTCTCAGGCACAAAGACATATATGAAGACAGAGCCCAGAAAACCCATGCCCGCAAAGAGGAAAAATGTTCCGGCCAGAGTAATCGCATCCACAAGGCTCAGAAAACTCAGTGCCACCGCCCCACTCGCAATCCTGTTGACAACAATCCCCAAACCCATGGCTTGCGCACGGAGTCTTTGGGGAAATATCTCAGATGTGAGAACCCAGTTAATGGGACCCATGCCGACGGAAAAGAAGGCCACATAGGAACATATTGCCAGTATAGCTAGAATAGGTGCAAACCCAGACCCTTGCGGTGCACTCAGAGGAGCTCCAGCGACCCCATTAGGAAGCACATCGTCTGTTGCGTCTTTAATACCGATTGCCTGAAACCCTATAGCTAGAACTGCTAAGGAGACTGTCATGCCTATAATGCTAGTGAGTAACAATGGTCGCCGACCTGCCTTGTCAAGCCAGATTGTTGCAACCAGAATGAACAGAGTTTTAGAAAAGCCCACGGATATGGTTGCCCCGATGCTTGCCGACTTACTGGATATTCCCGCTCCATTGAACACTGATGGACTATAATACACTGTGGCGTCGATACCCGTTGACTGCTGGAAAAATTGGACTCCTAATGCTACAATAAGCATGCGCCGAACGGCAGGAGTTGGATACAGAAGTTCACGCCATACGCCTTCCCCGTGAGTGTGAGCAGCTTGATTCCCACCTAAATGCACACTAATGCCTTGACCAGGCCAAGTAGATCTACTTGTTTGCTCCTCAGTGGAATGCATAATTCCAGTCGCTGCCATGATCTCGGCAAGCCTCAAGTCTGCCTCGTCTTTGTCATCGGAGGTCCTCAGGAGCACAACTTCTGCTTCTTGGATGCGGTTTTGCATGACGAGCCAGCGAGGAGATTCTGGCATCATAAGAGCACCTCCAATCATCAAAAGAGATGGAAAAGCACCAAGACCTAGCATGATTCTCCAGTTTATGTTTTCAGGTAGCCCAGCGAGCATGTAACTGAAAACGTATCCTAATAATATACCAATGTTGATAAATATTTCGGGAAGTGATACTAGCGAACCCCGACTGCTGGCAGGAGAAACTTCTGCTGTATAAACTGGAGCTACCATCAGAGCAAAACCTACTCCGATACCCGCCAGTAACCGACCCCCCATTAGGACTCCAAAAGATGGTGCAATTCCCATAGCCAGGGAACCTACTAAAAAGAAAGCAGCGGCTACTGACATCGTCCATCTTCTGCCCACAGCATCTGCCACTCTCCCAGAGGCACTTGCACCTAAGAGAGAAATAATGCTCAGCGATCCCACCAGCAGTTCCACCTGCCATTGTTCGAGCTCAAGGTCTTCCTTGATGTAAAGTACAGCCCCGCTCATGATCCCAGTGTCATATCCCAAGAGTATGGAGTTAAGAGATGCCAAAAGAGCACACCATACGGCATACTTGTTCAATTTTTTACGGGTCCCCTGGTTGCTCGTGCCTGCTGAATTCAGCAACTCATACTTTTGAGTGCCTCTTAACCCCAGTTCGTTTGACACTGAGCTATTCCACGCATTGTGTCCCTTGCTATTGACGCCTTCGGACACCTCGTCTCTCGAACCCTCCATCATCATCACTACTTCTGTTCAGACACCTTAGGCGTTGCCTGGAACCAAATCCACTTTGAAGAGGGCAGGCTTGTACGAAATGCCGCAAAGAAAACGCTGACATGTAGATTCTAAGACAATGTCAATCTGCATTTGATTGACACTAACTTGATTTAGAGCTGTGGCTACATGTTGTCCATGTGGTCGAAAGCATGGTGCAAAATACACCGACACATGCACAGCTAGTACAGAATGATCAGATAAGAAAATGCAAGGCATTTTCTTATCTGATCAATTGATTAGCTAGTTCAAAGGCTACAACTTGAAGGAATTTAATATACAGATGCAACTAGCAAATTTCTTCTAAAGGCACTGTTTGTCATGAAACATTCAAAATACAAACTGTTGAAACTGAGACTGCAAACAAGAAATAATCATGACAAATTATTACTATCTGTTGTCCAACATGCAGACCTGACAATAGGGATAGTACAATGGCCTAAACGATGGATCTTAAGTTTTCGATGTAAATGGCGAGTGATGGGTTTGCATTGTTTGAACTTGAATGTGGAAACTTAAAGCAACAGTAAATTCCATGCACATAGATTATTCACTAGTTTACTCGTAGAGATTCACAAAGAAACAGAAAGACATGACATTTTCTGCGTGTGGCAAACCATGACATCCTCCAACTGTAGTACATGCATTTCTAACTCGTCCTCAACTAATGCAATAAAGAAAAACATCCGCTTTGCTCAAAGGGACATTCATCGTTGTTCATCTCTAGTTACATGTTATGATGTCAACATGTACCTACATTTTGCATAATTGAATTCATCTCCCAAAGTAGAGGTCTGTAAGTAACTCGTAATAAAAAAATCAGTCCCTCACCATGAAACGCTTGAAGAGTTTGGAGAACTTCTGTAATAGCCGGTTTATCCTGATTTTGACTTTGGCTTCCTCGAACGTAAAATGACAACACCGATGAAGATTGCCACGAAGGATAGAAGAAGCACACCAGCCAAAACAGGAATGATGATGGCGAATTCCCTGGCGGGAAAGTACAGGTGAATGAAGTGCTCACTGTCAACAAAGGGCTAGACACACATCAAAGTAACGATCAGATTCAATTAGACACACAAATTCGACATATACTATTGCTAATATGAATCAAATTATCTTCATTCTCAATGTAAAACTTAGTGCAATCAGAGCTAGGAAAGGTACCAACACAATTCATAGTCATACTATTCTTATCGAGGGAGGTACAATTGTGAAGATGAGCGTAACAGTTTCAACTCCTCAAATAGATATTCAGATAATTTAGAATCAAAATCAGCACCATTTGGGGTTTGCAGGATAATCCAAAGTTAGGAAAGTATCTCTGATACTGAGACATATACAAACTAATAGTTAAATCAAGAGAATCTCCTAAAAGAAAAGTTTAGTGCTAGACATGACGTGAATGCCTTAGGTTTCATGAGCGAATGGTACAGGACAAGTATGACTTCTGACAGGCATAGGTATGGCATAAAAAGGGAAGAGAGACAAGCATTCATCAAATTGGAGAACCTTAGAGTAATTCCGTTTTCAGTTCCAACACATCTCACATTGATTTGCTTCTCTAGATACTTTTTGGGTTAGGTTCTTCTGATTTCACGTTGCTTTCAAATTTCTTTCGAAAGTCCCTGAAGGGTGAAAGGATCTAGGTTAGAAATCTAAACTACTGGACTTAAGCATCAATGCTTGTTATGAACCCAAAAAACTGAAAGTTGGTGAATTGTACGTAGAAAATGACATTCATGACATCAGTTTACAGATCACTGAGAAACAAAAAATCTGAAAGTCAAAACAAACAAGCAAACTGAATTTGCATCATATTTGCGCGTACGGCACGATCCATCAAAAATACTGAAACAAACCGTAATCACGACCCAGAAGGTGTAGGAGCTGTAGTTTTGTTTTATTTTATCTATTTCGTTCGGCTTTTCTGCTTCGACATTGACTTCAAGTTTCTTCCTAAACTCCCTGAAGGCGAAAAGGCTGAAGATCATAAATCTAAATTACTGGACTTACGCATCAATAAGAAACCCAGAGCTTAAATCTGGTGATTTATAGGTCAAAGATGACCAATTGCGAAGAGAAAATGCTGCAGAAAATGAAATTGATCACGCAGGCTCACAGATCTCTCACAAACAGAATCTTTGAAGTCTGTAAATAAAATCACAATTCGCATCAAAGACCGTGCGAAGAAATCCTTCAGAGGTTTGGAAACAAACCGTGATGACGACCCAAAAGGTGTAGTAGCTGAAGAGGCTCAAGCTGAAGATGAGCAGCAAAAATCCCACTGTTCTATCACCAAGCTCCATCACGCATGAAACCTACTCTCAAACACTGCTTACGCCTGCACGTCCCACGTCGTCACATTATTGCAAATTCTATTGCCACTGCAGAAGGGATTGCTCCCCTTCTCTTCGCCCCTTTCGTTTCCTTACTCGAACAATCAGGAGCCCAAACGTTCCGAAGAAGGAAGAAATGTCAGACGACTAACGGTTTGAGTGAACAGAATTTGATCTCTCGTTGATAACCCACAGTCACTGCAATGTTATTGTCGTAGCTTTGGTACATCAGATCTTTCTTTCTTTCTACCTCCTAAGGTGCAGGAGCCAACGGCAGCAGCAGGCGGCATACGCTCTGCACGCCACTTGAGGCCTTGGGCACACTACCTTGCCTCTTTCACCACCTTTCTTCGTTAGCCCTCCGTGGATGTAGTCAGCTGTTCTACAGCGTCAGTTCGATCGGGATTGAGTTTTGTTGACTTTTCACGTCGGCTGCCGACAGTGAGTATCGAGCTCTTCAGTTGTGGTTATTGTTACCTCTTAGGTGAAAAGAGACCCCGGTCAGTCTTTGACCGTGAGTTACAGTGTTTTACTATAGACTTTAGCGCCGGCATCAAGTTTTGTGGGAGGTTAGATGAAGAAATTGTTCGTTTGCAGAGTGCGCGAATCTTGACTTTCCGTCTGGAACTTGGCACGTCAAATCTTGAATTTCAACCGTTCTACATCTATGTCGCTGTAGATTTTTTGTGGCTGGCAGGTTATAGGTAAGCTGCTTCTGTTCACATGGTCACTCGATTCACGAATAACGTCCCGCAAGACTAGTCTCCTTGGGATACTTCCGTACCATTCATTACTACCGGACAAGTAATTAGCGCTCAAGAATAGAGAGATGTGTAGTTAAAGTAGGAATGGGATCTCATTCCTCCCCCTTTTTTACTTCATTGCAAAATATGTGGCACTCTTTAGACGAAAATCTTCATCAAACAAATGGGGTTTGCTTTGCAATTTCTTCTTTATATACTAATGAGTGGCTTCCACGAGCGTGGAATACAGCTTGGAAGTTTACTATTCACGTTATGATGACCCAGACGTTAAGCTTGCATGAGCATTGTTAGTTTATAGAAGCATTATCAATGACCATACTTGACCTTCTAAGGTTACATATTACGAACATGCTAAAAAATCTGTTGAGGATACAATCCATATGAATACAATTGATATAAAGTCACAGATCAACTTTTCAAGATGTAAAGAGGTTGTATTTATTTTGAAGAGGTTCTTGTACGTGAGCCAAAGAACAATCATTTTCTCCAAAATCAGTTGACATCAGGTATATGAGGGAAAATTTCCTAATGTTCAAAAAATAGCAAACACAGCAACTCAACTCACTTTAGTGATTAGAGACTAGCCACAAGTGCACAGCATAATCCCTCATATAGTTGTGCTATCATCAGCAGTGAAAGTACTTACCTTACCAAACGCAAACCTTCCGGTTTTCTGTATGTTCCGCTCCAGCTCCTTCTTTCTCCGATTGCTAGTTGCTAGCTATGCTTCGATTAATTTGACACTATTCATTCCAGGACATGCATCGATGCTAATATCGGAGGCACATCAAACCATACGAAGCGGGAAAACTTCACTTTCAAAGAGACACCAATTGGGCCCATTCAAGAGAATGATGCTCTCCCTCATTGCTCCACTACATAGATGGACGTGTACTTCGAGGAAGCCCTGTAAAAATGAAGAGTCACAGACAGAGACGCAGGAGGTAAAACTCGTAATTCGCTGTATTCCTCGAGGAGTGCTGAAGGTGCTGAAGGCGGTAGAACATTCACTGAAGACCAGGATCCATGGAACGAAACCATGGAACCAGTCTGTGAAGCGTCCAGGGCACGGCGACATCGGATCGCGAGGACCACGGAGGCAAGAAACTCGCCTTGCCCTTCAAGACGACCTGAAGCGGACGAGAGAGCATCAGGCGACTTTCGCTCACTGTCTGCCACCGAACGCACCTCAATTGTCGGCCGAATTTTCGATTCGACTCCCGACTCCGCACCCGCCTTCCTTGTAGTAGAACTGGCGTACTGTTCGTGTCCTTGCAGCCGATGACCCACTAAAGAGCCAATCGCTCGAAGCGTCCGGAACATTCCCGTTTCCAAAATGGCAAAAAGTGCCCTCGGAAGTTGCAACCGGCTCCATCGAGCTCCCGTTCACATTCACGGGCTATTTACTGTTCATTTTTCTCCACCCTTGTAAATCGTGATCGAAATGCTTCAAAGTTGGAGAAGCAGTTAAATATAGTGTAGACCCACAATCCGTAAATTTGGAAAGGGACGGAAAACTTATCTCTGGTGTAAAATCACGTTGGAAAAGTTTGTCACGATGTTTCCAAAATATTTTTAAAACTGTTCAATCTATTGACATTGGCACGGAGGATTTCAATTTTATTGTCTAGCCTTTATGAACAGCCAGTCTCTTTTTAGATCTTCGAGACATTCCCTTTGTCGACAAGCGGATACCTTTTTTGTCGTATTGAAAGAAGCTAGGCCACGTTCACGTACACGTTGTAAAGTATCTACTATAATTAATACATTGATTTATCAAATGTAAAAGCGATGAAGGGGCGTTTGTACAATATTGGTCTTTCGTATTGGTCACTGCCTTGTTATGTATGCAATATCGTCAAAATTTTCCGCTAGACTCCATAACTGACCTACTCCGCGAACAAGTTACATGCATAATTAGTTGAAGATTTGTGAACTTTTCCAGTCATTGAACAAATTGGCTGTGGTAACCTAAGCAGCTACTAATTTTCGAATAAGTCACTGACACGTTCTTTGACATTCCATGACTGAGACCTGGAACCATGAACCTCCTTAGAAAGAGGTTCTCGGTTTATGCCCTGTGCCAAGAGTCCCACCAGAGTATCTTCTCAGCTCTAAACTCCATACAATTTCGAGGGCCTTATTAGTCAGTTGATTTATGTGAATCTTCCGTATTTAGATGAGGCACCTTGATTCACTAGGATTTTGACAGCAATATCTCCGACATTGTTTAACGTAAAGATGATCCGCTTATTTGTACAAAGTTGTGAAAATGGTGAAGTCTTCTATGGTGCGAAAACTAGTTTCTAATAAACTCGCATCGTCAATTTTGACTCTAGAAATATCCTCTAATTTGGGTTAGTCTTTTCTTCATCGTTGCAATTGTGTACTCTATATTGCTATAATGATGTGGGCAAGTTCACTGCTTAGCGGATAAAATGGAGGGTGGGGTAAACTACCCTTTTCAAGGAAAGAAGTCGCGTTGTGAATTCATAGGCGTGTGAAATGGTTGGATGCATAGTCCCATACTTTCAAAACATCTCTAGTTTTCTGTATAAGCAATCAAGGTAATAAGAGAAGGGAGGGCGAAATAGCAAAAATCCTCGAGACCCATCAAATAGCACGTGACTATATAGTGTAATGCCGTAACTCGAAACCGGCTCTCTTGGCCATGGAGCTCAAGAATTCCAGTTGAGTAGAACCTAAGATCTTGACCGGGTTTGACCGTCAATAGCCTGGAAATTCCCATCGTCTCACCCGGGCCAAGAGAGAGAGCACAGTGGGAGGCTTTCGGGAACAGAAGGGACGGAAGCTGGTGGAAAGAATCGGGTTGGGCGACTTGAACTTTCCATTGGCGGAGGGGTCGTTGCTGATTGACCCCGGAATTCGCTCCACCCGGCCCGTGGTTCCGGAAGCGAACAGCGGAACATGCTTCGCTCTGGCAGTGGTCTGCTTTCGCTCCGGACCCCTGAAAGCGTAACAGCGGCATACAGAGTGAATGTCGTCGCTGGAATTGTGGCGATTTGATCGCGATTTGCTGGAATTTTGATCTGTGCCGACGACCTCCGTTTCTGGCCCGTGACGTGCACTTGTTTTTCAGTATCCTTTTCAGATCCGATCTGCTGTTCGCAGCGGCTGTTCTCTCGAGACGATTTTAGGGGGAGAATTCTGGCCGAGAAAATCATGAGTATGGCATGCCGAAGGACAACGTTGCGGCGCGTCCTGGAGGTGGTGGAGCGCTGTCATAGAAAAGCCACGGGAGCTCTCTCCGATGCCGCTTCTACTGCGGTAGTTTCTCAATCGAGAAAAATCGCCTCGTCCACGAATTCTCTTGCTTTGGTGTGTCTCTCGCCATGTGAGGACACTGTGAGGAGTTTTGTGAACGATTTTTCAGTCTTCTGTTCAAGATTTGCATTAGGGCGTTTGGTAATAGATTGACGCTCGTTGTGAGGTGGCGCAGTGGTTTTATGTTTGGCGACCCTTAAACCCTAGATTTTGTGAAATTCGGAATCTGCAATTACACTGCAACGGAGCTAGTTAGATGTGGATATTTCCTTTGTCGATCAGCTTGCCGTCTGTCGCCTATTGCAGTCCGCATGAATATGCTACCTTGTACTTTCTCATGAGAATCAAAGTTGCGTGTAAATGGCCTAGAAATCTCATATTCAACGATCTTCTCTTGTAAGTTAGGTCTCACTTTTTCGGATATTTGACTGCAGTCACGATGGGGTTCTTCTATTGTTCCAAGGGCAACAATTCAAGTGCCTTTTTTGGAACTTCGGGGTGCAACGAATGCTCTGTCTTTCTCCTCTGCTGCAACCCCTCAGGTCGATGGAAAGGATGGAAGCAGCCCAGGAACCTCAACGGAAACTACTGCCACTCCTGCTAGCACGGAGGACGAGCCTGTCCAAACACAAGGAGGTGCAGAGCGCAAAGGGGGTCACGAGGAAGTGGAGAAGGAGGATATGGTTGGTCTCTTAGCTGAAAAGCTCGCCCTTATCGAACAAAAAGAAAAAGAAGTGAAAGAGCTAAAAGACAAACTCCTTTGGAGCTTGGCAGAGATGGAAAACGTAAGGGACAGAGCGAGAAGAGACGCCGACAGTACGAGAAAGTTTGCTGTCCAGGTATGTCTTGTTCGTCAAATGTATGACTTTTATCAATGTGGGAATTTATTGTGTGAAAAAAAGTAATGCAACTTAGTGTTCTACTTTGAACTTTGCCTAGAAAGATGTATGCATGCTGTTCAAAACAAAGTTTTGTACAGCATGCATGAAACCTCATGTGGAATCCTTTCCTGATTTCATGTAACGTAAGTTACATGGAGATTCATAACTATTCTTATGCACATATTGGAGGAATGCGTGGCATGCTTCTTTCTTATCTGCTAATAAAACTCGCGAGGACTCTGGAAAACAAGGGTCTTCTATCTGTTCAAGGGTCGAGAAGATGTATCTTATATGCCCTCATTCCAGTTTGCATCAAAGACTTACAGCCCAGTTATTTGTGATTCAGAGTTTTGCGAAAGGTCTGCTAGATGTGGCAGATAATTTATCACGAGCAGCCGCTGCCGTGCCAGAGAAGATTGCAAAGTCAAATGCTGCAGATGATCCCACTGGAACAGTCAAGTTACTGCAATCATTATTACAAGGAGTGGAAATGACTGAGAAACAGCTGCTCCAGGTGTGTTCCTAGGCTGACAGGATTTTTATTTTTTTAATTATTCTTGTTTACAACTTTCTACTCGAAATGCTCGGCATGTCTATCATATTCAGGATAATGAGTGCGTTGTCCATTAGCCATGGTGATTTCTCGTGTGATTGTTACTGGTGAGAGGCTGCCTAGAACATTAACTCGCAAGTACAAATTCAATGTCATTCTCTTCATGTAATATCTTGACTGATCCAGATCTTTCAAGTGTAAAGCAACATATCAGTTTACTTACTGATAGTTTATTTTTACTTACTGATGTAGCCAGGATCTCGGATCTGTAGGGCAACAAGAACTCTTGACAAGTTTTAGAGGTTGAGGCTTAATCGGATTCGCAAGTGTTTATCTAGCCGATATGCCTTCAGGTTAAAATTTCCTGCTTATGTGACCGGTGACATTTCGGAGTGACAGGCCTTTAAGAAGCAGGGTCTGGAGAAATTTGATCCGTTAGGTGAAGCGTTTGATCCAAGTAAACATGCTGCCATATTCGAAGTAGATGACGCAACAAAAACTCCTGGAACTGTGGCTATGGTATTGAAGGTATGACTTAACTCTGTTTGCATAATTTGGCGACTTGATATTTCAAATGAAGCTCAGTTCTTTATGGATGTTGACTGTAGCATCCTTCTTAGTAAAGGAAGGAAGCAACCACTCATACATCGTTCTTACTCTTCGCAGGCTGGTTATTCATTGAATGAAAGAGTCATCCGCCCTGCTGAAGTTGCAGTGGTGAAGGAACCCTCAGCATAAGCTCTTCTAGAAAATTTTGTTAGTTCATAGAAATTTGTTAGGCGGGGATCGGACATGAGCTTCTCCGATTCAGTTCTGTTCGAAAATGTCAGGGCTGTCAAAATTGGAGAGTTTCGGTGAAGAAGAAAAGTTAGTTACCCATCCTTTGTGGGTTGTCAAGATATACCTACTAGATTATTATACCTGTTTCAATCATTCAAGATCCGAAAAGATTTCTCAAAAGGTGATATTTCAGTTGTGGCGGGCAAGTACTGTATACTGGAAGGTCGTGATGTAACGTTCTGAACTTAGTTCTGTTGACAAATTCGTCATGAATAAACATCCGACAACCATAGCAACACGTACTTTGAAGTAGCAATAATTGAAGTAATACCTGAATCAAATCCTTCATGTGAAGAAATTTGGAGTGGCAATGTCATCAACTTTGTTCTCGTGATTTGGCGTGACATCGCAAAAGTAAGTTATCCAGGTGAAATGATATCCAGCAAATAGATTTCTTACCCCAGGTACTTCCGCATCTCTTCTGCAATATAAGGTTGAATATAAGATGCTTTGCATGGTAGGGCGGGTGGTGCTCTCATCTCGGTATACAGTCGGATTATCTCAGTCACATGGTATTATCGATCAACGTGATGGTGTTGTATAGAGCTCAGAGGAGTGGACTACTAACACATCGCAGAGCGGAAGCGCAGAGAAGACGTAGGTATACGAAGTGTGAGAAGTTGGTGTTTTCGGATCAGAAAAAACTATTTGGAGGAAAGTACATGTGCCTCTCTATCCTATCAGCAGCAGTGGTGCGAGGTTGCTCAGTTACAAATCAGTACAGCGGAAAGGGCGTCATATATTTGATGCGGATCCACATATTTGGGAAACCGTTGATACCTAGTGACACAGGGGGAGAGAGATAGGAGTGGCAATTTCCAGTTATCGTGCCTTGTCCACAGTCTACACCTACCGTAACGCCAAGGGCAATTTTTTTTTTCTTGTCGGTAATTTTATGATTTCCTGCTTAGCGAGCGTTGAAGCACAATGCGTTAAGGAGAAACATAAACTTATCTCGGAGCAGTTTAGACCATAGACGAGTTGTACACGACTGGTAATGTTGAGAGGATTACTGTGAAAGTGAAGCCAGACGGTAAAGACATAAGTCGTGATAGCTCTACGACAGTTCTTAAAACAACTGGTTTCTAGTCTATTGCAGAGTAACGTCCTCGGCAAATTGATCATTGGATTAGTGAACACATGCGTTTCTGGTAAAGCAACCCGAATTTTGACTATCGTACGCTAAGGCCAATGTGTAAAGGGGAGTACACATTCCCCGGCCTATTTTTTTAGTATTAGTATTTTAGTGAATCCATGGAAGAGCTCTAATGTCAGGAGCCTTGAATTTTCTATTAGCTAAAACTTATCGAACGGGAAGGAATATACGAGAAATTCTTGGCTGATAAAGAAGCCCAGATTCGCAGCTGAGGTCGCTCCTTCCGGTCTTCTCGAAGACTTCATTGTTAGGAAATCGCCTTGATTTAAAGGTGGAAGTAAAAAGATAGCGGATGTGTTGGGACTGAGCAATCAACTTTGTACCATATCATTGTCGAATATTATTGGCCAGAACATACTTCTGATGTAAATGTGGGATACCAATACTTGCATGACGAAATGTCACAGGAAGATTCTTACTTGAAGTAGTTTTAGACACGAGATTCGGAAAATTTTATGGTTGTTTCTATGGCTGCGTACGATTTTGCAGACAATGTAGATCAAGCAGGAGATGTTGTAAAGCCCGTCAGAGTGACATACTGGCAGACTACTCCTTGTCCGACTCGGACCAGTATGTACCACTGTACCTTAGTGCCTTTTAGAGTGCACAAGGTGACGAGGAAATGTGTAAAAGGTAAATAATTGAAAAATCCTTTTCAGATCCTGTGATGCAGTTTGAGGGAAGATGTAATGGCCTGTAAGCGCGGATACCCAAGGGAGGGAGAAGGGCTGATTTGACAGTTCTCGATCAAGCTCTGACAATGGGAGTTGATGGTCAGATACTCGAACGGCAAGCACTCATTTGCTCTGGAGAAAAGCAAGCTGTAGTGTGGGGCTGGAGAGGAGAGGCAGAACACTGTGAGGACGACGGCCAACTCACAGAAAGGAAAGGCGGTCGGAGACTCCTACTCTCTCCAACCGTCTTCACGTTTCTTCAATATTTTGGAGACAGTTCGACTCTCCCTAACCTTGCTTTTCTTAGGCAATGACATGTTTTTGCGGGGTCTGTTTTCTTTGGATGGGCTCGGCTTGCTTCGATCGGGGCAAGTTATTGTGTTCAAATAGAACACAGCTGTGGTCGTGGGCCCAACTCGTCTCTGTTTTGAGTGTGGGGCATCGTCGAGCAGAGCGTCTTCTCGTTTACAAGAGTTCCACAGTTGGCTCAGTAAATCGTCGTCCGTATCCTCGAACTCATCAGCCAAAAACTCGTCACTTAATTGAGGGCCCACGGTTTCTACGTCCGTCTCTGAGCCAGATTTTGCATCTTCTTCACCGTCTTCTAGTTCCAGAATTGTCACGCCTTCTGTTTTATTAGATTTCTTTTGCGATGGGATTTTCTTCTCCTTAGACTCTTTGAGTTTAGCCATTATGTCTCGGGGATTCAGTTGTCTGGGAGATAACGACGCACTGGCCTTGGGATTTGAGGTCCGAATTAGAGGCAGTCGCCTCTTCAAATCGGAAAAGTTCCATTCCAAGCTGCAGGCGTTCCTCGGTTTCAAAACTTCCGGGGATGATTGTTGATGTGACTTTCTCGCACCTGCAAAGAGTGTGTACGTGCCTGCGTGAGTAGCTGGTTGCTGCTGAAGATATTCAACTCAAGGAATTTCTGCCGATTGCTATGATTCATACAAGTGTCACGTTATTCCCACCTACATCCACCTAACCTATCAGATATGCTTGATTACGGGAGGTCCCATATAATAAAACCTTCCCTGTAGTCAATGCGAGACATGACTCCGATGCTAGCAGGCTAATCCCGCCATGATCAGGACGAGGCTAGAAAGAATGACCTGGAATGGTGGACTTGGCACTCTTGATCTTGCGTTGCATAACCTTCAGAAGCAAATCCTGCTCCCTGCACCGTCTCAAGGCAGCCATCCATTCACAGAGATGCAGGAGACTTCTGATTCAGTAAAAGACTCAACAGCAAAATCCTACGAACCCTAAAGATTTTTGCAACAAGCATCTGCCTCATGACATGTTCTGGTCGTTATACCCCGAGGAGTCTACGTCCCGTGACCTGCTTTTGGCGAAACTTCAGGAATGTCAGTTTTCCATGCTGTTCCATGCAATGCAAATCCAGCACAGCACCGGACTCACTGATTGAACTAGTTCTCCTACCACCTCGTCCTCGGTGTGTATGTCTGTGGTCCAAATTGCTTTGTGTGAAAAAAACCCAGTCAAGGGTGGGTGTCCACCATACCATTGGTCGATGAGTCGATTCGTGAATTTCTTCTGCGGTCGAATCATCGCAGCTCTTGTTGCTACAAACTCTTCAACCAGGAGTACTGCTAGTCACTCACTCCTACTGTAGTCTTCATCCGGACGATTACTCCTTCTCTTTCTCTGCCGAGCCGTGGACCACAAGCGTCCTGCATCGGACACCCCCCAACGCATCGCTCTCTCCTGTTCAAGCACATCGTACATTGCCCCGTCCCGTAGAAAATTGAAATACAAAAAGCACAGGCCCCTGTCAGACGCCATCAATTCTCTCCTTCCCATCTTCTTCCGTCTTCCTCAGGCCGTTACAAACCCTTTTCTCCTCTTCACCCCTTCACCTTCACCCCCCTCCTCCTCCTCCTCCTCCGTCCAAGCAAAGACACAGACTCTCCTCTGCTTCCGACGTCCCCTCCAAATAAAGCACGAGCCTTAAGTCACGAGCATCAGCGCCTTACAACAACCACTTCCGCATTCACGCACTGCCAATTCTCAGCCCCTAAACCCCTCCCGACCTTCTCTTCCGCCAAATCCTTCTCCCTCTCAGTCCCCATGGTCCATGCCTGCCCAAGCCTTCTCTCCCCCATTGCCCACCCCATTCTCCATCCTCCATCCACCGTCCCCTAACAAAGAATGTCCCAAGAGCATACAATATCCCACCTCTCGGCATCCGCGGCGAACCGCCCCACCCAAACCCCCGAAATCAACCATCTCCTCCTCCAGGAATGATGATCGAGCCCATGAGAACCCTACTCCTCCTCGTCGCCCACCTTAAATCGTGCATTTCTACTTCACCACCTTCCACCCTTCCTCTTCCTTGTCCCTTTCCCAACTCGACATGACACGCGCTCCTTTTCCTAAATTTGCACAAGCCAAAGAAAAGAGCAAGCAACAAAGAGACATCAGGGAACGTACCCTCGGACAGACAGGGGCACAGGATCAAAATGTCGTCGCTGCTGCAGCTGCTCGCGTTTCATGTGGCGCCTTCCAACCTCGGAACCAGCATGAGCTTGCTACCGTTATAACGACCATCGTGTCCGCGCCGCCGGACATCTAAACCTCGACGGACCGGAACGGCATCCGACGGTTGACGGTGGACCCGGACGTGAACCGAGGTTTAAGGTTCACGCGAACCTTGACCCGCGGGTGCAGTTACCAACACCTGTGCTGGACCATCAGGAGGTGAAAGGGCAGGCCTACGATCATACGATTAGCAAATCTCGTGGCCATGATCGTGGATTATTTATGGCGATTGATCTCTTTTATCCATATCTTCTTGGGGGCTGCTGTTTCAGCAATCAATTTTATTTCACAAGAACGGGATCTGGGTGGACTGCTTGGTGCTGCAATGTCTCCAGCATGTTCAAGCATTGGTGAGAACTGTGCTACCGTACTGGGGTACGATATTCTCGTGTAATTAAACATGATTTCATAACAATATAGGTTGGAAGCTGAGAGACCAAGGAAGGTGGAGCATTAACACTGGGATATATGTGATATAGTGTGTCCTCTTTTCCACTGAGATCAAACCCTTCCATGGAGACTCTTTTGGTCACGGTCCAGAAATCTGCAGCTTCAACAAGTCTGCGGTAAGTGGCCATAATGAACTGAGGAAATGAAGTACACCTGCGGACTGACAAGAGTGTTAGCTTCTACATTAGCTTACGAGCCATGAAATGCCAGGTTTGTCATTCTCATGCTGCTTCAGATTTCAAGAGAGGAGCAGAGGAGAGGAGGTTTAATCGACGAGATGGACCCCATCATGTGGAGGTCGTGCTCACTGGCTGTGTTTTAGGTTGGGTTGGTCTACACTGCAGCACCAAGAAGTTTGATGGATGACATGAAAGGGAGTCAACGAAAGGAGCTACATTACTGACTAATGTGGCGACCTCAAATTAGAATTGTACAAGTGCTGGCAAAAGTAAAGGCCACCGTGTGATTTTTGCCTCCCGATGAGTCGTAAAGTGCGTGATGATTCTGAAGCGTAGTTTGAAAAGGGTTGCAGTCGGCGCTTCTCGATGCATATGGATAAATTTCACTGAAGGGTTTCCAATGAGGATAACTTCGAACAAGAGACATTTCAACTCCCGGAAACTCCAGTCAGAACATCAGCTCCCGGACCCTTTCAACACCTTGAAATCTCAACTGCAATCCATCCCTGCGTTTGTGAGAAATCTACAATACACTATCTCCTCCAGTGTCTTCTTGCCTACGTCAGTTCGTAGTCTCTTGTTTGTCATCAGGTCTCACAACTGGTCTCACAGTTGGGTCTGCAAGAAGCATCGGTCTTGACAAAGCTAATTCTGGTCATCAGCGTTGAGCAAACGATGATGCCGGTAATGTAATTTGACAGTGCATCACAATTGAAACAATTCTTGAATCCACCTGGTTTCTCCTTCCAGGGGAGAAGGCTTGTTTCTAAGTAAAAGAATCTCAGGTTGTGGTGGTCAATATATAAATATAACTCAGCAGGAAGTAAAATGAAGAAAATGATGGGAAGACCTCACGTTGCCGCGGTCTTTCGTAATGGAATTCGGTCATTACATGGAAGCGATCATCAATCAAGTGCCGGACAAATAGGAGGGGAGTAATTTACGAGGACAGGGCATGTGCCTAATCCGAAGAATTTTCAAATGCAGTAAAACGCCATAAGACTACGTATCAGACAACTTTGTAGCTTTCAAACAAATTCATGGTCTTGCAATAAAGCAGAAAAGGCAGAAGAAAAGTCGTATCATCCTGTACCTACAAAAGTTTCAGCCTCTATGCTGAGGAAGTAGGTTGATCAAATCTCTGAGAGTACCCATCAGGCTTGGAAACAACACCAAAAGTATATGATAAAAGGTAGATGGATGCAAGCATTGACCACTGAAAGGAAGAATTTTTGTTCGATGCATAGCATGGCTGCATTATTCCTTCCCAGAGAAGCCAATTTTCTTGAGCTAGAGTAGGGTCATACCGACCAAACGTATGACTTAGGAAACTTTTGTTCGTTTGCGGTCACGGGGAAACAACAAAAGAGGACGAATACAAAGGGGATTGAAGTGCGCGCAATTATACAAATTTGCTTTTCGTTTTCAACTAAAGCAACTTCACGCACCCTCGACAACACGAAATCTTTAGGGGCTCTCGTAGGCCGGAGACAGGTCCTTGACTCGTAGTCTAAGTTATTCTAATTCCGGATAAGACCCCTTTATCCTACAAATCGTTTTACCCGACAAAGTATTCACAACCCGATTGGCAAAAGATCATTTATCCAAAATGTTAGCATGCCAGAAAAGTCAGCTCTTTTGCAGCAAGCCGTGATCCAAGCTCTGCACACGCTCCGCTGCAATCTGGTGACAAGCGTAGCTTTTGAAGCACCTACAACGTGTGTTTTCACATAATCTCACACCGTGACACAAGAGTCCATCACTCCCACTTTCACCCGTAGGTCTTATCTCCAGTGACCAGCCACCATCTCACCAAGGCTTCATTGTTAAACTAATTTCTCATTTCCAAGAAACTTGTCGAGACGTTTGGGAGAACCTAGAAACTGCAGCAGGAGGCATTCATCCCCAAATATCGCAGCGTAGATACCCTTCATGTTAGAAACTGATAACTAGAAGCATTCTGCAATTTTTTGAAAGCTAAAAAATGATCCATACCTTGATAAGATATTGGGAAATAGTGTGCTGATTTATCATGCACCAACTTTTCGTAAGGACGAGCATGCAAACTCGAAAAACGAAAGTACCTTTCACGAAAACGTACCGACCAAAGAAACCGAATAATCGAATACACTTCCACCTTTCCTTCACTTTAGTCCGACGAGAATATCAGTCCGAAGGTTCGTTCACAAGCTGCACGTGTTTAGGTCCTTGTCTTCCAATGCATCAAACAAAATGGGAAAAAGAAACTCAGTACTTGTGGTCTTTATGTACTCCTCTGGAAAGAGACTACGTAGGATTCGCAAAACGAAAAGGATCACGCAGATAGATCGCTCATCAAACCATATCTGTTCCATTATAGTCACCCCATTTGATGTCAACTCGTCTATCGCCAGCTGCAAGAATGCGGCGAACATGGAAATGGTCATACTCGTACTGTAAATATCAACTGCAACCGAGATTAGCGGTGGTATTAGTTTGCTAATACGTGATCAGGCCCTGATTTTAACGACCAATTAATGATATCGCACTTTCACTGGCATATAAGTACTATCGTTTAAGAAGCCTCTGCCAGCTTTTACCACCTACCCTTCGTACAAACCTGAGCACCACTTTAACTCAGCGGAAAACTTCCATGGTTCCATCATGTTCAAAACTGGCTCACTCACACTTGGTTTGCCCATTCTATTCCACACCATTCTTGCGTTTGATTCCCACGTGTCACTAAATCCACACCATTTTTCCCTCCCGGTTCTCAAGTATAATCAGAAATTTGTGTCCTCGATTTATGCCTGAAAGATTTTATGGACCTGTTCAGTTCAACGGTAAATTCTTGTGGTGAGGGGGAGTGGGTTTCGTGGGATTTGTTCAATCCTTGTTAAATAGTTTATGGTTGTTCCTTGAAAACCCCCATGGTTGCGATAATATGGATGATTAACATGATATTATAAAGTAGAGAAAGCAAAGTTGCACGATGATCAAAGATTTCCTCAAGGAACCTCGAATGAAGTTCCTAAACCATATGTGATAGATCTGACATCTAGCAATTTAAGGCTCACAAGACGCTCGTGAGTGGGAAGATGCGGTCCACCGAGTCTCACATGGATTCAGGATACGGCAATACGAGAGAAACTGCAGGATGACCACGTCTTAGTTTCTCAACTCAATTAAGATGGAGGAAGGTTCTACCACAAGCCCCATAGATATTTTACAACTGTCAACTAGTTTCATCAAACAGTGTCAGATATTGATTCACATTCAGCACTACCAAACCAACCCCTTCGGCTCTCTCCCTCTCATCTCACCCGGATGAAAGAGCCAAGACATTTTCTAGCAAACGACACAGAAACATTGTGAGGTAAAAAGCAGAGGATTCTTTGAATGACTTGTGAATTGTTCGAGAATCTTCCCCGCCGATGCATTCCACAGAGCAAATCTTCGTACATTATCATGGAACAGTGAAACCAAGGCACATCCAGACCTTGCTACGTCTGCCAGTCTTACCTCCCTCTCGCCATTCGGTGAAGATTTGTCTATGGAAGAATTCGGAGACCAACAGGGTGCTTTTCAAGAGTCGGTGCTAAAAGGTAGCACGGGAAATACTCAGCTCACTCATTGGATCGAATGATATTCCTTGACTTTACAGAGACCGTTACTGTTTTAGAGAAGACGATTGAAAACGGTTGTGGAATCTGGATGGCTGGATGGCTGCCAAGCTCACTTGGGCTGCGTGGTCTCGAGACTAGGAGCTAAAGAATTTCCAACTCGAGCAAATCAACCATGCAATGGCTGCCACATGGCCCCATGAGACACCCAGCTCCATGACATCGTAATCTGCTTGCATCAGCATTGATGTGGATTCGCTCTTCTGGAAAATGAATTGTAGATTTAAGTTGTGGCCACTCGATCCAAATGCACTTCGCTCACTCATTATTAAGTACACCAGGTTGACCGCAATGCCATGTCCGACATGGTTTGAGTCCTGTAAAGAGAGATCAAGGCGATTAGCATGTTTACCATGAAACCTCAGATGTATTAAACTATAAACCTTAGTGTACCTTGTAGTGTGGAGGGGCTAGGTCATATGTAGAGTTAGTTTACGAAGATTATGTTAGTATTATATATATGATGATACTATACGCCACAGAATTTCAGAGATCATGATTACAATCTTCTTCGATGTACTCCAAGCAGTTAATTTGTCAAATATGGTATTATATTTAGAGTTCATCTTCTCGCTATTCTAGACCTTTTTTATAGAGCTACCCAGACCTGATTCGACATATTGAGCGAAAGCATATCAAGTTAGGCGGGTGGATTATATTCATTTACTTGAATCTTTGGGCAGTCTACTTTTAATTGAAGTGTGTAATTTACTCAACCAAAGCGCACCAATTGGTGATAAAAATATGAAATTAATCACCATTTGTGATGATTATTTGGACACTCTGTTCTTTTAGCCGTTTCTACTATACAGTTTTGATACGTGTTCCATTATGACGATGTTGGGAACATGTTACCTGTTAGGTTTTATGCTTCTGCCTTTTTGCTTAATTACTTTGTTGGTGAAACTTGAGCTCGGATCCACTAAAGATTTGCCCGAAGTTGCATGGACTTTCTTCTATGAGGTATACGAAAATAGTAGGCCTCCCCATGGCTTGAGCAACCTCTGTTTCGTGGAAGCTAGTGGTTCGGCTGAGAATTATCTTTCAATGAGGTATAAGCTTTTGAGTTGCATGGTCGTTTCCGGTTTCTCTTAAAGTAGACCTATAGTTTGGTTCGATTGATTGGATTTGAGTTGATCGATTGTAGCTTGTTTTGATTTGCAAAGTAACATCTGCATCGTTGATAGCGTCACCTTATGTCCTATTCATGGATACAACTTCCAAAAAAACACATATTTTATAAAACGCCTGTATCTTAGTAAGATGCATATTGGAAAGTGGTCCACCAGCTATAGCTAAAAGGCAACGAGAAACCGCATATATGGATATATGTTAACGTGGTTTTTCATGCACTGTAGTGTTTTTTGGCTGGGATTTTTTTGCATTTCTTTTTCTTCAAATTTTTGAGGCAGATAAAAGGGTGCTAACTCAGTGTTTAGTTATGCCTGATGCAAATCCTAGAGTTTTTTTTACTGTGCATAGCCTTTTTGAAAAACGCGAGGGATTCAGAGTCATTCCCGTTCTGAGTCGGAGACGCATAACAAGTGTAGGTTTGTGAGTCTCTTCAGGAAATGGTGAGTGGCCGCACTCAACGACGTCCATCTCTACTCCATGGCACCGTAAGCTTTACAACAATGAGCACCGCATAGTATCACGTGTTTGGATACAGTACATCGTCCTACTGTGTGTTCACTCGCAACGGAAAAGGTTGTGGATGACACAGACTCAAGAAGCCGTGGTTCACTCAAAACCGATTAGGTGGACACCTGGAAGTCAAAGGTACTACGTGATCCGACTGCAAATGTTCGATGACTTCAAAGTGAGTTAATTGGCTAGATTACAGACCAGTATGCACGTCTGGTCACATTGACCACCATTGTCAAAGGCTTCATTCCCATGTGCGATCCACCGCGTACAGAACTGTAGATCGATTATGTCCTGATGATGCTGTACTCAGGGGAGACAAGAGACAGTCGTGTTGATGGTCAAAACTTTCACGTGGTGGGACTGGTTGACGTGGTCAGTGGATTACAGTACCGTACGTGCTCGCTCATATATGACGCAGGTATTCGAACACAGTCGACATGTATGTGAGACAACGTTCCGCACCGGGACTGGCCTGGTCGTAGTGGCATGTGAACCTCAGTTCCGTAAACGTGAGGGAAACTGTGGTAATCACGAAGTCGGTTGCTTCATGACTGTAGTACATTAACCGTGAACCAGTTGGTCTGGACGACACGCTCTACACAAAGGTTGCCCACACTATAAATCTCCAACTGTGATTGTACCGTACATATTGCATCGTACCAAGACACACTAATGTGGGTTTCATGTAGTAGACATACTACGTGAGTCCCACTTCGTAGAAGTTGAAAGACCTGGCAGGGAAGGTCCTAAAGCACCTGATTTATATTTACCCCCATTATCGTGTGGTGACTTCTTTTATTAACAAACTCTTCATAATGTCCTCGACAGTATAGGTAAATCCACATTGATACAATGTGAGTACATTGTCAACGATCATAACTGAACGATCATGTGTTTATCTTGATAGTATTGATAAATAATTACTGCGATTTGTACATCTTTTCAGTTTATATATAGGCTTCTCCTAATTAAAGAGACTTGGAACTCATCATCCGTGATGTGCAACCATGACCAGACGAAAAGTATTATTTTCCGATGCTCTATGTATGTCACTCTTCTTTCAATATTGGATATATATGGATCACGTTCATGAAATTAGCCAAAGCTAATTCACATTCCCCAACAATCTAGAATAAATGTCGTCGAGTTTGTTTTGTGATAAGCTCGGATCAGTTTAGCCCAGAATAATTTAGGGGGTTCTACTGAGCACTGTGAATGCAACTGCTGAACTATCCACATTCGTCTAAATGTACACTTCCAACAGATGACATGGAACTGAAGGAGTGTTATGGTTACTACAATAATTACGATAATCAGTGATTGCCCTGGCCTGCAGACGAGTTTTGGTCGTTTCAACCTGAATTTCCAGAAATCGGTAGTTGAACGCTCTGGAAACTGAGAGGATCGGCTGAGAAACCTATCACGATTGTCTCATTGTGGCCAGAAGCAAAAAAGCCCACCTTTTCGTGATATACACACAAATGCACTGCACTAAAGTGTGGTCAACCAGGTCATGACCAATGGTGTTTCACTGAGTACCCACGTCGAGGACTACATCTCGAGTCGTGTGATTCGCGATATCAAGCCACGGTGATTACGTAATGCTATCAACTTTTCACTCCACACACTTGACGTCGTCATTACAGTCCGTTGCATGTGGACGAAGTCTGCACCACCACGTAGTCGCCTGTTGCGGATCCGCGCTCATTATCTTCTAAAGGTCCATGACACAAGACCGACCTTGACATGAAAGAGACATGGCATTGGCTGCAGAGGAGATCCAGCATAACATCAACTCTTTACTACTTGTTATGATATGTATACGCTGGAAAGTTATTTGCTTCAGCATATACCATTATATGCTGATAACTTCCCACTATAGCTTCCATTCCCACACTACTAATGTTTGCCTTGACTTGCTTAGTCAAGTTCTCATGGTACTGTACCTTGGGTTTAACAAGTATCAAATATTTACCACACTCATAACTTCATTCATCTGAGCTTGAGATTTCTAGTATAGAATCATGATTCTTGTGGTTAAATATGATATTGTGTGAACATGTGTCTCTATGATGTCAAGGTATAAATATTTAAAATATTAAGGCATGAGAGTTTTACTACTACATTTGAGATGAAATTTATACTGGTTTTGAAATCATTATGTCGTGGAACCACCTTGACATAGATACTTGTGGATTGAGGTCATCACTCTCTTTAGCTCATTATATACTCGAGTTTAGGAAAGAGTTTCTTCAATCTAGAGATAACCCTAGCTAGTGCTATACATAATAAAACAATCAGTGAAGTGGTGATTTTTTCTAATAGTGAAACAAAAGATAGAAAGTTTATGTTTATGTATTGTAAAACTTCAGACCCAGAAAATCCAGATTCTTACGGGCAATACGGAGTATTTACCCCTACGCTGTTATTAGAGGTAGTCCCATATCACCCGTTTGGTTTCATGCATCTTGGACTTCTAACATGCTTCCCATCATCTTTTGTTACATTACTGTCTACACTGTTTGTGCTTAGTCTTCTGTCCTCGGAGTGTTAGAGAGGAACGCTTGAATCTGATCACAAGAAGTAATAAGCTTTGAAGAGTTGAAAAGCAAGAGGTGCCTCCTCGGGAAGTCTAATGGGCGCATGAACAGAGTTATGAAGCACATGAATCGTGTTGGGACTTCGATTCCCAAAGTCTTGATTCTAAACACATTGGGGCGGCACAAGATAAAACGTGCTTTTGTTCCAGACCTAGAATGTCCTTGAGTGTAACAAAGATCTTGCCGAAAGTCTAGGACTCTAAACAGGATGACATGGTTAACCAATTATGAGGACTTCCTGGATCATAAGTTCGGTGTAATTTGAGCGAAGGAGAGGTCCAGCGCATGTGGCAAATGACTATAAGACATGTACTTCTACTACTCCACACGGTGGATTGGTTTCCCTTTCCTCAAGCCAAGGACGACATCCACACATGTGCCTCCAAATCGGAGCGCATGGAAACTTCTATATCTTCTTGCAGGTTCTACAAGCATGCCAGATCCTAAGGCTCTCTTCCTCTATACATGGCCCTATGGGATGAAAAGATGCCTTCCTCGTAAAGCTAGCAGGCTAGGGCACTTGTATCTCCGGGTTTTATTACAAGCTCATATAATACATGCCTTGCACGAATTCTCAGTTGCAACCTTTTCAGTCTTCTGCGACAAGGGAAGGAGGCGGTGCTTTCTGCGCTTCACAAGCTGCATGGTTTGTGCCGATAGTATCCAATCCAAGATGACATATCTGACTCGGCATCATACAGCACTACCGATGTGTACACTAGAGTCTGGCCAATCTCCCCATCTGCTTCTGGGATTGGTGTAGACCTCTGACTTTCCGATCCTCGAGCCTTGGAGCTTCCTTGAAAGCAATCCACAAGTACGTGCTTGTCTTGTAACCCGTCTCGTTCTACCACCGCAATGATCTATCTGTAAAGAAGAAGAGAGAAACAAAGGTAGCACATGTTATCGACTTCTCGAGCACGTTCTGGACTTTTCTAAATCTCATGACGCATTCTCGCAGCCAGGAAAGTAGTTTGAACTGACACTTTCCAGCTAATGTAAACAAGTATTGAACCGAATCGGTTTATTAATTTTGTGCATTAGCTGTGGACGAATAACTCTGGTTGAGATTGATAACATGTTATATACTCAGTGGTAACATCCTTCACATTCGTTCCTTCTATTAGAGCATAAGTTTCATTCAATAACAGTTTATGTTCTTCGTTTTCAACAGATTCAATCCTTGCCTTTGTTCCGATTGCTGCTCGGTTGATGGGGTTGACGTCTGGACTATGAAGTGTATCCTTCATACTTACCGTTTTCGTTCAATTCAAAATATTTTGTGAAAATAATTGTACTATATCCTAGACTTGCGTAATAAAACTTGCATTAAAATGCCCAAAGAGACCCAAGAGTCTCAACTTTGTTTTACCTTTTATTCGTATTCATCCCATAATTTTCTACCAATTACAAAGCTCCAAGAAAAGATTTGATAAATTCTGTTGAAACTACTGCAATAATCTACAAGTAGAGTAGGTTTCTAGTTCAGATTATTAAATCCATATTTTCTTTTAAATTGTATATATGTCCAAGGAGATATCCACGGCTTGCCTCTAAGACATATCAAAAGATGATATTTTTATAAGTTGAAACAGTAAGATGATAAATCAGCACATGCAGATCGTCAGACTTCTAGTCAGTGAAAGATCTTATAATCTTCATGACTTATGCAGAATCGATATGCAAGTTGCAAAACCATCAAAGACTGAATACTGAACCCGCAATATATATCAACAAAATCATCTTTATATAAAATAGAGTAGTCATTCTGTAAAAGTATGTGTTGTCACATGCCACCTCAATATCATATGCCTGGTCTTTGATCGCTTTTAAGAAAATCTCTTTCAAAATCCCATCTCGTTGAATTGTCTCGGAAGGAACCATAGTTGGTGTTGTTGCACACTTGGAGTTATTGTTTTTTTCTATTTAAACTATCTTCTATGAGTATCCTAAGGTTTTGGCTTGCCCCATCAAAAGATCTAACAGAGTAGCTCATAATGCTTGTGTTCAACATTTTAGATACAAATATATTGGATCCCACACCCAAACTTACAAATGCACGGGAATACTAATACCCTAGGCCCCAAATTATCGTCAGGTGCGCTTCTGAGCGTCAATGCAAGAGATTGACCTGATGATTACTTTTCCAGACTGGGCTTTCATTTTCACCATGAAAATGAAAACGTTTTTTTCCTCGTCCATGCATAAAGAAGAGGGCGAAAAACAGTCCCACTTTATTCACTTTAGCGAATGACATCAAGGCAGGCTTGTGCAAATTATGCAGATCGATAAAAACCGAGAAAAATCCAGAACCTAGTTGCTGGATCCATGCTGAGAGATTTAGATCGCATTCTTTTTTCATGATCCACAGCCACCATGAAATTATTGAACATATGAACGAGCTTTCCTTCAACCATATAATTTCCCCATTCCTTTGAGAGAGTATGACCTCGTCCCCAGACTTGCAACGTTCATTTCCCCATTCTTCCTATCGTAACCTCGTCAAATTACAAAACGACGCATGACGCAATATGGATGTTTTGTCCGGTCACGTCACAATTCCCGAGAAATGACCTAAAGAGTTCCGGCCCACGCCTAAAATTCTTTCCCGGATCTCGCCAGAGGTTCCGGAAAAGAAGTCATTTCCTTCGGCAAAAAACGTCACATTAGTGGAGGCTACAGCCGGAAGTTCGTAGCCCAAGGTATTGTCAACGAGAAACGGCCAGAACATGTGGAAAATAGTGTAGCGCACCACTAATACGAGAATCTCTTCAGAGAAATGGCTACCAAATAATATAGCCAAAAATAAGGACAGGTCACAAGTAATGCCTGCAGGCTTCCCACAACACCGACCAATCTGCTGATGAAACATATGACCCCATGCCGATGAAGACTAAGTTCGTGTTTAATGGACTCGTCAAAAATGAACGGGGCAAAGTAGATAAAGGTATCAATCCGTGAAGACCTAATCAATGATTAAAAGAAATTGGTTAAGCGTTGCCCAAACCCCGATACTAGTATTATGTAAAATATTGCGAACATATCCTAGTTAACTAAGTCAAATTTTCTCTAAAACCCAAAGCATGATGCAGCAGATATATGGAGCTGGTTTATAGTTTCTTTAGATTAGTTAACGGACTCCACGAGTGAACCGCGCAATCCTGGGCAATGAATTTACTCGAGATTCCAGGCAGCACTGAAGGTGGTGGGAGTATTTATTAGGACATGTCATTTCCTTTCATTGGTAGACTAGAACGAGGAGATCTTTCACAACAAAGTAGCCAACCTCAAGAAAGGCAAGCAACTAGTCTGGCACATAGGGCGATTTACGTCAGTTCAGAAAAAGTCAAACGGCTCAGTAAGACGATGTTGTGGGTGAGAGAAGTCGGCAATGTGGCTAAACTAAAATTCTGTGAGGATTTAGGTGTCATTGGGTTAGACAACAGTATCATGAGAAATTCGTCCTCCCAAGCTGACCTAATCGAGAACACCTACACACGAGGGAAACAAAGGTGTCGCATGGGAACACGAGCAAAATTTCTTGTTGGTCGTTCAGGGACGGGAAATACTCAGGATGAATGTCAAATAAGTTCCAGTCAGATACAGTAGGATGCAACACATTACACTTTGTAATTTTCCGTGATTATATAGAAAATTTCCCACACTTAGATTTGTAACTAAACACAAGTTCTGTCAATGACTTGGCACACCAACAAAAGTTTCGTAGAGAACAGTCTCGCTTTTAATTTATACGATTTACAACTAAATACAAGCTCTGCTAATGAGTCACCACACCAATACGTAACTAAACACAAGTTGTGCTATGAGTTAACACACCAACAAGATCTTGAAGATGGCTTGGCTGAAAAATTATTAGACTTATAATTAAACACAAGTTTTGCGTATGAGTTGGCACAGCAAAAAGACTTGATTAGATGACTGGTTGGCAATTTAGTTACTAGATTTATACTTAAATTCAATTATGCTAATAAACTACTTTCTGCTGGAAACAATATTTTCTTAGAAGACTAGCTCTACTGGCTGAGATGTGTCCTATTCCTCATTTAACATCCTTTGATAGGGTGCAAGGGTGTGTTGCAAGACCCACAAAGAAACGATACATCCAAAGGCTACATATCATAGGGCTGATTAGTGTTATCATATGGCCCAACTTGATTGACAAATAATTATTTTTTTACTTGATCTAGCGATGAAACAAGAAAATGGGACAAGATGAAAGTTGCTATACTATTATATGTTTAGTATTTTTTTAAAGCTAAATGAGGTGTTGATCTACTAAAGCAAAACGATGCATTATATAAAGTTGTCTTAATCTCACAAACTTTCTTGAAAAAATTAATTGACTTGTTGGCAGCATTTAAGGAAGTCAACTTTGCATGTCAAACAATTCAAAGAGTCGACATTGACATTGCACAAGATTGTATTTTTAAGAATTTAATTGTTTAAGGATCTAAAACTTGTTTTCAAAAATGTTACAAATGTACTTATGACACAACATCTATGTATGAAGAGTTTGAGAAAGAGTTAGAAAAGATTCATGGCAAAAATCCTAGTTGTGAGCAATGTTGAATCACATATTTAGCTTGAGTTCAGTTTGTATAAGACAGATAATGTCATTGATCTTAAAAAAAATGAACTCAATGTAGCGATGAGCTAAAAATTGTCAATGAACGGAATGCTAGATTCATTATTATCTTAATGTAAAAGCTGAAACTAACCCATATTCCCATCATGTCAAGCGTGATGCGTTCAATTTTATGCATTTTGCACCTAGCTTCAAATTGGTTTAAGTTTTTTTGGATGCAGGAAATACGCTAATAAAAAAAGTCCTAAGCTGAAGCTAGCAACAATGACTGACCTATTGTTTGTTGATTTCAATCAAACTTGATGTAGATGGATTATACACATTACACAAGATTAAATAAATGGATGCAATTTAAATAGCATTAAGAGTATTAGATCGCTGTTGATGATTATGATTTGGGTATGAATACAAATTCAAAAAAAAAATGTTGGTCTAGACTAAAAGTTTGTAACAATTTCTATGAACATTGCTAGTGGAAAAAAAAATTAATCATCATATTATTAATAATATTTGTTCAAAAATTAATTAGATTTTGAATTTATACCTTGCTATTTACCATCTCTATTAGCAAAGTATATATTTGTAAAATTTTTTTAAATGATTTCAACATGGCTTACGCTGCAAAGTAGATTGAATCTAAGCTAAGATTTTACACCTAAAATGATAAAGTAAAATCATCACATAGAGAAACATAATTTTTTGGCCATTTTTTCATAGTTGCAAAACATTTTTTATTTATTTTTCATTCTAAACAAAATATCAGCATGATAAAAATTTATCAATTAATCTAGATAAATTCGAAATAATTATTTTGATGGCAATGTGATTATTCTATTTTTCATCAGTGCAATGAAAAATTAATTCATCGTTTTAGTCTGGATATATATATTTTTTAATTCATAATAAAGATTTTTAAAGTGATGCGTTATTTTCAAAATGAAAGCATGATATTTATACGATATTATCAAAATTCAATGCACTTTTGATATAGCTAGAAAATCATTCCACACCTTTTCAATGCATCTTTTTCATATTTAACATGAATTAAATTTATATGAATAGAATCATCAAATTTTGTGCAGATAATCAAAAAAATATCTTGTTTACTGCTTGCTATGTTTGCTAGTATTTTGTATTAGAATTTGTTACTTGCAAAAAGCTATAATCAATAACATTTAAAGTTTAACATTCACATCAGAACTTCTTAGTTGATTTCATAGAATCTATAGAATAGCAAACATTTTTGTGAGCACCCGTTAACATGTGTCATAGAGATTTTCTCTATCTTTTTTTTAAAATGATAATGAAATATTCTAAATAACATAATCAAACTACTAAAATTAGCCAATAGATTAAATAACTCCTTACAATCTCAAAGATAAAAATATATTATTTAAACATGTGATTATAAGTGTTGTATTTGATGGTATGATTTTACGTTGTTTGTTGCTCAATCTAGTGGAATATGGATAATGTTTTTATTTTTTATTATATCATAGAATTCCCAACTAGAATATACTGCTAAGGATGAAGATTCATTCATGAATTGTATAGGGTTTAGGCTAGTCATCATACATTCTTTACGATATTCATATATGTTTCTCTCCTATATTTGCACGAGGTTTCAACAGAGAAATATGAGTGACGCTGAGGGAACCAAGCTGATTCGTTGGGAGTCATTGATCCAGGTTATTATGAATTCACGTCAATGTTTTACTCCTAGAGGTATTTGCAAGCGACTTGTATCCTAAAGGATGTGACTTGTATCCAGGTCTGCTGCTTAGATGAGCAGATGATTTAGGGCACTTAAACGCAGCGAGAATGATCTTCCAATGAACTTAGAATGATCTTTGATCAGTCGTTATAAAGAGCACGCGATTCTACCCACCCCAGCTTACCAATTCTGTCGAATCTTCTCATTCGGATTCCCAGAGGTTGGTGCATGAGAAGGAGGGAGCCCGCTGGAGCATAGGGAACGAATGCTCACGTCCTGATTTAACATGTTTTGGAGCACATTCAATTATGTAATGGTACAGATTTGTCGGGTGTGAGGAGGAATAAGCACGGAAGCAACCATATGAGCCGCATGCGGAGGACAACCGAAGGGTCTAGAAGAGCTTTGAACAAACTGCAGTTGCGAACAAGCTTCGCCAACTTCGTTGCTCTCTCCCTCATTTCGCCGAAAGATGCAAGCCCACAATCACACATTTTGCATATGCATGTTGCACACATATGCGGCTTAGTTTTCTACAAAACGGGACATGAGCAAAGCTCTCCATTTGTCGACCAGGTCAAGGCTATGAACCTCTGAATATCATAGCAGCTCCTGTCTTTTCTCCAGATCTGAAAGTGTCTTCTTTTGCATGTGTTCAGCGTACCTCGAGTGCTCAACTTCGATTCCGATTTTTTGCATTCCCGGAATAAAAGTCATGAAAATGACGATTTGCACCCCATACACGAATGGCAGCAACTTTCTGGTTGACTTTGCAAGATTAGGTTAAAATTTCTTGCTTGGAGATGACTGACGATACTACGTAGGACTTTGTCTTACAGACACAGTCCTTGCTTCCTACATCATCCTGCCCCACTTGTGATTCACGTCCTGCGTATAAAAACATACCACACTGGAATCTTTTCTCGAAGTTGAGCGCATCTTAAACTGTAAGCTTAGGTAGCGATTTCGGCATCAGGATGTATCCGCAAAAGTTGCAATCATGTTTAAAAGGAACGGAAAGCTTGGGAACAGAGGTTCTAGCCTTCCACTTTTTCACGACAGCCGTCGATGGACCTTGTTATTTTTGACTTAGAGTTGAAAGAAAAACATTCCGATTGCAGGTGTACAATTTGTTGCCAGCAGGAAAGCCGAGAATGAAGTTGATTGTACCTTGAATAAGGCAAGCGACTAGACAAAGTGCGCCCATTGTCGTCTTGTTCCTTGTCCTTCAGGATACATTCTTCTCCGCTCTTGCTTTCATCTCCAGTCCCTTTCATGGCACTGCTTCTCTGTCCATCTAAGGTTTGAGCCCCTTCATCGCGTCGCTGAAGTCATCCACGCTTGCGTAAGAGAATCTTGAGGCCTGCACATTCCTCAGTTCTGGATTGAATGCTCTGTATGACCTCTACTCACTTCTGTACCTTAGGTGAAGAAATACATCAACTGTTTGTTGCTTGTACTCATGGAAAAACGGGTTCTCGGAGAAGTATATCAATATGAGTATTTTGTACTGAAAGAGGCATTCCATAATACAACTGCACATGAGAACCATGGCGAGAGTCGAACAATTGGTTATAGAGTTGTCTTCCGACGAAGTTACTTGGGTCAGGAAACTAGTCATGCCTTCAGTGTGCCAACAAGGAGAAAATGGCCTACATCTTATGGATTTCGATATAGCCTTCAAAGCTCAAGAAGGAAACCTGTTTCGATAGAGCCACTGGTTTGAAAAAATCTACAGTTTTGAGTTTAAAAAGGATAAACTTCGCCTCAGTAGATTGATGGGTAGTCATCGACCTCAACACCTTGTGCTAGGCAAACAAAGTTTGCCTAGCACAAGAATAGAATACGTAATACGATGAAAAACACACGCGCCATCCTACAACAGGAACTGTATTCACCCTGCACATGCTCTGACCAGTTTCTTGTCCAGATTTGATGCTCTCCTGCACAAAGATTCCTATATTGCATGTTCTTCAAAGAATTTCTAAACTTTGTTGATGGTAAATGGTGTGCGCATCAATTGTTCTTTCAGTAGGTGCTGCCACTTCTATGTGCAAACACGGCGTGTGCATCAAACAGTAGAGGTCATACATCAAAACTCTACACTGAAGGTACAATTCTTCTTCCCTGCTGATAAGATACTTTTACTCAGCCCCCTTTTACTTTTTTGTTCATATGATCCCTGAATATTTATGCTTTTAGCATAGGAGAAAGCAATTTCATCTTCTCATTATTCACTGTTTTTATGGTGATATACCATTGACTTCCTTGGACTATGCTCTCGATTTTTGTTCCTGAAAGCCGTAGATGAAAATCGAAAGCGAGATTCATGGCTTGAACCTCTTGTACCTTTCAATTGAAACTTTTCACGTTGTGGATCTATGGACCGACCATTCGTCCTTTTGTTTCTGTCAATGAACCTCAATGAACCTTAGAAAGGTCCCCTTTGATCTACACGTGAAAGGAACTTCCTTCAGAACATTTGATACGTACTTTACAGTACGTTGTTGTCCTCAACTTTCTCTCGGAGAAGAAATATTAAATAAAGTGTAGCGAAGTTGGAAATGCACATGTTTTGGTGTGAGCTTATTGTTGGCGACTAGGGGCAATATGGAGTGAGAATCTTGCATGCTAAAGGTTCCGCACACAATGTGCTGTGACGGGGCAAGAGGGAATCAAAGCGAATACTCATCCACGCCCTTCGTTCATCCCTTCCTTCCCATGCCAGTTCATGCTCCTCTCTCCAGGACTTCTCTCAACGGAAATCATGACTCCTCTCTTCGCGAAGCGCCTTACTTAGCAGCAACAACCTTCTGAAGGTTCTGGTGCCGATAAGTCGGTCCACTCTAGTTTGAAATCTTGATCCGAAGAACATGACCTTCCTCATGCACTTGACATCATATACACGTCGGTATAAGCAAAGAATCTAAATGCTTAAAGAGCTCTAAGAGAAAGTGCAAATTTATTACTAAAGAGGAGCAAGTAATATAAAAAAATGTACCTGAAGACCCAGCAAAGTTTATACATTATTCTACTGTCGAATGGCAACATATTTCTCGTTTCGAGATATTTCCTGTTAATTCGAAAATATCCAAATCATCTACGTGAATAGAAAACCATTCCTACTTTTGATAGGGTCATGGATAAGACTTAATAGTGCTTTACATAAATAAATGAAATTCTAATATTTTTATATGTATATGAATTGCACATGATATGTGTATCACATGTAATTGAATGGGTAGAAGATATAGAATTCTGTTTTTGTGGGCGAGTGGCTAGACCTACTCAGTAGCTGTATCCCATTCCAATTCCGTCTACCACAGTACCCACTAGCGAGCATGAATGGTTTGATAAAACTCTAAAATAGTGAGACTATCCCGACTTGGCACAAGCATGTGCCGTCCTGATACAAGCGTAGTTGAGAAATGCTCCGCGGCCGCACACCACCAAAGTTGTGGATCCGGGCGCACGTGCAGATCGTCCATCTGTATGTCTCCTTGCTTCTCCATTATTGGAACATTTCATGGATGATACGGTCTCGGGCATGACGTGCATGAACTGTTCGAGTGCCATTTTAAATTGAACCTGCTGTTTATGAACGACGAGGAGGAATTTTGACCAGATACCCAAAGCAAAATGGCAATTTTCCCAAGACTGTTCAAAGGTTCAATGCGCATGCTCATGCCAATGCGAAGCTCGACGAAGTGTCTGAGAGTTCCAGTGCAAGAAGGGAGCGACAGCCGAGCTATACCCTAAAAGAATCTGACATCTCTCTACAGGGGCTCAGAGTTTCCTCCCGATAATTGTTGAAATCTCGTGCCGTGTTTTCAATCACCGGGTCAAACACCGGGAGCGAAGTTTACTTGACGTGACCTCTACCCCTGCACCGAAGACCTCCGGAAAGGGTTTGATGCAACTCTTGCGTTGATGACAGTAGGACGACAACTACAGCGGATTCTGAAAAAGGCCCCATGACAACAGATTTGTCCAATCAAACAGTCCAGAGACCGCCCAAGCAAGCGGAGCCATGGGGACGAGGCGAAGCTTCAAGGCAATGAACGCGAGTGGTGCATCAATGTGACTAGTTGCAGAATATTACCATCGACTGTTCCGGAGTCCAAAACGCTGACGGTTTGGGCATCTTCCTTCACACACTACACTTTAACTGTTGAAACCATTTTGGATTTCTTGTGGGATGCAGAAATTCGGTGCGGATCTTGAAGGAGGATCATACGCTCCTACTCACTATGCACAAGCTCCACCGCCCCATACGTCCTTCTAAATTTGGTCCAATTACAGTTGGTCCCAAAAGAAGGCTTCAAAAAGGCCTAAAGTCCTCTCGATCTGCTGGTAGATGGAGAGAAACTAGACTAACTTTCCAAATTAGGCGAGTTGTTCAGGGCAATGGAGCACAAGCAAGAGATGAGATCAATCTTGGGAAGAAAGCTGGTGAGAAACGCAACCCCGCAAATCAACCGTCTACCGGGAAGAGAATGGGTCTCATTTCACAATTCTTTGACATGGGCGATTGTCTGGCAATCTGCCTACAACTTGTCAAGGACTCTATAGTCTCCACCAGCTGAGTTGGGTCATTTTGTCCCACGAGCATTATTCCCTCCTGGATTAGTTTTTTTTGGATATCATAGTACACAGGGAATCACCTTCGTACTCGACACAGTGTGGATATTCGAAGGAAATAGTCATGATCAGTAGTCTCCGTTTGTTTACCCTGACCTAACACATTCGACAATCACTTGCTTGTGACGAACAGACCACATGCACGAATGACATGTCGAGAACACACTCCATTCGTCAAGGTAAGTGGTCTACCTATATCAGAAAGGATGGATGTTGGAAAATGATAGCACGGGGGCAAAAATGAAATGGAGTGACAACGAGGGGTATCGGGATTGAGAGGGAGTCAAACTAAAGGTTACCTTGAGTCTTAAAGTAAGAAGCTCTCGTGCGAGAGAGGAGAGCTGTAATCGTCAAATCATGTGATGTGGATGATGTGGGTCCGTTAGGTAGTTACATAACACGGAGAAATTGGGGTGATCGTTGCTGATGGCCATATGATCTGCTTACCACATCCGTGTTGGCAGTTTTTTCCTTCTTCTGTTTCACCATGGCGTAGAACGTGGGGTCCATTCATGTAGACAAGGCTCCAGTCGAGGGACCCATGAAAAGACAGACGCGAGTTTCCTTGTGGTTCTCTTGTGTTGGCAACGACGAGAAGAGTAGAGAAAAACAACATGGTCTTGTAGAGTGGGGCCCAAGATGAGTAGCACTACATTGGTCATCACGAATAGTGACATCCACACAAACCAGATGGCGAGAATTCATGATCTGGTCCACCAATAATTCTCTCTTCTGGAACTTGTGGTGGTGATGGAAGTCAAGACTAAAGGCACTCCCAAAGCCAAGGGTTATTTTGTTTGATGGGATCCAAACAAACCAGCTATCCTACATACTTTCAATTTGCAACCCCAAAGCGTGAAGCATGGCAGCTTTCTTTGTTCATTTCTTAAAACTTCATGGTTCAAGAAGTGGCATGCCAGGACGAGTGGGCCCTTACACTTTCTATCAGTCGATGAATTCTTGCCACAATGTGCTTCTCTTGCACTCTTCACCTCTTTCATTGCTTTCTTTCAATTTTGACTCAGAGCCCAGGAGTAAGTCGGTGCAATTGCTTCAAGGAATATGGTCTTTGAATTGTTCAATTCGTACTCTTTATCTTCAAATTCCTTTTTTCATTCATTCCTCCATTCAGCTCTCACACATTAAAACCTTGAACGTCTTAGAAACGATGTTTATCAATAGTTGTGCATTCCTAGTTGAATTGCAAAACTTTCTTAATGGGTTTGTGTTGAAAACTCCAGATGATTATAGGAAAAAATTCTTGAGTGTATAATCTAATCATCAATATCATGGGGTCACTTACTATCTCATGCACATCGAAACAGATGCACGCACCTGAAATTTGAATTAAAACAACTATGGATTGAACATGTGTTTTAATTCTCATCACTTACATTAGAAAAAACTTGTCATTTTATATACAAGGCTCACCATACTGTTTGTTTTGTAATTAAAGTCAGGTTTTATACTTAAGTCATAACAGGATACTCCGTACTGGGCAAAAGCAGTTTCACTATAAAATCAAATGGAAAAGAACTCTTTGAGGTCTATTAAACTAAAATTGTAAAAAATAGCTTCGAAAGAGCATCACGGTTGGGTGTTCTGAGCCTGTCCTCCAATTCAACACTTTTTAAACGAATTTTTCTTCTAAAATGTATGGAAAAAATTATAGCATAGTTTCCTTTCGAGAGAAGGCTGTTTCTTTATTCATACTGATATACGCAGATGTGATAACAATGTAAACAAAAATGTGTAACAAAAATGTAATAACAATGTAACAAAAATTATAGAATCTAAACACTGCAAGACTTTCTGAAAATTACTATATAATTACTTAGTCCATTCTGAAACTTAGTTCCATGAGTACGACCCTCCAGTTGTATCAGCAGAAAATGTATCAACGATAAAAGGTAAATAGAAAACTAGTGAAGAATTAAATCTTGAAGATCAACTACATCGTCATTATACTTCTTTTCGTGTTTTCGTATCTCAACATCATGAAAATTGGCCATGAATCTTAGTTCTAAATGGTTTTGCCAAAAATGAAACCACAGTCTACTTCAATGTATACACTGTTGCGAAATTTTTTCTGTAAAATGATTGACTCATACACACATACAGAAATTATTAATGCTTAATATTTATTCCAAGACTTTCCAATGAAGCCAAGGTTTCCATGCTGTCGTGTAATCTGAAAGGGCAAAAAAAGTCCGTTTGAAAATTTCCACACATCGCCTGCTTGTCCAACAAGAGAACATTTATCTTGACTTATTACATGTCTGCCTAACAGTGCCATTTCAAATTTCGTTTGGTGTAGTGCACAAAGAAAGAACGAAACAGTTTACATTTGAATAAAATATAGAGTATTATGCAAACAAAGTAGAAAACAGTGAAAGTACTTCTGACGGATCAATACAGAGGTGATTGCACAATCCGGCGATCCCTGTTGACAGCCTTTGTGTGAGCAGACCTGGCCTTTCAGCTTGAACACGAAAGGCTATTCGAAAACATTGATGAGTACGCATTTTGTCTCGTAAACGTTTTTTAACCTGGACAATGTGTATTCTCTTGATTTTGGGTTTGCTCCAAAATATTCTCACTCACTTGTTTTCAAATTTCGAAAACGGATTTCTAAATGAGAAAGAAATTATGAACAATCTATTACTCTCAAGCTAATGTCAAGGAACACATTGTTTAAGAGTTTAGGGGGCATTGTCCTCTGCCGAGGCTCGTTTTTCGCAGCAGTTTATACGATCAGTGGAACGACAGTAGCCTAAACGGTGGTTAGAGCTTTTTAAATGGCAATGTTATACCTTCAGGACGTAATCATAATCATCACGTTGAGATTCAAAGAATCGTGAAGAGACGAATTCCACTGAAAATCTCAAGCACTGGGTGATGTTTGCTGCTGTACCCTCACGTAAAAATGGTCAGACAGCTACTTCGTTTATTTTCCGTTCATGCTAGATCATAACAAAGTTGGTAATTTCGATCGTTAAGAGAAAGAAGTAGGCCACCTTCCGTTAGTGTTCTTCCATTGACCACAACGTGTAGGAAGACAGGTGTCCAGCATTTCGCAAAGAAGGAACAAGTTGCAACTTGCTAGAGACGTGAGAGACACCTGGAGACATGGACTGCGATCCAATCCGATGAGACGACATCTCAAACTCGGACACGAGATAATACTCCTTCGACTTTATAATTACAACTACTCTAAGTTCACCGGATGGTTTCGGTTGTCTTACCCCTACGCTGTTCCAATAGGACAATCATCCAACTTCCTTCCCTGCTAGGTGATCCATGGGACGATGCAGCCCCAGAAATGAACATCAGTCACTGAAATATAACGAAATTAAAAAAAACGGAAAAAAATGGCAAACGGTAGTTGCCAGACAAAGATGAGTTTCGCAAAAGACAAAAGCTTAGGGTTCCAAAATCTATTGACTCCAAGGGCATACAGGAACCAGCGCTGCAGACCCACAGAGAAGTGTTCGCGACAATATTAAGATAAAGGAAAAACCTTCGAGGCGAGTGATCAGAAGACTTTAAGGCTACGTGGAAAAGCTTATCGCAGGTGCCGCTGTTCGCCGTCAATCGCCGCTTTTACACAGTTCTCTTTTCGCTCCCGATGGGAACAAATCAGCAAAGACAAACCAAGTTATTTGGTCCCCCGAGTTCCAGTTGGGAAAAGAAGAAGGGGAACAAATAATTGTGCACGAGTAATATAGCAAATGGATGACAAACCATCTTAAATAGAAGCAAAAAGCATGAAAGACACCATCAAGACGTACAGGGATGGAGCCAAACGGGTAACATGGGGCTAGGGCCCAATCATGCACAGTGGCTCACAGTCAATCCATACAAAACTTGGGTGCATTCCCTTGTTCCAGCTCCTCGCTCTCTGCTGTCTGGCCATTGGCATAATCACCTTCCATCCTTCGCGGGCAGACCGCAATGAAACGCCCCCGAAAGTGCATTTCACAAAGGGATATCAGCAGAGGGGACCCAACCCCCGCCAGAGGCCTGGCTAGTTAGAGCGCACACTGGCAACAGCGTTCGGCTCGGCACGTTCTGAAGGGCCAGTGATCTCAGCCGACCACAGTCGCTATTCAGGAGAGAAGCCCGTAAACTTTGGGGTTGAGCCGCGGTTGACAAGCCTCTCCGGAAGAGGGAAACCGGAGGTCGTGAACCCGAGTTGGATGTAGTCGAGTTCATGTTGCACTGTAGTATGTACTATGTACAGGAGGAAGAGAACCGTCGTTGAGTACTTTATCGGCAGCGTACAGTGGTTGTTTTAACCATACCTCTAACGGCGGGCGCCTGGACAGCTGCCGCTTCTGCGCATCCAGCGGACAAACTGTGAAACCTCAATCGACGTCTGCACGTGTTCTATCATCCTGGGAAGATCCGGTCCTGCTAACATAATGGTCCACTAAGGACCGTTATTTTAGCGTAACGGAATATTAACAGAGGTTTTCCGTGGTTTGTCTCCGAGTCTGTAGCCGTGGATAAGACCCTGTTGTCTGTCCGCTGGTTCCGAGCGTTGACCGTAGAAGCACATTCGCTGGCGCACTCTCCTTGAGAGCTGGATTCTGGCTGTCCATGTTACTGGTGGGAACCTTTCTCCGAATTTCTTACCCTCCAGATTCTCCGTGCATGCTTCCGTCTTCTTGCCTTTCTTCCACTCATCTCTCTACCGGACCTTTCAAGCACGGAACCAGGAACGGATATCCTTTTTGGTCTGGAATACTCTTGAGACTTGTGAAGTCAATCCTACACATTATAAAGCTCATCAGATAAAATAAAGGCGTGTCTCTTATGAAGTACACGGATATTCCTTTAGTATTTTAACTCTTTCCGCCGAAATTTTATGAAAAATAATTACAAATTGAAATATACTTAACGAATGTAGTAAACTAAAGTCTGAATATCCATGTTCATTTCAACAATTTATTTTTTATTTCAACTTGTGGTTTAAAAATAATCACATATTCTATTTATTTGAAATATGCTTTCAGACGCTGAGCTCATTTGTTAAATGTAATCAGGTGTACTTATTTTTTGTCCTTGTCTTGGTGTAGGATCTTGAGAGAAGATAAGATGGAGTGTTCTCTTCGTCTCTCCGGCGTGGGAGTAACACATGAACATGCACCAGTGAGAAAGGCTGGTATGAGCATATGGGAGTATAGAGATCGGCATTGCTCAACTTTTTTGCACATCTACTGGTGAAATCGGCGCTCAGTAGGAGTTCAATAATGGGCCATTCCTAGAAATCATCAACGCAAAATCTGCTGGAAAACGTGAGCTTTTTTCTGCAAAACGTCATGTAGGATGGATGTTTGATGGATTGTCTACTCACTTCCAGTTTCTTCAGGTGGTCATGGATTGTTTTCACGGTGGTGTGAACTCTCGGTGACTCTACCTTGTATCCGGGTAACTTTCCAAATTAGGCCAGTCAGTCGTTCCACGTTACGATTGGTGCAATAGTTTCGCTCCCATTATATCCAGACTTGTTTTCTGGTGCTTGTTTGATGGAGTGGAGACATACTTGATTACTGTCCAGCTTTGTTAAGCTTTTGTCGAAAGGACTTTGTGGACCACAGGGACTTCGGTTACTCGTCCCGTCATTGGTGACATGGGAGGACCTTGAGATCAAAGCCCGTCGTCTGTTCACAACGCTACCAGCTTGTGGCACATATATCTTTGGAGAAACGCTGGTCTCCTTGAATACCTTGAATAAAGTTCACACACAGCCAACCTGCACCAGAGCATGCTTTATCGAGATCCCTGTGCATCCGTCGCCATAATGTTATTTACTTTGCACATGGGTCGGTTGTACAGACGGCAGCGAAGTCAAAGAAATTACATGCACAGCTGAAAACCACCGAAAAAGTACATCTGAAAACGAAAAGGTCTTTCCGAGTTGCAATTGCAATCGGTTACTTTTCTTTTGACGTGGTGAGTCTGGTATGCGAACGTAGATCAATATTTTGGTCAACTTACTTCAAGTGGTTACGCAAGGAGTTGCAAGAGCTGTATAGAAAAAGGTCCATCACAAAAAACATTAATGCTCTAGTGAGCCAGTGATTTGTAAATCTGATTAGGTAATCCTAAACATTATATGGAGAGAGATATTTCTATCCACTCTTATAAACGATTGCGTCTTCAAACCTTTTTCTGTCGATTGCTTGACTGTTGTCCACTCTTCTACTATCCCTGTTCCTCTTGTTCGCTTTCCCACTATTATCATTCAAGGATAATTTGAAGAAAAACGATTGTATCACATAAAGGAAGTCTTGAACATGATTGTAGATTCAAGGTGAAGAGTTAGGTATATTGTATGGTTTCTAATTTTGTGAACGTAGGTTGAAACTTTTTGGAAGTATACAGTAGCTGAGAGGATTTGAAATCTTTTTTCTACTTAATGAGGCAATTATGAAGAAGAATCAGCTTCATGAGAGAAGTCCATAACGAACTGGAGAATTTGGTTGATTTTCTTCATTGACAGCGCTCTACATATACGAACGTATCATTATAGTCCACGCAAGGATATCATAAAATTTTATATTGCGAGCATGTAGAACAATTAAGCTTTGATTGAAGGACAGTAGGTTTTACATGCCATAAAGATGTCAGAACTTTCCTTGTGGAGGTGTGAATATTACGAACCATAGACTTCATACGTTACAAGTGAAAGACGAAGCCTCACCCCAAATCACAAAAGTTTGAAACATGAAGTGGGCTTGTTTCATCAGGTGTTACACCATGTCTTCGGCCAAGAATTGTTTGGGAGCCACTTGATGACTCAAATGTCAACAACAGCTGTCTTGTATGTCGAGGTCGCTAGGTTGGACGACGTTCCCATGGTAAGTATGTCATGTGGAGGTACAAGTTCAGGTGACGTGAGAAGACTCTTGAAAAGGGAGTGCAAGGGATATAAGATGACATAAATGGAGATGAAATCGATGTTTTTGGATTTGCAAGCAATAGTGACGTGAGAAAAGAAAGATAACCTACGGGACTTGTGAGGGCTCAACTTGATTACGTGACGAGCACCGCGACAAAAGCGCACAATGGTGGAGAATTCAAGCTTATCTATATTTATGAATCCTTACATGGGGACTGGGATTTACAGTACATTGTTCTCAAGTCATGTACGTTCTTAGACCATTGCTTGCCTTCAGTGCAACCTTGCAATGGCCATGCGTGGAATCTCGGAGCTTGTACCCAGCAGCGCAAACTTCAACTTGTGCGCCTCATTCTCCGTGTGAACCACTGGATGTGGTTAGACAAATACTCAAATTTGGCTGCCTTGTAGCCTCCTGCTGTCTGTGGGCGAAGCAAAATGTTGTCTCACCTTCGTCACTTGTCTGATCATTGTTAAATGATAATCCCTCCAGCTATTTTACTTCCTACTTACTTTGTTCAAAGAAAAAGAAGTGGAAGCTGTATAGGATGGTAGGATGCTGGCTGGGGTGAAGAAAGTCAGGAGAAAAGAGAAATCTTATTAGAACATGGCAGCAGAGGTTTTGCCAAGAGAACCTCATCGGAGATTCCTACAGCAGATCAAGGGACCGGACCAAACTTGGAAAAGATGGAACATTGACAAAATTAGCAACTCACCGAGGCAACAGATATTAATTCGAGTTGTCTTCAAGAGGTTCCCTTCAAAACGGAACAAAAGAGGTGATCTATATTTAACTTGGCATTAAACATGTTCACATGGACAACGTTCAGAATGAAACCTCCACAAGGACGATGAAGGTACAGATTTTGACCCATTCATTAGCCTTGATGAAGAGAACCTCACAAATGTCATCAAATAACTCCACCAATATTTACCGTCCCTTTCTGCCGCAGATTTTTCCGACTTGACCAATCGAGGATCACAAAGCCCATGTTGTTCACTCGAAGAAAGGCGCCAGCAAATGCAACACTAACAGGATTCTCTACCAGCCTCTCCGTATGAGAAGCCGAAGATCATTTACATCGTTGGTGGATAGACAGGCATGCATCATTGGACCACCATAAAGTGTAGAATTTAGGCGGAATGAGATGATTGGAGAAGTAAGGAATCATGGTTGACTATGGTCTGTTCGTTTCACCTATGGTTGTTGATACGTGTACTGTCCGTTGCAACTCACTCCACAGGCATGGTATCTTGCTACGGAGCAAACAGCTTTGTTGTAAACTTGGATTCTTTCGAACAAGGCAAAAAACACATGTGAAGACAAATGAAATCGCGAAGATGAAGGGTGAAGCTTCCAAGTCATCCCGGAGATGTTATCTCCGTTCGTGGTTGCATCGGATGCCATGGAACTTCACCTGCAGGCTTTTGCTGCCACTAGACAGCCAAGGGTTGACCCTGGGCTATCAAGGGGGAGGGGACCAAGCCCTACAAGCATTATTGCATTTCTCGTCCGAATGTTACCGTATTCTGTTTGTTGCTGCCACCTTCATAGACTGGCCACGAGCAGAACCTGTAACTGTACCGTTGTCGAATGGTCATGGTTGTTAGCATGAACTCATGAATCAGCAAACAACCATAGGAGGTCAAATGAATGTTCTACACTCTAAGAATAATATCACATCTTCCATTTCACAATAAAGTGTGATATTTTTGACAATGTCACATTTTCAAAATTTGTGCATATGTAATATTATAAAAAAAGTAATTAAAAATTCAAGATTAAATTACAATATTAAAAAAAAATAACGAATGTAAGACTTCAACACTTTTGAATGTAAAATATAATTCAAAACGATGAATGATAACAAGAACACATCATAATGTATCATTGAGATCCGGTAGAGAACTCTAGTTAGAAACAAAGAAATTTATAATATCACATTGTTTTAGTAATGTTCAATGTCCAACATCAAATCTAATGAGTTTGTCATGGATTTTTTCCATTCTTAATAATTATTGAGTGTTGAAATTCTGAGAACTTTGGCTAGCCATAAAATTCAAAAGATACTTAGCATATTTCTCTGCCTCGTTTAGCTTTCGTTCTCTGAATAACATTTCATTTATCACAGGGGCGGGTCATGACCTTTTTGCTACTACAATCTATCCATCCAACTGTCACATGCAATCAATCATACTTGATATTATCACACTTACATTACAGATTTTGGAAAAAAATAATGACATTATCAAAAGTGATAATAACGAAGAAATTTTACACTATTAAAATCCATTTCAAACTTTTAGGTGACAATACCAAGGTGTTATATTAACAAGTATGACATTATCAAGGTTCGATTTTCTTTCGTTGTATGAAGAGGCCGCTGCAGAATGTGAGACTACGATCACCCATCCTTGTTACGGGAGATAGAAGCTAACTCATTCACAGTGTTTTGTGTGCAAGTCAGACATGGGGCGATGAATATGACCATGAGTCTTGGTTCCACAAAAAATATAGAACAAATTTCGCTTTGGAGGTATGACATGTACTCTCATCTTTTTCATCATTAACCATGGAATCCATCACAAGTCTACCCTTTATTTGATGGTTCTAAAGTGTTAATCTGATGTACATTCATTGCTTGTATGGATCTGGCTATTCGATGGTACTAAAGTGTTAATCTGATGTACATTCATTGCTTGTATGGATCTGGCTATTCCTAGTTCATGTTCTTCTTCAAAACAATATACAAGATGGTGGATCTTGTCTTGATTATGCTTCGTGTTTTTTCATCTGTATCACTTACTCTCTTCTACAATGATGAGGTTGTGCCTTGGCTTGATACATCTACAAAGGATTTACGTAATTTTTCTCCAGTAACTACTTTCCAATCTTGCATGTGTTGTCGTAAATGCTAAACCACCCAAAGGGCATGGAAATGTTTAACATGATGTCATTTTCATTATGATGTTTGCAATGATGCATGAGGTATGAATAACTCATGTAGAGTGTTGATCTGATCTAAAATCTACTAGAAATACTAGAAATGAAACCAAGTTTCTGACGGAGACACGATGATTGTCGATATAGTTTTCTTATCATGAACTTTTTGTTTTCTACTTTTGCAGTAAGAAGTTCTACAAGTAGAGTGATATTCAAAGAGTTCAATTTTTTTTCCTTCTAAATTTGAAATTTCGTGAAATATTGGGCTTGGACATATTATCGAATGATCACATGAGAATCTATCATACTAGGCATTGAAAGAATAAAAAATTGGTTTTCTTGTGTGCGCATTGGTGTTGAAAAAGTATCATCTGTTGTCATATGCAGGAGACCAATCAAATAATGTGATCTTCTTGCAATTAAGATGTTTGTGTAGATGGTTTTACTTGGAGCTGGGAACCCTGAAGAAGTTTGAATATTCGATAGGCAATAAGACATGTTTTCAAGTGATGTTGCCCGTGCACATTATCGATGTATGGCTCGACGGAAACTTTTATCTCCCTAGACTACTTGGACTCCTTCCACTTTGATATGACAATTAAATGGAGACAGATTACCCTTGAAGAACTTCTTGCTGCACATGTACTTGTCTAGGTTTTCTCCACATGAATGAAAGGAATCAATGCTACCTAAGAAACAAGATGATAGAGCTAAATTTTGTGAAAGGTGGTCGTTGCTTGCCTTAGAGGAGGACTCGGTCTAAGAAAAGACGGGTTCACAATATTTGCTGAATTTTTCTTTCTTTTTCCCATCATACTTCACAACAAAGCCACAAGTTGGCTCTTACGAGTCTGGTTCGCGACTGCATACATGCTGGCCCGGAATACGTCGAATCCGTAATAAATTAATGAAAATATGTTTCACTTCGCTTTTAGAAATGACAGCGCTAAACCAATCAGCGACGCAACAAACTACGTTCGTTTCGCTTTTAAAAGTCTTCACGATCTACGAATCAGTTGCCTTCAACAAGCTTCAGCGTTCATGTCAAACGCATCATACCAGATGTCCAATTGGGTTTTGCAACTGAGAATGTGCGAGTTCGAAAAGGTGTCAAGCAGTGCCCACCATGCCTCCATGCATTAGACCTGCTCAGGCAAGAGAACAAGCAAAATTTCGCTGGTCACCGTGACCAATCGCCGAAGATTTAAATGGCGAAGTAAAACAAATTGTGGTCAAGATTAGAGACTACCACCGAAGAATTTGAGGATAGGTGCTTGACAACGAAGATAACTTATCATGTTGTCTACTCGTCATAAGGTGAGTAAATTCGATGGAATCTTATAAAACCAAATAAGATCAGAAAGCATATCGGTGGCGTCAGTTACAGCCTTCCACGTTTTGAGCACCTTGAATATTCGTCTTCGGGAAGACTTATAGACAACATATTCTCAGCAGTATCCTCTCTACTTCCTCATCCTGCTTCAGAAAGTCCACTGGAAGCAAGAAAATCCATGGATGAGGACGAGAGAAGACGAATAACAAGCAACAATTATCACCGAAGTTTGAAGCATATACCTTCCATGGAATTGTTGCCACCATCGATGCTTGGGTTCTCATCCTTCAATGATGTTCGGAAAAAGTGAAGAATTCCAAACATCTAACAAAGTTTCGGGAAGGATGGGCATAAGCTACCGGAGGAGGCAAAATCTCACACGAATAAGATAAATTCCTGTACAAATCTCATTGATGTTATTTGATTGTAACCACCTCCCTTGGAATGATTTTATCCAAAACTGAGCACATGCTAATGTAAGTTTTGCTGAACAGTGTCATCGAGAGCGTGAGTACTCGGACACTTCCATGACACGAAATTTTATTTTTCTTCTTCTTCTTGTTCTCTCTCCCTCCTCTCTCTCAAACACACACGCACGGACACACACCAAGGACAGAACGCTGTTGCAATATTCTAAGTTGAGCACTGCATAGAAAGCACATCATCCATAGTTGTCCCCACTTTTTATCCCATGCGTAGCATCTTTCCTACTTCTTACCGCCTACAAACTACAAGCAAGAGACACTCCAGTGGTTGTAAGAAACTCTCTCAATTTATGGTCATCATGCTCATTTTCCATTCTAAAGCTTCGAACATCACATAGTTTCACCTTCATAGTAGCGGAAAACAAATCTTCTCCCAACATAGAAGGTTCCATTTCATCAGGAGCGTCTTTTAGCTTTCTTTGCAAACTTGATAGAGGAGAAAGGCTATCTATCTTCCCAAAGTATCATACATTTACATCGACATATACACTTCTCAAATAACATCGAAACCACCAACAAAAAAAGAAGAAGAATAACCGAAGTTCTGAAGAGTTTGTACAATTTATGCCCTAAGACTGTTAATAAGCTTTATCGCTTGAAGCTCTTCACCTGAACGCTAAATTAGCTTTTAATAACATCCCGATCCTAACTTGGCGTCACCCAGTTAAGTACCCCGGGTATTGAGCGGGGTACAAGTAGGTGGCAAATGGATGCTTTACCTCGTTTCTTACAAACTTAAGATACGTAGACAAACAATCTAATCGAAGAGTTCTAAATTGGGTGACATAGTAGTTGATGTCGAACCTCTCCTCTATCCTCGAATATATCCCGAGTGGCCGGCAAAGCGGTCCGGCCGCATGCATTCCATCACTCGAGGGAAGATGAGAGTGCAGTTTAGATCCATCGACCCATCATCTGTCATCTTAATTAATCAGCGATCGCGCTCAATTCTCTGATGCGAACTCCTAATCCGAGTATGTTAGCAGGTGGCCTTCTCCGCTGACATTGGTGTGCAACAATTGTCCGACGTTTTCCTCTGACCTGAGAACGAGGGTATGGGGGACTCCGCTCTCGACGCCAGAGGTGAATATCATAATAAGAATGAGCAGAGGCGCATAGATCTTGGTTGTAGGCCTGGTGGAGCTTTACTGTGTAGGAGGGCTCAAGTTAAGTACGACTAAAGTACAGGCTTCTTCGGGGCGGCCCAGTTCTTGCCAGCCACGAGGAGCTCTAAATCGGAAGAAGGGACAGCGTCAGCCAGCTTGTCGAATCGCACGCACGAAGCGATCTGCCGCTAAATTTATGGCATGGTTGGCCGAAATTTACGAAGGGAGAGAATGCGAAAGATGGTGCATCGTCGCCGGCATGGAACGGGTTTAGTTAGTACTTTTGGGGGTCTAGATTAGCAGTTTAATAACAGAAAGGGTGTAAAGTATGGGGGGACATGTCCGGAGGTGCCGTTCCTTTTAAAATTCCCCTCCAGACTTCGCTGGTCGGAGGCCTCAATTATAGACAAATCTAACGGTCCAGAAACTTAAAGAGCGGACTGATGGCACGAGATCTACTGACGGTGTCCACGTCGGAATTCTCGCGATATGATGACCTAAAGTAAAGAAAACCATTTTAATTGGAGACAAAAAGAAGCACCCTTTGCTCTGCCCGTTGGCAACGTTAATATGCGCCGTCAAGGCTCTCCATCGCCCTGGACGGAAGTTGTCGTTCGCACGGACGTCAGGGATGGAATAATGGCTCGCACCCCCGCCGTTCCCCGGTCTCCCCTGTCCTACTCGCTGACCGCGACGCAGCCTTCGTGCGGGTTTCTGCACCGATCAGCATCACACCTACACTGCTCTGCCCTGGCCAGCCCAGCTCCAGGACCTCCCTTCCGTCTCCCTTCCTCCGCATTCCGCCATGGCCAGCCGATCACGTAAGCAACCCTGTGCAGAGCGCACCCGCCCAGCTTTTCCAGGCCGGGTGCAGATCCAGCCCGCCCGCCCGAGAAGGAGCTAAAGACGTGGGAAACCGGGCGTGAAATCGACTTTCGTCGTTAGTCCAGAGACGGGCGAAGGCGGAAGGAAGGGAGAGAGAGCAAACGACAGAGACACGGAGTGACGGAGACAGGCGAAAGGAAGGGAAGAGAGGCGTCGGGCGGGCGGGCGGGCGGAAGAATAGAGTAGCGGGGGCGAGAGGGCCGAGGTGGGGACTCGGGAAATGGTCTCTGGAGAGCGGGAGGGCGAGCAGCAGCAGCAGCAGGAGGACCGGGGAGTGGCGTGTGGCCGTGGGGGATGGGGACCGACCGACTGACTGACTGACTGCCCGACCGACTGACTGGAATGGGTCACAGGTGGAGGAGGTGGTGGTGGCTCCAGGGTGGAGCCGGGAGCTGCGACTGGAGCCGAGGGACAAAAGGGTAAACTGGAGCTTTGTCTTATTCGCGGAGGTCGTTTTGTCCACAGTGGCCGATGAAGGAGAACTGGTGAGGTCAGAAATCCGGTCACTCTGCCTCTGGGCTGCGTCTTCTTCGCCTTGTCCGTCCGGTTTGTCCATCTATCCATCTACGATCCATGTACCAGCGTGTCCGGCCGCGTAATAGTGCTCGGAAGGAGGCGAGGGTACGCTGAGGGACGAGCGCGGGGTGTGGTGGGGGAGGGGGGAGGGGGGAGGAGGGAGCGAGCGCGAGTTTGTGTTTGGCTGCTCGCCGGGAACGCTTTTGTTTTCTTTTCGACGGAGGTATTGGTGTCCTCACGCGCTTCGCACGCGGTAACAAGCCGAGACAGTGCTCCGGGTGAGAGCAGAGGGACGCCGCGGCCGCAGAGACGAGCAGTGAGCGCGCGAGCCGAAAGAGCAGCGAGAGCCGTGATCGGGCGGTGCGGTGCGGTGAGGCGAGGCGATGCGATGCGATATAGAGCGCGGGCTTTACATAAGCCTGTAGTGCAACATTGTGGGTGCCATTGATATGAACTTGAGCGAGGCTAGTGTGCCGTGTAGAAGAGCAGCGAGCAGAGTCATGGCCGATGAGGAGGATTAGGACGTGAGGCAGCGAGTAGGAGGAGGAGGTGTAGCGACCGGGAAATTTGTGCTTCGGAAAGCGAACGCGAAGACGAGTAGCAGCAGCAGCAGCAGCAGCGGCGGCGGCTATCGGACAGTAGTCCTCGCTTGGACACTGACCGCTTCTGTGGCGAAGGAGGCAGCCTTGGATAGGCGCTAGTGTGCCTGGTGTGTCAGGCTGTCGATCGGATGTGTAATCCCTTCAAGAATGAGTTTGCGAGTTGTTGGAAGCTTTTGTTGAAAGAGGTCGGATTACGAGAGTGTTGACAATTCGCTCTCCCTGTAATTTACCCCGCGCTCCCAATGCTTCTTGACCGTCGCCTATTGTGTGTGTGGCGAAGCAGTAGAGGGGTGAGGTAGTACGTTCACTGTAAAGCGGCATTTTACGCAGCAGGCGCCTCCGGTCGTTTTTGACCGAGCCCGAGTTAGCTATAGGAGCTGATCGATACGCGGGAGCAGAGGGGAAAAGTAAATTAGTGACCAAGAATGTGAGTTGGCGCGCGCCAGGGGCATACTGAAAGCGGTCGGCGTTTCAAGAAGCTTGATATCCTGAGGTGTCGGAGAACTGGGCCTGCGACAACTTCCTTGGTCAATTTCATTTTCTCATCGTGGTAGGGGAGTGTGATCTCATAGTATCGAACTTCAGAGCGCCTAGTGAGAGTTCTAGCGGACGTATAATCTTCGAAAAGGTGTCGTTCGGGTTTCTTCAGGTGCTGGCAGGGTTGATCTTGAAGTCTTCATCCCCGCCTGTTGTTTGCCACGAGGAGGAAAGGCAGAGAAGTGTGTGTGTTCTTACTAGGTATTACTTGTATTTTTAAGGAAAGCACAATACTTGAAAGCAGGTTCACGGATCGGGAATTTCCACCAGTGCGCACTCAGGGACTTTGACCCAGTCAAGGACTGATACATAGAGGAGGACGAGCGGTGGGTTGGCTTTCGAGAGAAAAATTGGCACTTGCTCCTTTGTCTTGCATTACGAGGTAGACGAGAAATCTGTCGAACTGTTTGACGCTGTGGGCAGCCACAATAGTCAGTCTTCCCTGCGATGGTGATCAAAGTTATGAGATGGCCTCTCCGGGCCACTGTTTCCAAGAAGTACCAAGTGAACATTGTCCTCCACAGGGTGGACGGTTTATGCGTCGGTCAGGGAGCCGATGAAGAAACAAGGCTGCTCGTGAACCTCAGGTGGAAGGGGCCAAGAACCGCTCTCGGATCCCGCTTCAAGGGGATGAAAAGTGTCCGGACCAGCTCTGTGCTTCTGGGTCCAAGTGGAGCCGTGGAGTGGGAGGAGGAGTTTGAGAACATTTGTGGGTTTACCATGACAAAGGAAGGAACCTTCCAGCCCTGGCCTATCTCGCTTGTGGTGTGCAAGGTACGAAGCTTTGCGCAAAATATTATGCAGTCCATCACTTTCTCATAAGCAGCTTCGCGTATATTTCAGTGCTCAATTTCGCCAGTTTTGCACCATTAAACCCGGTCTGCCCACTGTGAATATGAGTGGGATGCTCCACCACCTTGTTACCGCTTCCGGACTCTGTTTATGTCTATCCAAGCTGGAATCCTCACACTTTGCGTGGTCATATTTGTCAACCTTGAGGACTCGCCCTGGTCCGAAAGCTGCTCCTTGTAAGGTCAGAGGCTTATTTGCCGCGGTTTCCTTGATATGTATGTTCTAACTGTGTTCGCATTTTCTTGGCCAGGCTGTCCCCAGTATTTTGAAGACGAAGCCTTCGGTCTTGGGCTCGGTACCTGTGGATCTGGGCGAGCTTGTGATTGATACCGTCAAAACCTGTAATATCATTAAGCTTCCCGTTCCTTGCAACTTCGGAGGATCGGAGATGGAGGCGACTCTCTCGGTAACGTCTTTATCCTTTAGCTCGCCGTGAAAAGAATGTCGATATATCATCCGTTTATCATTTTTCTCTTGGAGTTGACTCGTGGGATCAAGGATTTCTGCGTGCTACACTCCCAACTCACTGCTTACTTAGTCACTTACGTTTCCTGGTTGCCATTTTGTATTGTATGCAAAAGCACGGGATAGATGAAATCAGTGTAATTAATCGGAATAGAAACTTTGTCGTCTGTCCCTGTGCTTGTTTAGATTTCAGTTAATTTCTGCGAAATTCGGACTCTCATGTTCGATGGACTCGAAAGCGTCCACCGGTTGATGGCTCCGGCCATAGCCTGTATGGGTGAGCCCATGTGGGACAGTGATGACGGAAAGCCAACCGACGTCGTGCGGAAGAAAGGGAGAGTCCTGAAGGGAATCATTCCGAGTATTAAATCGATGAAGAGGACTTCCATTGAAGAGGAGAGGCACGAAGGTGGAAAGCTTTCTCCTGGCAGCGAAGGGAAGCTGTCTCCCAGAAGCGTTGTGAGTCCGCCAGATTCAGAAACTCCATATGACTCGGATGAGGTGGACGATTCGGATGTCGAAGATTACGAACATGCCGGAGCTGTAGTAAAGCTGCAAAAATCATTCAGTTATGGAACTCTTGCTGGAGCGAATCTGGTGGTTGAGGGAGCTATTCCTTTTCACCGCGAGGACAGTGTGAACCCCGACGTTGGTGATATCATTTCGATTCACAGCAGGGCAAGCTCTTTGGCATTCTCCAAAGCGGTAGTGGGCGAAGAATCGTCATCGTCTGCTGACTCGGATGTCACTTTGGTTAGTCAAGGGTCTCTGAGTGGCTTATTGTCCTGGAGGAAGAGAAAGTTGAGTTTCAGGTCTCCGAGGGCAAGAGGAGAGCCGCTGTTAAACAAAGCATATGGAGAAGAAGGTGGTGATGAGATTGATTGGGATCGGAGACAATCAGAATCAGGATCTCCCAGCGATCACCTGGCCTTAATTGTAAGTCCCTTCCCCGTAGTATGAAAGGGCACTGCCTAAGTGATTATTTTCTGGTTTCAGTCTATTTGTTATTAGATTTCCTGAATTATACCGTTTGTTTACTACCTTTTGACGCAGTCTTGTATTCCAGTGTCCCCTTTCTTGTAAAAGAGCAACTTTCAGATGCCTTATCTCGCTGTATGTCCGTTTCCTTACTGTCTTTTTGGTTATTCTTCCAGAAGTACAAGGGCGAGGAGGGCTTATCTGCCACATCTTCCAATGCGACTGAGGTATTGGACTTTGGGGATGAGCTTTTCACAGTTGGAAGCTGGGAAACAAAGGACCTGGTCAGCAGAGATGGACAAATGAAACTGTCGGCAGACGTGTTCTTTGCTTCATTCGATCAACGCAGTGAAAGTGCTGCCGGAGAGAGTGCCTGCACTGCTCTCGTTGCGGTTATTGCTGACTGGTTGCACATGCACCCGACTTTGATGCCAAGTAAGGCCGAGTTCGACATGCTGATCAGGGATGGATCTGCAGAATGGAGGAAATTATGTGAAGTAGAGGCTTACAAAGATCGCTTCCCTGACCGACACTTTGATCTGGAAACCATTCTACAGGCAGAGGTGAGGCCGTTGTGTGTTGTTCCAGAGAAATCTTTCATAGGATTCTTTCAGCCAGAAGGGTTGGGAGCCTCCTGCGACTTTCTCGAGGGTGCCATGTCGTTCGACGGTATATGGGATGAGATTGAAAGATGTGGACCTGCAGTATACATCGTGAGTTGGAATGATCATTTCTTCGTCCTTAGAGTGGAAGAGCACTCATGCTACATTATTGACACCTTGGGAGAGAGATTGTATGAGGGATGTAATCAGGCCTACATTTTGCACTTCGATGAAACGACGTCTTTGTGCAATGTACCTTTAAAGCAAACTAAAGATACAAAAGTTGTGCCGGAGGAGGCGACGGGAACGGAAGATGCCGTTTCTAGCGATAAGAACGAGAAAAGTAGGCAATCAGAAGTAGGAGTTGGAACTGTGGAATCTGCACCCGAAGGGAACTTAGCAGAGTGTTCTTCAGGAGACACGGTACATGTGGGAAGGGCTGCGTGCAGGCAGTTTATCAAGGGATTCTTTGCTGCTTTGCCCTTGAGGGAGCTACAGATAGACGTGAAGAAGGGTCTGTTGGGAAAAGCTCCATTACATCATCGCCTGCAAATTGAGTTCCACTACGCTAAGGCTCTACCGTCTTTCCCCAGTTCTAGCATGTTAGGCCTCAGTTTTTGAAGAGCAATAGAAAGGGAATGCTGCAGAGATGTAGGGTTTAGTTGGGTTAAATGTATTCATAGCTGTACTATTACGCGTTGGTAGTTCAGGCACGACTGACTCTACCCATCTTGGATTGTGCCACACTAATGTACTCCATATTTTTAATTGGCCTTCCTGTCCATGGAAACTATTCTCTGGACAGAGACTGATGGTGACGGAGAATCTAGACGGACTAGAGCCGACTGGAGCAACCAAAGCGCATGACTTTTTGACCTTCCCCAATAGACACATGGTGTTTTTAGGTAATAAGCTCAGGGGAATCTTGAAGCGTCTTAGTTCACAAGACGATCTTGGGTATTATAGTGGTCTTCTCTAAAGATGTTTGTCATAGGAGAGGCATGAGGTGACTGTGAGTTTAAAATCTGGCTTACCCAAGGGAAAAGAATGATATCTCTTGGACCGGTGTTTGATGAAGGAGATATACCAAGAGAGAAGTCCACACGTCCTCTTCATTCAGGTGTACACTAGTGAACTTTGTAGCTGACAAGTACTATTTGGCGTCCCGCAGCATGTCTTACTGTGACATTCATATGCACTGAAATTATGTGTACATAAGAGCCTAGAACAGGCAGCGACAGTTTTCAGCTACTTGCTTGTGTATACTCGGATTGGTTGATGTGAATTTGTCAACTGTGTAATACCGGATGGATTTTGCTCCGCGGTTCTATGTGAAGAATATATAGACATGAGTTCACAACTTGTTATCTTTCATGTGATATTTTGAGATATTGTTCCGAGTGTGTTTTGTCGGTTGCGAGGATTTGCCTTGTGCACATAATGAGGAATCAGCGTCAATCCGTCTACGTCACGCAGGTGATCTCGCGCCTGCTACGACGCAAAGTCTGCCTAGCAGACTATGCGTGTCCTTGACATACATGAACTATTAAGTGGAGAAAGATAAAACATGATTAAAGCGTATTATATACGAGAGTTGATGGGAAATAAGGTAACTGTAAATGGCGGCTTCACTTGCAAGCTAATGCACAAGATTTGTGAGAGTCTCAGCAAGCCAAAGGAATTTTTATCACAAAATCATATACACCGGAGTGGTTTTGAAATACAACATCTCATGTATCAATTACTCCCGGTTGTAGGTTGTGAAACAATTTTGTTCGGTGGTTTAATTTCACGTTTGTGTAACGTTTCCATTTCTATTGAAACGTATACACTTCCATTGTGCCACTAGCATCTGCCAGTAGATTATGACCATCAGAACTGTGCGAACGTCAAATACATATCAAAACAGGTCTTAAAACAGATTTGATCAGGCCTGACCCACCCTTTTCTCGTCGTGCAATGACATTGCTCTACATCGAAAACTAATCCAATGAACTATATAGAGACAAAGTCAACCACGCTTTTGCTTCAGATATGTCATAGTATCAATAGAACGTAATTAAAAATTGAAATATTTGGAATATAAATGTACTAGGTTGACTCTGATGTTATCTCAGTTTACTATTTTAAATAGTTCAGAAAGCTAGTCTATCACAACATAATTAAGATAGAGAATGCGAACATGATTGGAAAAACCAGTGACATTTCTGGATCTATTGATGGGCTGAGTCAACTGTTCCTGGAGAGAAAAAAAGACGAGACTCCAGCAAAACTTACGTGTTTCATTTTCGTCGTCGGAACCTTAGTTTGGTATCTTTACGGATTTGACATTGGAAAACATTCATAATCACAAACGTTCCGATTCCCACCATTCCCTAGGCTGTCCGCGTGAGAAGGGACTTTGGGCCTTGATAGACGTACTGGCCACCGTACTATCCTAGAGCCGAAGGCTCGCTTCAGCCTCTTTCTCTTGAGAGAATCAGAATAAGATCAATTATGTTATCATGTATTAAATTTTTTTTAGCCTTATGAAGATTTAAGGCAGAGAAATAAGACAGTAAATAGAAGGTAACTATATTTACTAAAAGTTGGAGAGTGAAGACCTAAGTGGAGGGATCCGTCTACTCCGACTTTTTTTATCATAGATCTGAAGGGATCGAATCTACCTTCTTAAACTCTTGGAACACAGCTATCCTAGCTATTGCTTTCTCCGAAAAGGGTCCAAGAAATTTACAAAAAAGATGGAAGACTACATCAAGTGGAAGAAGTTTTGCTTTATCTGCTTTGCATCTTGTGTTGTCTTCTATCCTCTTGAAAGTTTTATATTAGTTCAATTCTGTTATGAATTTCAAGATTGTAATGTTGGAAGCATTGATCATTTTATGCTTTTCGACAATTCTAAAGTTGAAGTTCATATACTCTCAACTATCTGAGATTGCAAACCACACCTAATTTGATGAGTGATTTTGTTTCAAATTTTGGTGGTAATTTTTACCTCAATGTCTATATTCTTTTCCAGTCATCGGTGTTGATATATGATTTTTACTTATTACTCTCCAAATTTATTTTGCAATAAGATAAGGGCTGATGGAGAAAGGCTAGTCATCTTATTACACATTCTTGCTTATAATTATTTTATTTCTATGTTATTACTTAATTCAACTCAGCAGTAGTATAACTGAAAGAAAAAATATGGAGGTATATTAAAATAAGATATGTTAAAATCCGTCTGATCCAACCAACAGATGTCTAAGTTCAAATATTATTGACAAAAAAAGTATAAGTAGTTTTATTTGAGTATAAATAATAGGCTTTGGGATTGTTACATCCTAATCATCCACATCGTACATTTCACACCTATCTTACAGTGTTCGCATGACTTCTTTGTTTGACTTCTTGTGTGAACTTGAACATGGGCGCCCCTCTTATTCGTCTCACGATTATTATGGACTAAAAACCAGGCTAGTTCAACATGTGACTATGCATCGACACGTCTACTATTTGTATATCTCAGTGACAAATGGGATAGATTCCAATAATCAGGGACACAAACTGGGTGGATATCAAATTACTTAATAACTGGTGTTTTCAGTTTCACTTAACTTGCACATACTATAAGTTTAACAAATGAAAAGAAAGGAGGAGTATAAATATGTAGAAAAGATACATCCAAGTCCAACTTCTCAACATCAAGTTTCAGAAAAAGAAGCAAAATCTCCATACCTTTTGGTTAAAAGAGTGTTGATATGTTTAAGACAAAACATATTTAGAATAGAGAGGATGGCAGACAACATATTTTATTGATTAGGAAAAACTAAAACTCATGAGAGAACTATACTTTTATAGTAAATATGATTTTATCGTTTTACAAATTTCTATAACTAGTGATGTGATGCTACTGATTGTTAGACGTGTAAAACTGTAGAAAATGGAGAAGACCGCATCAAGTGGTAATCTAGTGTAAAATTACAATGGTTGATTTGTTCATATAATATGACAATGGTTAACATGTCTCATCCAGGATGAGACATGTTAACCATTGACAAAGGATGAGTCATCCTTTATTATCTCCTCTCCGAAAATAGATGACGAGGGGATTTCGGAGCACTGCCTCGCGCGTGACGGTCATCCATCCAGACAAGCGTTCTTGGCACCTACAACACAGAACAGAACTTCTTGGAAACCTGTCAATTACAGATCGTATGAACCCAGTTGAATGTCCTAGCCATTAACTCACCGTCTGTGACCGGTCGTAGGCTCTCGAGCATTTGAAACGGCCAGATCGTCCCTCCTCGTCTTCTTGTTCAAGACTTGGGATCCACATCCTCCATTGCTTAGTTCTTTCCTCAACTTCATGATCGTGATTAGGTCATCGACTGTTGTCGAACTCAACGTAAGTGAGTTGGTGCGTACCTCTTCAGTTTAGCGGACTCGGGTCACAATCAATGTGCACGGTTTGTTGATTTTTGTGGTAACGCCGTGGAGACAGAGCGAGGGTAGAGTGTGGAATATTGAATAGGGGGTGAGATGGAATTGCTGTGATCGTATTTTCATCCTCGGCGAGGTGGGAGTTCGTCTCAATGTGCATCAAGGATTCCAGTCCAGCAGCCTGGTTTGTGATTCCATGGCAAAGGACCTATCCTGATATTTCGGATCTCCTAAACCTTCTGAGCCCATGTTCCTCCGCTCAGGCTGCGTCGTCGCCTTGAAGTATTTATCTGTCGCTAATGGAGACTTGGTGGATGTCGCCGTGGAATTCTTATACAATTATGAAGCCGTGTCTTCTTGAACTTTAAGTTGCGAAAGTACTCTTCCTCGGAGCTGAAAGGATAGAACAGAAACACATCTTGCGAGGGCACTTTTGCATTTGTTGGAGGAGGCCATGTGTGGATGGATGATTTACTGGTCATGAACACATAGCTGGCCTTGACTAATTCCTCGTGACACTTGGTGCAAGAAACTTAAACACTTATCCGTTATGGCAGTTCTGAGAGGATCCGAAAGTTCTCGTTGGACGTAAAGGGAAGGACGAAAGGAAGAATAGTGTTGAATAGAAGATTTGTATCGGGCAAAAATACGTCGAAGCGGTGAGCAATTGCAGGCAGAATGTGAAAAGGACGTTCAACCTGAAGCCAAGACATTCCAATGGAGGACTTGGCACATTTCATTCAGTCTATGAGCGAGAAGTACGGGCTCCTGGATGCTGCTAACGAGGAATCCCGGGAGTTTCTAGGTCTAACTGGTAATAAGCAAAATCAAGAATGTTCAAGCTCAGCCGCCAGCAACCCAAACAGTAACGAAGATTGTCCAGCTCAAGCAAGCAGTTGGGAGTACCTGTCTATCTTCATCAGTGGACAAACCTTAGACAACAAAGCCAACGTCGTCTCACCAAACGTGCATGTAAGCCCAGGACCCTTCCATGCAGGTAAGGAATCTCATATTCGTGCCTGTGCCAGGATGATAGATATCAATGAGGAGCCCGAGCTCGAGTCTCCTCTACCTACAACTTCTCATGTTGTCATCAAGGAGCATGACCGCGATGAAGTCTTTACTGACAAAGACTCCATAATTGGAATCCAGCAAATTACACCTCATGAAAAGGATTTTTCCAGCATTGTCACGATGTCAGATTATCTTCAAAAGGTGTACTGCTCGAAAGAAGGTGAGAAAAAAGATCGATTGTTTGACACTGAAGGCTTGATCAGTACGGGAGAGCTCGAGGACCTGACATGTAGGTCAGGTGCAACGAGCAGCAGGGAGGATTCTTCAAGTCCTTTAGAAGATCAAAAAAGAAACGATGAATACCACTCGAGGAATATGAATGAGTGTTCTCAAAATGGAAGTACAAGTTTTGGATCACATCAGACTGAAGGTGAAAATCCAGAATCAGATCGAGTTAAAGATAGTCAAGGACAGTTCACGGCCGAGTGCGCGACAGGTTCAGATAAAGATATGCACCACTGTTCTTGGAATTTTGATGTGGCTGATGATCAGCCGAAGTTCGAAGATAGCCCCACACCGAAACCGAGAAGCATAAGCAGCAATTCCAAACCAAATGCTTGTGCAACTGAGAAAGTACAACCTCGCAGCAGGAGGCAAAGGGGAATTGTTTCGAGCTTCGTTGGTCTCGATGATGAGGCAGATTTTGGAGAAAGTATTGCTTTCCATGAGTTAACTGTTTCAAGTGGGGAATCGACCCCAAGATCTTGTCAAATTGAAAGTGGAGAAAGCTTAAAATCCAAATGGATTTACATTAACAAGATACTGTGTGACTACGGCTTCTCTCCGCTGGACAATAATTGCACAATTCCATCTCCTGAAACATTCGATAAAATATTCGACACTCTTATCGACGTAGTTCGAAACTTTGCAAGACGCGAGAAGCTAGTTCAGGTACACTTGCCTTGTTTTCCAAGCTACAAAAGCTCTTTTCTCCTTCAGAAGTTCTCCATCCCTAATTTTCATCGTTTTTACCTTCGTAATCTAACTAACGCGTTTTTTGGCTAGTAACTAAATCAGGAGCTTTTGGCGCAACGAGAATTATTACGTCAGGAGGAGCAAAGAACTGACCAGCTTACCTTCTAACTAACGCGTATTTTGGCTAGTAACTAAATCAGGAGCTTTTGGCGGAACGAGAATTATTACGTCAGGAGGAGCAAAGAACTGACCAGCTTACCTTAAAACTAGAGTCTGATATCGACACGCTGAGGAATAAGCTAGCTGCTTCTGAACAACGCGCAGAACTAGCTACAGCGGCCTCGGAAAAGACTTTCGCTGCTCTGCGTAAAGAGCATCAACGTCTTGAGACCTCTCATGCCAGTATGCTCCAACGTTGCAGGTTCTCTCCTCTCTTTCAGGAAAGATGTATTTGAGGGAACCTCAAAACCTGAAGCTAGCTTAAGCTCTTCATTTATAATCGTAAGTTTTGCGAAAACCATGTTCAAAGGCATGCTGGATAAACCCGAATAAATCCTGTTAGTTCGTACTCCCTCTACAATAGGTGGACAAATGGCAGTGCTAGTCTGAACTGTTGTCTTGCAGGATATAATTACTTGATAGATATTATCCAGTGCTATGGGATGTTTACAAAACTTTTGGGCTGAGATATATTTTCTAATTGAAGAAAATCAATAAGTTAATAATAATGCAGATGACTTAACCAGATACTGCTGGGCCTTACACGTAAAAGTTATCTAACATTTGAATTGACTGCAACAGTCAACTTGAGCATGTTTGCCGCGCCAAAGAGAGATCTCTTCGAAAGCTTCAGGAAAAGATCCAGGAAGCAGTAAGAAGGGTAAGTGTTGACCTAGTCTTTGATGGGACATAATAAAGCATGTCCACGAGATCCTCTGCTCTCCATGGTGATGAAATCAGATTACTTATGATTGATACTCTGATATTCTGTACACAGGAACAAAGTCAACGATCTAGGGAGAAGGAGCTATATGAGAAGCTCAAACACAAAGTCGCTATAAGTCAGAAAGCGCAAGGAGAAATAATTGAATCTAATTTCCTGTTGAGAGATTTGAAACCAGCTTGCATTGTGAGTTCTCAGACTGCACTGTCTATCTTTCTAGTATATTCGTCTGACCTTCGGGTTTTGCACTTGATCACCTTCTGAAAAGAACGTGAAATGATCCTGATGTTGATGGATTCAGAAATATAACATTGAAATTGTGCTAGGCAAGACTGCCCTCTCATAGAAGGGTTAGTTCTCTTATGTTTGTTCAGCATGCACTACTGTGATGCTTGTAAATTGTAGTGATATTTTCATGTTACATATCCCGACTTGCTTAACCCCTACACTCTTTCTCCACACAGGTTGGGATATACGAGAGACAGAGGGCCGCAAATGAAGCTGAAATGAACCACTTGCGTGAAGAAAATTCCCGCTTGTGTAAAGAGCTGCGAGAGAAAGAAAACTCGCTTTTCAGCAAGGTACATTCCATCATCATCCACATCCTTCATGCCTGTTGTTCTCTACTTCTTTCATGAACTTGCTTGTGAATGTCAACTCCTGGCTGTGGTGAACCAGATTCAAGGAATTCTAAATTATAGAAAACTGCAAATCCTACGTCTCAACCTTGCTGCTTTGAAAGAACAGAACTCCAGCCTTGTAGAATACGGGAAGTGTTGGCAGTCGTATAGAAGGAGAACCATATGATCATCTTACCTCAAAGATCAAGAGCTAGTGGCCTTACACAAAAGATTAGACGGATCCTGTTATAATCATCAATAGAGCAGATCATGAAGGATAATAAATCTCGCATAGAATTATTGAAATACTAAGGTGGAAAAAGAACCGCTGTTCTGGTATACTATATTAAAACTCATACACCTTGTCATTATAAAGTGTACTGCTTCTGACTGCAGGCTATATCAGCGGTAGAAGCAGATCAAGCAGAACTTGACCAGCGGGAACAAGAACTTATACAACAGCTTACAGAGGTTTGGAATTCTTCTTTAAGAACACTTTTTAAAGTTAGATCATCAGTCTATAATATGTTTAGAACATCTTGAACAAAGATTCTATCTGTTGGGTGTGGATGGTGAGCAGGTGCTGGAGACTTCTCAGGTAGGAAAAAACTGATTCAAAAGCTTGACTATCGGAAACTGAAGATTAGAAATGCTCTTAGTCAAAGGACTGATCCACTTGGTAACAATTTCGCATATTTTTTAAAAGTGGAACTTTGAAAGCATCTTAAGAGTGATAACTTCTTTAAATGAAACCAAATTATGAAAACTTTACTATCCATTATTAATTTTTGAATGATTTGTAGAAGATTCAGTTTTGAAATGATAGGCTTCGTCTTTTAGTAAAATGCTGAAAGCAACACTCATTATAGATGGTGAAGAGCACACAGTCAAAAAGACTTTTTAATTATTTGATCGTTTAACTTTGATTATTACAATTGTTATTATATTATTATTGATGAAATTGCAATCCTTGGAAGATTTATATGGCCGAGGTTTAGATGCCATTGAAAGGTGTTCAGCTCTTTTGTGATGGAAACTGAACAACTAGCATTGATAGAAGTGGCGCGTGTATTTGAAAAAAAAGTTGTGTCTAGCTTGAAAAGTTTGTTAGAATTGATACACCGAGCACTGATTTTACCCATCTTGTCTTTTAAGATGCATTGATTAGGTTGAACCGGTAGATTCTCCCCTTGGAGAAGCTGATTTATAGAAAAAAAAAATCTTTTTGACAGCAGAAACATGTAAAACATCAAGTATGATCCTATTCTGTCTATCATTCAAAGAAATGAGAACATTTCTTTTTCCTTGAATGGGTTGGCGACTATCATTGCTCATATATACGAACTCCTGTGATGGTAGTTCAATATATGTAACAAAGTCATTTTTACTCTATGTCATGTGTTGGATAGCACCAAAATCCACATACCATGCAGGATCCTCATAACATGCATATCTGTTCCGATGGATATAGCGCGGTGACATACAAGTGCTGCTGAATATTTGCTCAAGAATATGTGAAAGAGATGTCACACTCATATCCTTCTTGATCACACTTCTTCTTCTTGGAAGTGTGATTCTTGTAAACGTGTGCTGGGATACTTTGTGCGTTTTATACGATCACAACACATGTTTATAACTCAATCTGTTATTGCTAGTGTTATTCTTGAAGAATCATACTTCCAAGAAAAAAAGTTGGATGACAGAATGGCAGCGAGCGTGGACTTCCTCAACGTCAAAGATGATGCATCCAAGAAAATTCACTCAGGCAGATTCTTCATTGCGACAAGAACCTCTTTTCCCAAGCAAGAGATGAAATGCTTCCATTGCAAGAAGCGAGGCTAACGAGTGTCAGAAGAATAAACAAGACATCTCTTCCATACATTCTTGAGCAAATGTTCAGCAGCGGTTGTATGTCACCGCGCTACATACATCGGAACCGATCTTGCATAGTATGTAGATTTTGGTGCTACTCAACACATGATATATAACAAAAATAATTGTGTGATATTAAGTGAACTACCATGGGAGGAGTTTGTATAACTGGGCAATGAGAGTCGCCAACCCATCCAAAGAAAAGTAATGTTATCATTTCTTTAAATAATGGATAGGATAATATCTGATGTCTTTCATATTACTGCTCTCTGAAAAGATCTATTATTGATAAAGCAGCTTGTTCTCCTATTAGAGAGTCTACCGGTTCAACCTGATCAATGCATGTTGAAGAACAAGATGGATAAAGTCATTGCTCAGGGCATAGGACATTTTTTAGTGCATAACAACAAATTTTTCAGGCTGGAGACCACTTCACACAACGCGTTGTTTCTGCCAATGTTAGTTATTTGGCTTCCAACACTGAAGAGCTGAAAACCTATTAATGACATCTCACGCTAGACCATATGAGTCTTCCGCGGATTCAACAAATGAAACAACATCATATGTACAAGGGTTGGATAAATGTTCCTTTCGAACTCTCCCTTTCTGCACCTATAGGGAAGTCTATCAGAGCCAAGTTCCCAAGCACAAGAGCCATTTGTGCTATAGACCTTCTTGGTCTAGTGCACACATATAGCTGTGGCCCTCTAAGAACTCAAACATTCTCAGAATGTAAATAATTCATAACATTTATTGATGAACTTTCACGATATATGCATTTGTATTTGATACAAAAGAAGCCTGAAGCCTTTGCCAAGTTTCAGGAATTCAAACTGATAACTGAAAATTACCTGAACAAGCGCATCAAGGTTCTGCGATGAGATAATGCTCTTGAATACACATCTCGAGCTTTTACTGAATTTTGTAAGTTTCATGGTATTCAACGTCAGTTTTCTATTCCTGATACTCCCGAACAAAACGGAGTAGCTGAACTGAAGAATCTTACTTTGATCGATTCAGTTATAGCTATGTTGACACATTCTGGTCTTTTTCATAGTTATTGGGGCGAAGCCATCCATACTGTTGTTTACTTGCAGAACAGATCTCCATCGAAGTCTCTACCCAATGACAAAACCCCTTACGAACTTTTTGGCATGGACAGAAGCCTGATATGAGCCACTTATAAGTTTTTGGATGTACTGACTTTGCCCATATTTAAAAGGCCATCGGGGTAAGATTGACTCCAAGAGTGTAGGATGTGTTGTCCTTGGTTATTTTCCTACAGCCAAAGGATATCGGTTACAGCAAAAAGACTCTCATAAGATTCTCCCTGTCTGTTAACACGAGTGCAGTTAGTTGGGATTGAGATGTTCAGTGGCTGTGACCCATTGTAGGGGTTGTGTCCCTTTGACACATCCCTTGTCAACTCGAAATCGGGGGTTTAACCCCTGATCCGGGACCTGTGTTGAAAAACAAGTCTAGTAAATAAAGCCTTCCTCAAAACTCAATTCCTGTGTCTAGCCTTCTTGCATTGCTCTTCTTTCTAATAGATTTTGAGAGTAAAACTTTTTCAGAAACCTCTCAGACATTTCATCATTCTGGATATGTATATTAAGTATATCCTGAAGTGATATGCCAAAAACTTGTCTCAAAACTTGTTAGCGATTATCTAAAATGTCCAAAAGGATCTCAAAACTCAGCTAACGAAGATTTGTGAGCTTTGCTATCATTAATTTTATTTCTTGGCTTTTTATTTTTCCCAATGTGATTTCTTTTTTGCTATGCACTTCAATTCGATTTTAATAAATCGTCAAGTAAATCCAACAGCCATTTTACTGTTCTCTACATTTTTCGTGTGCGGTCCAAAAAGCGCTTAGAGACAGATGATACTGTCCTATTCAATAGTGGTCATTTTAAGTTGATATTTGAACATAGGTCCATGTTTACTATACATTGTGGGAGAAAGAATTATCTCACTCATGTACTTGAGTTCAGATCGAAAATGAGTTGATAAAGAAGGCACCTCACTGTCGACAGCCGGAATATAGAAGAAATTCAGCCCTGTTACCTCTGGTAGGCAGCCACATGGCAGGATATTACATTTGAATTTATTTCTGGCCTAAACCACGGAGAATGTCTACAAAAATGTCCGGCAGGAAGATCCTGTCCAAATTCAAAGTTGCAGGCTGAGATATACTGAATTAGCGGGTCTAGGTTGGTTAAAGGTAAGTGTTTTTTCAAACCCTGGGACAGATGATGAGAGAGGAAATCGGTTTTGAGCAGGCAGTCAATCAAACGGACGAACTGAAGAAAGAGAAACTGAACCATGATGTTCATCTGAAGCCAAATTCAGCTGAGAATAAGTCATCCATGTTGGTACTGCAGAGGCTTCAGGTCTGCTGTTATGTAACTCAAAAGATCCAATTACAGGAGTTTCAACTCCTTCCTTCATTCGCTGAACACCATAGAAAACACCACCAACAGATCCAACTTAAGTAATTTCTACAATATTTGGAACTTAGAAATCAGAAAGGAAGAATTAATTATTTTATGGAAGCGACTTTGAGTTGATCCTCTGAACATCATTGAATCATAATTTATCAGGTCTTTTTTCAAAAAAGATTCAATGGAACCTTATTGTTACATTTCTTTTGTAGTCTGAATGTATTGTTGACTGACCCCTACAAGCGATGCCCCAAAGAGTCTGTTATATGCACGTATATTGAAAACAATATGTCTGCGTTTCGAGAATTTTTCTTCTTTACATATTTGTGTTCAGCTGGATGCTGCACAGGAAAGAAAAAATCATCAACTTCTTCAAGAAATCTCAAAGAAGAAATTGGAATATAATAGAACCAGCTCAAACTGCCAGGTATAGTACTTCTGTTAGTGTTTGTTCAATCTGTACTTTCATGAACGAATAGCAAATCTTTATTTGCAAAACATTCACTAATTTACTAATAAGATCATCCAAATTGTAAAGTTATCATTATCTTGCTTCTCTTAAAGCTTGCTATAGATAACAAAAAGTTTGTAATATAGTGGAAGATAACTATGTTTGTGCTTGATCGCCGATTAATTATGTTTCTCGCGAAGAGCGAATCGTAAGTACTTCTATCTACAAAGTAATTATCTTTCTCATCTTAGGCTTCCTTTTTTTTCGTTTTTTTGGTTTTGTTTTTTTATGCACCTCTGGTCTACTTCTTTTGATGGTTTCTGCCTAGCGTAATTTTGTGTGTCTCCATGAAGCCGCTTCTCAGAGCCCTCAATAGGACATCCATGTATGAAAGAAAGAAATAAACCAAGGAAAGATCGAGTAAAACTTCACTATCACAAACTCCACAAACTATCACACTCAGTGTCGTGGGTCCAAAAAATATATGTCATTCAATGAAACACATTTGAAAGCATATGGTTCCATCACATACTTTTATACCTCAGTCCGTGTAACATGCAACTTACCGATCCCACCAACTTTGCTTCCTGAAACGCAGACCGGCACCGCGACCGGATGCACCAGTGTGAATTGCCAGGATATGATGCAAGATATTTGTTGCAAGCTTAAAATTAGTGATCCAGTTCGCATAACTGTAAGTCGTTTCTTTTACGACGTCGTGTTGGCAGCAGTTTGCTTGTTATGTCTAGAGATTCAGAATAAATAATAGTTAGCTGTTCATAGCTACTGAAAGGAATGTTTCGATGCCAAACATATCTATTCTGCCTCGCATCTGCAATTATGGCGCGTAGAGTATTCTTTGAATCGACCATACAGTACTAATCATTCGAACGTCGTGTTAGTCTCGAATAGCTCTGCATTACCGGTCATAACCTAGTTTCGTTACGTTTGTTAGGATGCCATTGACAGCTTGCTGAAGGTAGTAGCAGCTGTTCCACGTATGGAAACTTTCATTGATAATGTATGTGAAGTAGTCTTCAACGAAGGTTACATGTTTCTTACTAGGTATGTTCCGGCTTTAAACGTCCCTGGCGATTCTAAATATTACCAGTCAGTCTATATCTTAAAGGATAAAGCAAGAAATGAGTTGTACTCTTAAGATCGGGACGAAGTGTTCTACCTGGTGTTGGTCGATGAGAATTCATTTTACTAGTCAGATATTTTTAATATGCTTTCAATATACTTTTGAATATGTACTTAGAAGTATACCCTTCCAGATCATTTCTATCTACGGAGATCCTGTAAGTTTTGATTACACAATCTGTCAATCTGTTCAAATTTAGAGCTGTGTTCTCAATGGATTTGACTATCTGGTGAATCATCTATGTCCACTTTCCTGAAATTATGTCGTCCACAATGTCTTGATTATGTCCACCTCACTAGCGGAGAGAACCCACGAAGTGTTCAACAAACTCCGGAAGCAATCCCCGAGATACTCAAGTTGTGGCTTCAACAGTTACAATCTTCTGCAGAGCTTCAGCAGTTCAAGGTATTTCCATTCTGTCTGCATGCTTCAGCCACTTCATTATCGGAAAAAAATCTGAAACTTGAAGCAATTCTAGAAACAACTTTGTAGCACATAACTTTCTTCCCAATGGACAGCTAAGATAGTTGGCTACCTCAAAGAACCAGCATATGAGGCAACCTCAGGTGTAACTGAAGCGTAGATATTGTTCTCTATTTTAAACAACAGAAGAGAAAATTCGAAATCTTTTCGCATGTGCATAAAGTTAGTTATTCGTTCATATTTAGTTCCCGACAGAGAAAGCTTCCTACTTGATCCTGAGGTTTGATGGATGTGTCCCAACAAGTTTGGTCATTCTTATGTGATTTGCAGGACTCAATTTGTGCTCAACTTTGGGAGCGGTTTGATGGCAAAGCTGAAAAGCATCCAATAAATTCCAGGCTGGCCGCAGCATCTGTGAAGGATCTGATAAATATTGAACGGGAATATCTGCTAACCCAACAATCTTACAGGTTGGTGTCTCCTACATATGAACATATGTAAGCGAATGGTTTATTTAAAAGTACGTGACGATCACTTTTGCCAAGGTTTGTTCTGCATATTGCGTATCAGAATTTACTCAAGTGATAAGATCTGCTAGAGAGGGTTTGGATGTTGAATTAATTTTCATCCTTTATAATAGAACCGTCGCGCTGCAGGGAAGCACAAACGCTTTTGAAGGCCGAACCGCAGAAGCTTTTGCATCGAATTATCGGGCATTTTCAGGTAAATTCTATCATTTCAGTTCTGTTTATATACATAGGCAAAGAACTGAAGATTTCGACCTGATGCACGAGATATTCATCTGAGCCCTCAGCCAAAGACCCTAATGAATTATATATGTTTTCTCCAGATGCTTTTTGAAATTCCTCAACTGGAAGGAGTTATGGCAGTCATGAACTCCGTCTACATTCAGATATCGGAATACCACAACTTTGCTAGGGCGCTTTGTTCCATGCTCGGTTTGCCCCAAGACTCTGGGGCCAACTCCATCATCTCGACAGTCACTGGTATTCTCAACAAGGTTACAAATCTGAGCTAGCTCTTATATTTGTGATTTGTCCAGCTGTCGTAATGCTGGAATTTGTGCCCGTCTCTTCTCTGTGGTGCACATAGAAAGCACAAACCCTTACGAAGTGTGAAATCTCGCGGAGTTAATAGCGTATCAGATTAGGTTGTTTCGACCACACCGTCAAATGCATTCTTGTACAAATGTCAGATTTTTAGATTATCATGAGCGCTTCTACTTGTACTGCTGGTCTTTCAAACTCCATAGAGACTAACAAATCCATGGTTCACTAATGGATAGGTTTGTTAACAAGGGCAGGTACAACGAACTGCAACTTAATTCTAGGTCTGAATGAGATTTCTGACATCACATTGCTATCTGAGTTCGGAGTGAATTACTCAAATAGTTTACCGGTGCTCTTTCAAAAAGTTGAAGCGAAGCTGGGTCTTGTTACATTTAACATTGGATCATGACCTTAGACGCTGGTGGAGTTTTAATATACATGAGAATACACGATGAGCAGATATGTTCATAGATTTCGTTAACATTGTTATCAGCAAGTCTGAATTTGGAATTAGTAGAATTCCTCCTTCCCCTGTTCATCCTCATCCTATAGTAAATTGTTCGAGAATTGCAAATCTCCAAATTTTCCATAATTTTTGCCACACCAAGTAGTGAACTGATGGCTGTTACAAGCCCCCAAATGATGCACTGTAAACATTGCGTAGGATATGAGCTACACATGTTCTTAAGACCTCGGTTTATCAGCTTATACGCATAACATGTGAGACCGAGTTATCGGAGTTTCACTAGGAATAAATGCAGCTTATGCTCGTTATATTTGTTGTTCGTTTCTGTTTGATGTTAGCCACTGAAAGTAACATACGGGCACGGACTGCCTGGAGGTGTTGCTGACTGCCGTTGCCTTTTGCTTATGCTTCTGCTCTCAGACGGTGTGAGAGGTCCCATCTAACGTCAACTGTTAGATACGTTTCTGCTTCAAGTGAAGCTGAATTCACAGTTAAATGAAGAAGTTTGACCTGCATTGCTTCCCTGATCTAGGTCCTGCTTTTCCTGATGGCTTGTGGACTACGAAAAATCAGTGGAGTTCAGATGGCAGTTTTCGTGCTGTTCCTATGCATATCTCGCCTGGAGCTCCTCCAGCGTTCATCGGGTTAAGCTTACAAAATAATGAATGGATGAACGATAAACCCGCACAATACAACGTGGCTTGAAGAATTCGACAGTACTTGCTGAGTGCCAGCCAGTTTCACTTAATGCTTGCTCAGCCTAAATACATAGCTACTCTACGTGCATGGAGAGCACCCACATCCACCAGCTTAAAAGCTCTACTCAAGCACGACAATCTTTAAACAGATAGGTGTAAAATTTCATTGTGTTGACACAAAACCGCTAGACATCTCAGCTTTAATTCAACTACAAACCACAGCGACAAAACACCTCTACCCCGCTGCATCTCAACCACAAACCTCGACAACCATGCGAGAAAATGTAGAACTTGCATAATGGAAACGTACTGGGCATGTAAACAGTAACTGGGGAGAGATGGCAATTTTGCTAAACGTAAAGTCTTGACTTATTGAATGTTTACATTTGAACACATTTTTCCGTTCCAAAGTTGCTTTGCACACTCTATATGCTCCGTGGAGGAAAGACGAAAGCTCAGAACAAGGTTTGGACCAGGTCATCTGGTGGTACGGGTACATATATTTCTTCCTTCCCAGAAACTCTACGTCAAACCTAACGAAAAATTATGGTTGATAACTCTACCTACTACTTCACTACTGCCTCGCATTGAAGTAATTCTTTCTAACCATTTCACAAGCTACACCTCAGATTCATCAGACATCGACATTTCTGATAGCATGTCAATGCAAAGGTCGAATAAAAAATCAATACTCAGAACCTCCGCCACAACGGGAGTCTACTACTTAATCCTCTGCCTCACGGTCTTTGAAAACCCTTTCTCTCGTTCTCAATTGCTTCGCTTCACTGATAACCTCGGCGACAATAATGGAGAGCACACGGCTGTACTCGAGCATACAGACATCTCCGAACACACAAGTGGGCACAAGGGTGCCAGTGACCCCGGCTCAAAATCACAGTGATCTCTATCTCCCAACAACAGGAAGCTCGTCACAACGATCGTGCAGTCTCCAGAAGACATCTGACGGAGCTCACTAACATCGTTATGGGCTTCCACAGACTGTCCAGCTAGAGGGTTCGCTGCTCGACGAGATCTTCCTTAAAGAACGCTTCTTGCGGTCTCCGACCGATACACGCTGATGCATACAGAAACTCACTCGAAAGCGTGGACCCCTACGCCATTGGTTCGGGTGTAACTAATGAGAAGAAAAATCCCAGAGGAAAGGTGACCAAGTGGCAATCTGCAAAATTGTTTCAGAATGTTATTTACAGTAGAATTGAGACCGGGATGTCCACTAATCCTCGTCCATGTCCTCGTCCTCATCTGAATCAGCTCTGCTCTCCCCCTCAAGCCGTAAGTCAGCTAGTAACTCATCCAAAGGAACAGATGGAGGCTGCTCCCCATCGATCATAGAGGCGGTCTCGGATCCTGGCACGTAGTTAGGATCCTTGTATAGAGCAATCTTGGACCGCATCTCCGGATCCTCCTCAAGCTCCTCCAAAAACCTCTCATACTCCATAGCTCTCTTTTGCTCCTCCTGTTTCGTTGCCGCGGCGGGATCAATTTCCATAGCCAAACTTTTGAGCTTCCACGGTCTGGCCCTTCCCCTCTTCCTTTGTCTCGTCTCCTCGTAGCTCTTCTTCACGAGCACCACATCAGGCAGGACGAGACCCTTGTACTTGTCCATTTCCATATCATTGGTGTTGGCTCCGTATAAATCATAACCGAGAGCATGGTCACCAGGGCTCAAAAGATGACCAATGTGAGTTTTGACCGTGAAAATGGTATCATTCTTTCCAAAGTCGGAGACACGAGCTACTTGGACATGAGCCTGAGAAAACCGATTACTACCAATAGATATTGCAGGCTCCGCTTCAACATCTAATACAATGTACTCTACCAACTGCTTGTGAGAGAGTAGAGCCTTGTAGGGAACTCGCCAGTACTGGTTGCAGTCATGATAAGCATATCTGAGAGTATTTGGGTCGAGAAGCATCAAATTATTCGAAACTCGCATGCAGAGAACCAGTGGTCCGATATTTCCAAGACTGGCAGCTACTTTCTGGGGCAGGCAGACGAGATCATCCCTGCAAACTGGACAGATCTCTACTGAGAAGGTGAACTTGTAGTTGTAGGTGTTGCTGTGAGTGTCGTGGGAGACCAACTGCTTGTCGTTCCTGAACTTGATGGGAACGACATTGTTGAGAAAGTCCACGAACTTGATGGCATGACTTCGGTTGGAGTAGAAAAAATCCACTCCATCGTGCATCTGTTTGATGTTGATGCACTGAGAAGAAGCCTGGTGCTTGATGATCAGCTGCTCCAGAAAGAAGAAGGTTCTCTTGTGATCAACTTTCTGCCTCAGCTGCACTTTCGCAATCCATTGATCAGGGTTGGCGGCAACTCGGGTGCATTTGTCACACATGTGATCATCCACGGTGTACTCAACCACGTACGCTTGCTCAAGAATGGCTCCGTTCACCACCTCCTTTTGAATTTTCAACTTCACCTTCAGCCTCTTGGAATGAGGCTCGGTCCAGATAAACCCTGCGTCCACCAATCTCACCTTGGTCAAATTCTTCAACCTCTTGATGCAAAACGTCAGCAGCTCCTTGGACTCCAGCTGCGCCTTCACCCACGTCCGCGGAGGCTGCAAGTATCGCTCGCACTCAGGGCAGTACAGAATCGTCACATGCTTCTGCAAATCCTCGGTGATGTCCACTTGAGACCGCAGGCAAGCCACGCACATGTTGGCCGCATTCGGGGCCATCGACACCCCACACATACAACAAAGCACTCGCCCCACCGTGTGATGCACGGTGAACATGTCGGCAACCGCCATCCCGTCCGCCATTGCGCAATTCAGCCTCAAAAGTGTCCCCTCGTTCCACGAATCCTTTCACAATTCGCCTCCGAGCCTCACCACTAGAACGCAAAAACGCTCAACGAAAAATCTCCGACGACCTTCCGCAACAATCCCGCTCTAAAACCCACCCCAAAATGCCGAATTGCGAACCAATTATCGAAAAAATCGACGCCGGCTCGGAAAAGAACGGACTTCCGAAGACAAAACTGAAGGAAACGCGGCGTCCGCTTTCAGCAAGACCAACTGCTTCACGGAATGCGAACCCGAAATCTGGAGGATCGGACGAAACGAAGCCCTCTGCTGCAGCAGCTGCAGAGTGCAGTGCAGCGATTGAGGGCCGGGGGGAAGAACGGGGGAGCTCATGTACGAGCTTCTCCGTGGTCGTCTCCTCTCCTCCAGCCCTAACTGTGACGGAACCGCGGGCCACCACCACCGACCGTGACTTCAACCCTAAGGCACAGTTCATGCACCCTGCCTGCTCTTCGGTCCTGGCTGCTTTGGCCGCCTTGACCGCTGTCCCCGACGTGGTAAGGAGTGTGGTAAGGAGGACTCTTCCCCGCACTCCTCTGCGACGTCGCGAGCCCGGACGATTTACCTCTCCACGAACCAACCTCCTTTCCCGACTATCGTGACGAATCGCGGATCCGCACGTCGTCCCATCCGTCGGATCCAATCCACCGCGACGAGCACTAGGTTGTCCCTTTCGTATTCTGAATCATCATCCGCGCCAGTGCCGCACCTGCTCCTCTTGCCCGATCTCTCGTCCAGTCCCCTTCTCCTGCCCTCCGCTAGCCTTCGACCCCCGTCGGGACTCGAACGAGGCGACGCGAGAGCATCAGTGGCAGCAGGGCGAGGAGGAGGACGAGGCAGCGAGAGGAGCGAGTAAAAGTAGAAGCCCCAGCATCGAGAGGAAGCGGAGGCGGTGAAGCGAGGCGAGCGGAATTGGGTGCAATTGTGCGGACAGACGGTGTGTTGCTGCAGTCGAGCGAGGGCTGCGAGCTCGGAGATCTGGTGGTGAAGCAGGCGAGCGGAAGCGATGCTGAGCAGGCAAGCTTTGAGGACGGGCCTCAGAGCCTGGAGGCCCGCAGTGGGAGCGATCCGTCGCTCGTTCGCCGCGGACGCTGGCGCTGCTGCTGTGCCCGCCGAGGATGCGGAGAGCGCGGAGTTCTTCAAGAAGTGGTCCAGCGTTGCCCCGAATCTCGATAAGCCCCACTTACCCCACACGTACATGAAGGCTCGCTCCACTCGGACCGACATCCCCGCCAAGCTGACCCTCAACTTCATTCTCCCCTACAAGTTCCAGATTGAAGCCAAAGAGGTACGTCTCAGCGCTTCTCTTCAGGTCGATTCCGTCGAATGCCTGTAAGTCGTTCGCGTCGCTGTGAGATTTGGATTATTGAGATGGTGCGGAGCTTTTCTTTCGTTGTTCGACAGCACTTTCCCCTACGGACAAATCGTGCAAGGATTTTTTTACAGATTATCCGTTTTTACGAGTGCGCGATGGCATAGAATCGCACGAGATCGAGCTTGCGGAACTTCTGCATTATTCGTGCTTTCGAGGACGTGCTGCAACTGCGGCAGGATCTCAGCAGGGATTCCTGATGGGAGTTTTCCATGTCGAGAAAGGGCTCTCGAGCTGGGATTCTACTGTATTAGAAGAGATCGGTTCCTATTGGTCTGGATGTTTGTTGGAAGCATCACTCGGTACCTGGACGATGTGTAGAATAACACGAAGCGGTGAAATTGCTGTCACTCGTGTTGAGCAGAGATTTTATTTTTCATTTACTCTTCTCTCTCCTATCTTAGGATGTACTGATCTCGATCCAAGCAGAGTCAGTGAGGTAGCGTCCTGGTGACAACACCGTTCCTGAGTTGGTGAACGACATGCTCTGCTCGGTTGGTGAATTGCAGGTGGACATGGTCATAATCCCAGCCACTTCCGGACAAATGGGAGTTCTTCCAGGTCACGTGCGGACCATGGCGGAGCTGAAGCCCGGTCTCCTGTCAGTCCACGAAGGTGATTCCGTCGAGAAGTGGTTCGTGAGCAGCGGGTTCGCCTTCATGCACGAAAACTCCGTCGCAGATCTCGTGGTCGTGGAAGGTGTACCGCTCGACCAGATTGATGCCGAGGAAGTCAAGAAGGGACTCGCCCATTACACGCAGCTTGTTAACACCGCGTCGACAGATTTGGAAAAGGCTAAGGCACAGATCGGTTTGGAGGTACACAGTGCCATGAGTGTTGCCCTAGCTGCGTAAGCGGTGATCATGTTTTGTGGGACCGTGACATCGCAACGGAGAATTTGCTGTCAATAGCTCAGCCGCCCTTTGGATATAATCGGTGACCGTCAAAGCGAATCTACTCGTCATCTCGAGGTGGCACAACGAGTCACCTGCGGTGTAGTTTGTTTGATAGTCTCTTCAACTCGAATTTGAGAAATGGGATGGACATTGCGAGAAAAAAGACTCCGAGGTTATGAGATTACCCTTTTTAACTCAGGACCGGGTTTGGACGAGGGTGAACAATCATTGTAGGATATGAGAACGGAATAATGACCAGAAGGACCAATGCCCTTCTTGAGTTTCCCTGAATTCTTTTTCTGTGCTGTTCTGAAAGTGCAGGAATGCCAATTCAGAACGATGTTCTCGTCCTCTTATCAGTTTTTTTGATAGTATTCGGTGGCCGACCTTTGAGCCTGTTCGTGTTTTGTTGGCTCTGTATATATCGTTCTATGAGGTCAGATGTGTACTTTTTCTCATTTCTTCCGGAGCCTTCTATCTCCACCAATCTGGTGTCGATTAATATGATATTTTTGCTGCTAGTCTTGGATGTGGGTATTTTAACGAGATTATTGATCGTTGGATCGGAGGGCCGTTGGTAGCCAACACAAACTGGTGAGAAAATTGCAAGTACATTAGTCAATATAACTGACGAGTCTCTGCTGTTGGAGACTGATCGATCATGTTACGAGAATTCTTTCGTGGATATTCTGGATATAGCTGTAATTCTGAACATGGGAGGCCTCTATGATTCTGACGTTCAAAGCTTGAACTTCGTTGTGAAGTGCTGTGCCGTATCCCGTGTTTTACCGTGAATACAAGGGCCCATCAGTTTGCTCCTTCGGCCGGTTAAAGAAGACGCAGTGTATAGGTGAGTGACCGTGCGTTGCGTGTGGTTCTAGGCTTCTCTCAAGTCTTGGCCAGATATATTTCATATGTGAAGTTGGTTATGAAATGTTTTCTGTTGAGTTGCACGTATTGGGATGACGATTTCTCGTGAGCGCCCTGTGCTTCTGTCTTCTCGAACCTCGAAATTGGATGTAGAGTAACGACTGTGACACCGTACATCGAATTTTTCGCAAAGAATCGCAAATTCTGAAGCCTGTCATACCGCTACGTTCATGTGACGCGCATTCTTGTGTAGAAACTGGTTTATACTGATGGCATGGCTCTGTGACTGCCAACGAAGCCTTGTCTTGTGACATCAGAGCTTGTCACTGGCCCCAGTCTCATCCACCTCCAGTTGCAGGTGGTTTTGGTTTCCCTAATATATGTATTGTGCAATGTACTTCACATCCATATTTCTTGGCTGTTCACATGCTCACTGTTTATGTTTCACGTCCCTCCTTTTTTGTGAGAAACTTCTTCTCCAACCACTGTATCAGAAAACCTTGTATAATTGTACCATACATTGCATGTAATTTGTCTCTTTCAAATTTCTACGCAGTCCATGTCATCCGATCTCAGTTCATGTTGAATCCACCCTCGCCCCTTTTAGCCTGTTTCCTCCTCTCTAATCTTACTTTCCCTATCTGAATATACTGGCTGTTGCATCACACATTTTTTTTTTTCTGTACAAGCATAGGATTAGTACCTGTTCATAGGTACATAACTTGAGGTCACTTTCTGTTCCCTCACCATAATAGGTTTTGCTTGACTCATGAGGTGTCGATCCAGGCTTCATTGTATGGCGGCATTTGTTAGTTCGTACAAGCCAAGTACCATCCGGGTGTCTATCCGCAATTGTGAGCTATCTCTTTTGTAGTTTCGTCGTCAGACTGGTCAAGTTGCATGCGAGCAGTAAGCTCGGTTTTGTGGCGATGATTGTATGATCTAGCTGTTATCGTATGACACATCTTTAGTCCGAGAACCCTGGGTATGCGCTTGCAAAATTTTTGAAGTTTACAGTTATCTCCCTTTAGTTCGTTCTGGAAGTTGCCCCGTCTCAGAACCTTGGGATAAGGTTTGTCTTCCTGGCAGTGGCCTCGAACTTCGTTTCGGCTTAACTGTTATTCCTTTGTCATCGGGTGAAGTGCTGTCATTACTTGCCTGTGAAAGCTTTAAGAGGCATCGACTGATGAAAATTTCGGTAACTCGGATGTATTCCCGTACAACATGAAATTCGGTTCTCAGACGGACGATCGTCGGAATCGATAATTCGTGAAATATGGAGTTTATTCGTGTCATTTGTTCCTCATATGGGGACTCAGAAAATACTGCTCTTGGATTTTTGCTCGAAGATCTCGAACATTTTTGCTCTCGGAGGAATGTAGCTGAGCAAGAATAAGTCGGTCTATGACCATCAAGTTCATAGGGCTCGAGAAGTGTCTGGAAACGTATCATCGACGGCCACATGAGGACCTTGGTATACACATCTAAACTTTTACAACGACTCGCCCTCGAGGAAGGCCTGGCTTGCTATGGGTGTTGCTCTTGTAACACTGAGTCCTTTGACTACCCTGCAAAGGGGTCAGGTCAACTTGCAGTACAAAATACTACGCAGAATTAAGGTCTCGCTCAATATTCTGCACACTTCGCGTACAGCACTAGCGTTAGAACTTTTGCTTCACGTCATGATGTGCACCGAGGGGAACGTTCTGTCAAGTTTTGTTCACATTTTTCAGAACATACGCCTTGCTTCCTCAACTGACATTTCCCCAGATCGGTGGCTGGTATAGTGAGTAGTAAGTTCAGGGACCATTAGCTAATGCTTTGATTCGAAAACGGTAATATTTGTGAAATTTAAGCTCACAAGATTCGTAGAAAACTGATGAGAATAAGAGGGTCGAATTTTGAAGAACGACAAAACCTCCTTAAACCAGAAACACAAAGGTTATTAAATGCTATGGAGTTTGGCGCCCAATGTAGAGTAAGCAATTTAGCTGTCTATCTAACGAAGCGTACAGGACCGCCACCGTCGCCCCTTTTAGCCTGTTTCCTTCTAGACTTGACGATTCAAAATGCAAATCACTCTCATTCTTCATAGTCGCACAAATTTTCAGACTACATTAGACACAAGATTACAGCAACAAGGATACAATGGTTGATAGAACTGAGTTCAAATTCAATTGGCTCTCCAATCTCACAAATATATAACCGGTTCTTCTCTAAACCTACTTTCCCTATCTGAATATAATGGCCTTTGCATCACACATTTCCTTCTTTCTGTACAAGCATCTGATTAGTACCTGATCACAGATATATAACATACGGATTACAGGTAATCCGGTGTTGTGTAGTTATCTCTACTACCTGAAAAAGCGAAATGCCGAAACAACAAAGTAGGGAAGCTTGGAAACATCAAAATGTCTAAACAACAAATTGCTGAAGATTCTAATTAAAGAATGTCAAAAAAATCAAACGGCCAAAACAACAAAGTGTCAATCCGATGAAACTTCAAATCCCAAAGATTTAGAATACTTGAAGTGCCAAAACAGCATGCCGTTGAGACATTATACTCTTTTGGCACTTCTAGTGAAGAGCCAAAATACCAAAATGCCAAATTTCTGAACTGCTAAAACGCCAAAGTAGCAAAATATTAAAATGGCAAAACAACAGAGTGTACAACAATTTCGGTACTTCCGTACATCAACCAGAATAGTTAGCCAGTCATCGTTCCTCTGTCTAAAAGTTACAAACGATATCGTTCCCTTGAACTGACCACAAGATAAAAAAATTAGAAAATATAAAATTCAGTAACAACTGGATAGAGTTGACCATAAATAAACAAAGAAAGCTGGATTTAAAGTAAGATACAGGTAGAACAACTCAATCCACCATCTTCGGTTGTCCCAGCCACGAGCCAAAATTTGTTGGTCTCACGAACGTTTGTTCCCTAATTTCTAAAATGAGGGCAGACACCATATCAAGATCACACTACTCGATGTATCAATACACAACACAAATTTCGTGGATACAACACAATAATCTCATTCAGTCCTTTAAAACACTTTTTGCTTACATATATAGAGATAATTGGGCTGAGTTTCCTCGTGATCACTTGCTATTCAGAATCGTAACCATTTCTTTTCTTTCTCTTTACTGTGCACAGCATTCGTTGCTGAAGCATGGGCGGCCTCAGCTTCTGATAAAGCTCTTCTTGCCACCTCCAACTTTCTATTTACGCCATCGTACACGGCCTTCTCCTTCCGGTTTCGGAGGGCCATCTCTTCCAACTTCGTGATTTTACCCCTAATTTCCATAATGCTGTCCTCATGTGCAACAATAGACCGTCTATCTTCCTTCCTCTGCATTTTCTTTTGACCAATCGGTCCGCGACTTTCTTTGGGCTCGAAACGTTGAGAGCCTGAGCCAAAACTTGTTTCATCATGACGAACTGGGCCAAGATGCTGATTGATGATTCCAAAAACATCAGGTGCTTTATCCCGATCTGTTTTCGCTGCGAGGGCTGCTGCTGCCCACTTTTTATACCGACTGCGCTTGCCACCACGTGTCTTCTTCTTGCCCTCGTGTCCTTTCGTCCCTTCTTTATCTCTTTCCTTGTGCCTCTTTTCATTAATGAAGTCCAGAGACTGTTTGGGAGGTAGCACCCTTGCTTCGATCGGAGCAATTTGGCCTTGGCCACTTATACCAAGCCCCATTCCAACTCGATAACCCATGCTAGCCATCATTTTAGATGCCACACCTCTAGTGTGTTTCTCCCAGTTGGCAAATGTCGTCGTATCTGTCTGTATACCCCCAGGCACGAGAATGCCGATGCCTTCTGTTTGTTCTTCTTCCTCATCTTCTTCCTCTTCACCATCAGAGCTTGAATCACTTGATCCATCATCACTCAATTCAGCATGTTCAGATAAAGCGAGCATTCCAATGTCCACAAGAGCTTTCTTACCGTCGCCTATGAAAACTACCTGAGCTTTTTTGAAAAATTCATCGTCCCAGAGTTCAAGTTCAGCCTGCTTCCAAAGTCCGGTAGTTTCGTCACCATCACATGCAAAGACTCTGGTACCCAACGGTATTCTTTCCCAGTCGGGACGGTGGAATAGACGAAGGGCATGCGAAGGAATCTCCATTCCTGTTCAATGTACAAAACAAACATCAACCAATCGTTAGACAAAACGCTCAGTATAATCTGGAAATAGGAGACAATTTAATAACTTTTGCTTCTGAGAGCCTGAACTTCAATATTCATGCAACTCAAGCTACTCAACTCATGTCATAACAATGTATGACGAAAGTAAGAAACCAGTCCAACATACATGGTGTAATAAAGCAGTCCACCTTCAGGATCTAACATGTATATCGATGAGGTTTAATAAAGCCGGTTGACAAATAATCCTGGATGTCACAATAGTTGACATGTTCTGAAACGTCTGTTCCATACAACGTAGCATCGTTGAACAACCTGAAGTTCCATCAACTCTACTAGTTGAACGCTCACAAAAAGATTGAGAACAATCATAAAGCAATATAGATGCCAAGATATATCTTTTCCAGCTGTCATTTTACTCTAAATTTCAGTCAATGTGTTCTTATTGAATAGATTCCGGTCTTTAATGAATTTGGTCAGAGTATATTTGGCTTCGTGATCATGCACATTACGTGACCTCTCAAGCTAGTTTACTCTTGAAATAAACTAGCAAAATTATAGAAGCACGTAACTAAGCAGAAGTAATAATGACAAGGTTTCTACTGCAAGAAGATAATGAAACCTGCACCATTCAGATATTTGTTTTTACATTGTACCCTGATAACATCCGGATCAAGTTATTCTTCCTCTAAAAGAAAACGATTTCTAGTCTGTGACCACGTCACCTTGGTGAGTCTAATCATGCACGTCGACTTCGGCAGTAGAAACTATTTACCACAGAACAGGGGTTGTATTGGTTAGAACCTGCAACGCCAAGTGCAGATTCCTGCTAAGTGAAACCAATATTAGCCACAATATGACGTGGTCACATGGTTCTCCAATGTAAAATTCTTCGGAGCTGTATAATTAGATGTCAATATTTGTGAACTATAGAAGAATTTGTATGACCATGACACCTAGGGCAAAAAAGAGTAAAGATCCACTGAAGGAACATAACATAGGAGTATCCATAAACAGATCCAGTTGACATTTTACTACTGAAGAGATCATACAAGACATTGAGAGAAATAAACATTACTCGAACTTGATATTGGTCCTGTCTTTGCCTTCAAAAGGCAACATCCTTCAAAACCATGACATACCAGCAAGTCGTCGCTCTTTGAATGCGTTTCGGATAAGACTAGATAGTCGAGATGATTATGATGCTAGTTTATTAATCGAGCCAGATTGTGTTACATTATTGACAAATACCTTCCTCTTATTTAGTTTCAGAAAATCCTTTTAACCGATAAATATAACAAACAGAAATTGTTAGAAACAACTAGACCTTGATTCATAAACAAGTATGGTATGTAGGTACGGATCATAGACAATGTTTCATGTTAACCTGAGCTGAGGCTTATACTGTGACTTCACCTATTGAACATGCAAGTGAAGGCAGCTAGATTGGCATCTTCATGGTCAATTTTACACTGAAATGAACCTGAGGACTGGAAAAAACTACCGTGATTCCAACAGGGATACACCAATTCCATAATCTTCAAGAGGAGACAGTTAACGGGTATAATACACGAAAGCAGAAATAAAAACTTGAAGCAACCACTTGTATACTGATCCCCTGACGTACTTGAGCAGCAAAAAGGTTGGTACATGTATGCTCAACAGATCAGATGGGAGATGTCAAGTAAACAATCCGATAATTTCGATTCAAGTTATGGCCCTAATTCCCGTTCTTGGTTAACCACTTCCGATAAACGTAACTCCAGAGTTTTGCTCAATGGTTATAATATTTCATTTACCACATCGTAATGTGCTTTTGTCCTACCGTGAAGAGATATCGAGCTACATTCGACTATACCGATCATGAACGTGAAAAATTAAGTACACAGTAACTATGGCACATACCATGAGACTGGCGGCAGTTACCACCAAATCGACAACGCTGCTGCAGGAAGAATCTGCAGATCTGCACTTATGGTGACTAGGTTGTTAGCTCGCACCTTAAAAATCTGAAACTACAAAGGTGGGTGACTTACCTCACCCACAGCAATCAAGAACAATAAACCTAGGCTTCAAAAGGCAGCTTGAGTTATAGAGACTTCTATGTCTTTAATACAAGGGCAACATTTGGTTTATCCTGCTACGCCTCTTGAGACAGGATTTTCCAGGCTCAGATAGAGACATGGTCTGCCACATTTTTAAAAGAAAGCTAGCTTCACAATCTATCGTACGTTTTCACCCGTGATAATACCACATGTCGAGGTTGCACTGAACTTTAAATGGCGAATGAACGTTCACATTGATAGAAGGGAGCAACAAATGTCCAGACTCATAAAGGTGAAAGTGATATGTTTTCCCAGAGTAAAGCAATAATATGCCTCAATCAACATATTGGTAAGGAGATGAAAAGGACGTTAAAACGTACAAGTAACTGTCATATACTGATATTTTTGCAACTGCAGGAACTTCATAACTGCCCAAGACTACAACTTCGCCCTTCGTTGTTCAAGTCAAAATCAGGGAAACAAAGCTTTGGTTATTCAATGCGTTTAGATTCATCTGTCTTCGAAAGCCTGCCCTCTGTAACCAAGGTTTAAAAAGCCATAAATTACAAAGCTGACCAACAGGTACTAAGTAGGGACGTCCTGAAAGGAAATTGTACTTCATGAACAAGAACAAGATATTTATAATAATTTGACTCAAATCAGGCAGAACTCCTGCCAAAACGAACTCTTCTGCTTATTCAGGTGTCAATAATTCCATAATGTTGATCATCGTAACGACATAGACTACAGATGGTTCAGTAAATATCAGCTGCTTATGATCTAACATCTTTTCATGTACTCCACAGTGTCATAAATCAAAGAAAAATGATGAAGAAGAATTGAGGGGTATTGTTTGGTGATTACCTGCATGTTTTCATTTGTTGGAGACAGGAAGAATACACGGGCAACACCAGACTTGTCCACGCTGCAGACTTTGCCATTATACCATCGACCATTTGTATGTCGAAAGCGGCAGACCGTGCCCTCAGTAATGGAACTTAGTTGTACCAGCTGACTGACCCCTTCTGCAGAACTAGAGTTTAAATCTTGAGTGGTTGTCGGGTTTGCGATACCGGGTGGACGGGACTTTTCTGGCTCCTCAGCTGGCGATATAGCATCCAATTCTTGAAGTAATCGAGCTCTCTTGAGTTGGAACACGCTTTCTTCTGCTGCTTTTACACAAGCTAACAGTTCTTCTTTCACCTTCAAAGTACAAAACACTATCAGGTATGTCTCATGTATGTATGTGTCACTTCCTCATTGGCTTTTAGCTGTCCTTACATCTTAAATATGATTATTTGTACCAATTATCACTTACAGTACTAGCCAAAGGCTTAGGAAATTTGATTACAATGTCTCCAATGATTCAGTAAGTTTTAAAAGTTCAGTTCCCTGCTTTTTCTAAGGCCGTATTATTCAAAAGATTCATCCAAGAAAGATCTATGGTGGTATTCGGCACACATAACTTGATTTCGCTATTGTAAGTAAATATTTACACTTGTGTCAGATTCAGAAGATCCAGGCCCCTGACAAGTATATATCTAATAAAAACTCTTTCCGTTCCATCCAACAAATGGTAGACTTATTTTTTCGTTCACAGTTCAAAAATTGAATTGGATGAACAGTCCCTCATCAGTCACGAGAAAGTAGAGAATTGTACAGCTTCAAAAAATGGATATCCACTTCACTTTTTTTAAATTGATCAAGAAAATCACCGTAAATGTGTACAACTTTAATGTTCTCATTAACCTGGTGAGAACAGACAGTAAATTAGGTTTCCATTTGATAGTAAAATACTCTCAACTCATCAGAAAAAATTATATTGTGTGACGGTGCTCTGATTTCCTGTTCTCTGTTCATTTATTTATCAGTGCCTCCAATTTCAAAGCTGCTGAACTCTGTCTGCCTCTAAAACTTAATCGAATTCGCTCGCTTCCACTGTCTATAGCTTCTCATACAATTTCACTCACGATTATTTGCTCTCGATATTTTTTATAAATATAAATACAAATTTTATACAGTGGAATTTCTGAGAAAACGCAGGCTATGCAGACGGTTCTTGCGTAGAGAAAAAACGAAATCAGAAGTTAAACACTGACAATGAATAAACCCTGCGAAAGCCGCGACGAGGTCGTAGTGAACTAACAACCATGAGACCAAAGGTCACATACCAGCAATAAATCACTATTCGACGGATCAGATTCCAGTGCTTCGTCAATTGCAATAACAGATGCTCGCTGTTCTTGTATATGGCCCTCCAACTCCTGCTCCAATTGCATATCCACGGGCTGTTCCATCGCTCAAATTACAATCAAAATCTCTACATCTCAAAACGCCTCAATAAGGCCTCATAACCCACATTCACCTTAAATCGAGTAACCAATGCAAACCCTGAACGCGAGAATCCAAAGTCGTGCACTTGTTTTAGTGCCTGCAGGCATAATCACTTGAATCCTCTGCATATTTCTCGCGTCGCATTTCTGCGCTCCGAAGCCTCTGTCTTGATCCAGGTACCCATCCTTGATCGACCACTGCCTCACTGACATCAGTCTCTAACTGGAGTCAGCTGTTCAACATGTCTACGTGTAGAAAGTGAAGGATATGGACATAAGCAGCATTGTCTTAAATTCCCAATAAAATACATCTGTCGGTCCCGCTAAAATTAGCATTCGTATAATACAAATATATATCCGAAAGACTACAATATTGCACATGAACTCGGGGATCATAAATTACAATTAATCGCGGTGGCTTGGGATTCTTTTCAAGTTATATCCTATTTTCAGAATTTGTATTGAGGTCTTATTCCTATGAAAATTTCTCTTTTTTCTTTTGATCAGTTTAAGCGCATTAGTCTATTGTATTTTACCATTAGTTATATTGGTAATATATAGTTAGTCCTTCTGATATTCTTTAGTTATTGCGATGTAGCTAGATGGCCTATTTACAATGCTCAGTCCGCTATGCAGGGTGTTTGAAAAGGAGACAAACAACTGATTTTTGTAGCTATATATAACTTGCTACGGCCATTGATGCTTCCAAGATGAAGAAAATATTCCAGGTGAATTGGTTTGAGTTAGATAATTACGTGCACAAAATCGAGGTGAAATACATGACGTATAGTACATCTTTTCTAACAAAGCAAATAAGAACTTTATCATTTGATATAAATTTTGACCTAAAATCATTTCAATTTTATCTAACCTCTTGTATACGAGAATTGTTGTCGAAACATTCTTTAATAATGAGACAAATTTCAAAAGCTGAAAAACATTCCAATAGAATGAAGGTGGACCCTTCGACTGTTAGTTGGAAATAAGATTTTAAATAAACCTACAAGATTTACTTGATCAGATCAGATCATTGAGATTACATTTATGAAACACTCAAGCAATTTTACTGATATCAACATAATCTGTCACGTACAACTTCTATAAGTCAAAACACTACGATACAAGAGCATTAGCTAACTCTAGTATGTATAAGTAAAAGTAGCTTCTTACTTAAATACAACCAAGACTTATAAATGAACCTAAGAATTTCCCCATGACTTTAGTCCTGGATTCCTCGACAATTTTTCTTCATTATGAGCAGATGAAAGAGAAAAAAAGCTACATAGGATTTGAATATTTTCAACAATTCTTTTTATCGGTTTAATATTGCCTCCTTGACAGTTTTCTGAGGCGATTGTTAAATATACTTTTGTTTCAAGTACATTCGGATCGAAGTGATTTTTAAAAGCAACTCGTGTTTATTCGAAATGATGATGAGGCAAATGGTAATAGATCAAGCCCGGGGGACCCAAAGGGTCAAAAGGCTGAGTGCATTCATACCTTATAAAACTTGCTTTAACAATGCAACGGTTTCAAATTACACTTATTATAATATATGATGTTTTACAAATGTTCTAACGGTGAGTTATTTCTAATGTTATATGTTTCAATATCTATGTTTCACTAATCATCAATCACTAACATGATCGATCAAGCCAATAACTTTTCATGATGAGTTTTCTCCCCCAAAAAAGTAATACATGTTTTATTAATGAAATGTGATAAAATTGAGTTAAATTATGAACATGAAAATCAAAGTCACAAACTTTGGTGTCCATTTCTTTTTTATACTTATAAAAAATAATGCATTCGCTTACGTTTGCCTGTTTGGATAATTTGATCCTTAATCTTACATGATATCTTTTGAATCATGAAATAAATATTTTAGGTTTGAAATTTAGAAATAAAATAAATTGGTGATGGACATAATATCATATGATCATATTTTATATTTATTTAATTAAAAGTGATCTGATCACATTTTTCTATAACACAATTTTATATAAAAATGATTTTATAAAATTTTTTGAGTTAAAAAAATTATGAACATGATTTAATGATTCAAAAATTTATCATGTAAAATGGTATGTCATTTCAATCTTCAAACATTCAAGTAGTGATTCAAACTTCAATTTTCTGTGAATATTATTGAAATATGTGTCACATATATATATATATATATAATATATAATATCTCTCATCGTGCTTCTTTGTGGAGAAAAAATAATATTCTTGTGATTAGCAAGCTCAATTAGATATAACATGATAGATTCACAAACATTTAATTAACAATTGATCATATTGATACTCAATATACACCTCTTAGTTCCATAAGAAAATTTGGTTCATTGAATACATGATACTAGTATGTTAGAAATATCTAATTTTTAATATGAAAATTTTTGTATTTTTGTTTGTTTTTTATTACATTTATAATACACAGTTATATTTATGTTTTATAATATCAGATTTGATAGTGATGTGATATGCTTATGCATGCAAACTTTTACCATATAACATTATTGAATGTAAACCAGCTAACACAAATATTACAAATTATTCCACTGATGTAATTAATTTTATTTATACTAGAATTGCAGCTTAGCAAAAATTAACAACATAAATAGATTTGTATATGTATCTTATTTTTATTTCAAATTTTTTCAACTTCAAATTTCTTTATTTTTATAATGTAGAAGTCAAATTCAAAGATATGATTATAATCAAATTGTCAATTGCATAAATCTAAAATTAAAAAAAACGCATGTAACTCAATATTTAGATTTTATTAATATAAATTCACTATAGGTTCATAACAAGAAAAGAGCATCAAAAATTCATGTTTTGAAGATGATTAAAACTCTTAACAAGCAAAAAATAAAAATACAATACATGTTATTAATACCTAAAGATATTCAAGCTATTTGAGTGGTTTTACAACTATGATGACAAAAAAATTTATCTAATAATCTACAAGCTACAATAATTTTATGTGAAAAGTTTTACACTTATGTTTCATGTGATCATTGCCACATCTAGTGATCCTAGTGATTTTTTAGTAATCCTAGTGATGTTATGGTTAAAACTCAATGAAAGTTTCAATCTCTAAAATATCTCCTCACAATCTTTTATTTGATTTGTGTACTTAAAATTCTACAGTTCTTTATGATAATAATTTTTATTTTAACTTATCATGATAACTTTGATTAAAAATTTTGACAAAACTTTAATCAAATCCTGTTCTTTTAGTAGCAGGTCAAGCAGCTCGCTTGTTCGTTCATCTGCAGAGTGACTTCATTTGCGGGGATGATAATTCTTGGATTCTAGAAGCCGATACTGACTTTTTTGCTAAGAGAATCTCATGGATGTGAAGTCTTTTGTTGAAGAGCAAGGCAACTATGTACATTTTGTGGAATATCGCATGGTGCGTACACCGAGCATTGGCCAATTTTGCTGAATTTCTTTGTCCACACAATTCCTATTTTGATGAATGTCTTTTTCTTTGTGGGCTTCAGAGTGTTTTATTTCTCTAGTCATTGTTGGTTTTTTTTTATGCAAATTATTCAGAATAGCATCCTTGTCAAGGTGTAATGTCTATGTCACAAGAGTTTATTCCATGAACAAAATGAATGCCAAATTTTTTCAAGAAACTATATGATGAAAATCAGTATCCATCATGTTCTTTTTTTCTCCTAATTTTCAAAACCGTCTTCCTAAAAGCATTCCTTCAAGGTTGATCATTGTCGCTAGACGCAGCTAAAGTTCAACTTCGGAAAAGTGTGGTCATCTTTTTGAGTCACAAGCCGAGCATGATGGAGAGATATCTAGCATCTACCATGTTGTGTAGCAAGGAGTACTAAAGTGTGGAGTACTAAAGAAGTTTAAACAGTGAACCAGCATATAAGATTGGAAGAAAACTTTGATAGTTTTGATGAGTTTGATAGATGTCATCATTCTTGGAGTGTGATAGAAGGCAGAGCATATCATAAGTTCAAACCCAAATTCAATTGTCTTGTGTGTGTTTGCCGTTCAGTAAAACAAAAGTCTTTTTTTAGGAACAAGAAAATTGTACTTACTGAAGAAGCTAAGAAGAAGACAGTTTTACTTCCAAAAGTTCAACCACAACCAAGAACTCTTCCACAATTACTACTGCTACGCATGTTTTTGTACAAGCTAGGAATGCAGCTTCTAGAAGAATCAAACTAAGTCAACATGTGATAAACAACAAAGTTTCTTTTGGAGTTAACAAAATATTGCTCAACGATGTAGCAATCATATTTTGGGTTGTCCACATTCAGTTGTAAAACATACTTGAGAATGGATTCCAATAGCTTTGGACCACTTGATGTTGTGTTTAAAAAAAAGTGGATCTTTTGTGACTAAAGCTTGTGGTGAATTAGACCGAATACTAGAATAAGGATCTAGTTTTGTAGTTCCATGTACTTTTAAAATGCGCTGCCATTACACTGCGAAAGGGGCATTTGTGATCACATTGTTGAATGTTCAACACACATGTCTACAACATAATAGTAGATGGAAAGCTTCTACACATACTTCATAGTGGCTTGGTGGAATGATAGGTTTCAAATTTACACGCAACATCCCTGTACCTTTTAGAAAATTGATGAGTGAATTCAAAATTGAATATAAGTTAAACACAAGGTACCAACAAATGTGGCGAGCTAAGTATATGGTGAAAGATTTGTATTTGGGAGTACAACAAAAATCTCAAAAAACAAAACTGATGTCAAGGACATGATTTACAATCCAGATTTTGACATTCTAAGAATCTTGATGATAATAGATGAGAGTGAGTTATCGAATTGTTAATCTGAACTACAAGGACAAGTGATTTCATCTTCATTAGGCTTGCGCAAGTACAATGAGCAGATTTGATGCCACTACAAGTTCTATAATTGATTACAGTCGAGGTGATAATATAGTACATGACATCTGTTGCAAGCTTAAAGTTCAGATGTCTTAGAAACACGCTTGAAACTTCACAATGTGGGTATCATCATGCCGTGAAATATGCAGCTATCGTTGTGCACTCATCAAACGTTGTATAATCCGTCAGAAATTGAAATCATCCAAGATAACTAGTATGCTAAATTTGTTCTTAATCTGCCTATTATTTTCACATTATTGAATGTTGTCATGTCCAGTCAATGTGGGTATCATCATGCCGTGAAATATGCAGCTATCGTTATGCACTCATCAAACGTTGTATAATCCGTCAGAGATTGAAATCATCCAAGATAACTAGTATGCTAAATTTGTTCCTAATCTGCCTATTATTTTCACATTGAAGAATGTTGTCATGTCCAATCGACACATTGGTGTCACTGAATCTGATCTGTTTCATGTTGCTCTCTAATCAGAAGCAAGTTTAAAAGATACAGCCACAGAGCAAGACTCATTCCTTAGAAATATCTTTGTTTGATGTAGAACAGTGGGAATTCAATATTGTGGCAACTACCGATGGGAGACGTAATATCGTGCCTAGGTTCCATTATTTGAAATATCCTCCTGGACTTGACCAAAATTCAGAGTGCGTCTTAGTGCAATTGAAGGTATTGCACATTCTCCTCTGGCAGGTTCGTATTCACACTTGTGTGCTTATCAAAGTCGCCAAGCAAGGATTAAGTATCAAATTCCGACAACATGTCACCCAGGAGAAAAATTTATAAACATTTTAGAAATTGCAGGTGTTTGAAGAGCACATAATCTTGCAAGGAGCATTGCTTTGTAGTTTGTAACTCTGATTGATCTTCTATGTGAAATGCACGAATGCTTGCAATCACATATATAATTATAAGTGATTTCATATGTGATTACATACATGTTGATATTTTCTTCCGTGTTTGTACTCACAAGATGAAAACGCTGTAAGTTAGATTTCATAGAACTAGTAGCCCGAATATTGTTTGTACTCTCACTTGCGAGAAGCATATTGGAAAGATTGTCATTATTGCCACATTTTGTAAACAAATTCTTAAAGCTATGTTTCCATTGGAGCTTGCTTCAATATGATTTATGAATAAAGAATGCGGCAGTTTTCAAAGTTGAATAATCTTGGGTTTCGGAGCATTGATCATGGTTTTTCTTTTTATTCTTACTCATGTTCGACATGTATGACTCCTAGATGTACAAGACTACAATGATTGACAAACTTGTGTATTCATTCAATCTTCTGATATGTTAGTACGTAGTAATTACTGGTGGTCAAAATGTTTACGCTTGAATGTCAATTATCGAATATATACACAAAAAGATGAAACTTTTTTGTTCAATGAAACTTAGATTTTCCCAATAAAAACATTCATGAATAAGACATCTCGAAGAAGCTTGAAATGAAGACTGTGGTTTCTTGCATCTTGATTTAAAAGAACTCCCAGCATTCTGCGGCTAAGAGCAAAAGTAAGCAAACTGGATTTTAGTAGAAAAAACAAAGAGTGGTCCTTGAAGGTTGCAAGGAGTTGAGTTTAGTTGATAGTCTACTGTCATTCATGCATATCATTGGAGCTTAATCGAAGAGAAATACTACGTAAGTGTGTGTATAACTGATAAAAAATCTAAAAGCTAGCTTGCAAATGCAGTTTTACTTTAACATTATTGATAACTTATATCGGTATCTCTCTTTTCTCACTTTACCCAACTAGTTAAGGCTCCAATGATACCCTCGTCATTTTTTCTTTCCAAGAGCACCTGAAGCTCATAAATGTATGGTGTATTTTATCCATGGTAGAAGATGTCGCTATCCATTGTAAGCCTTATTAAATTCACATAAGATGGATCAGCTTCCGAGCAGACATTCTCATCTGCAAGGAGGTCAAGAACAATGAACAGAATCTGTTCCAACACTTGTTAAGCTCTTTCACTACACAAAGAAAACTATTATATCACCTTGTAGCTAGCTTCATGTGATAAGAGTCAATGACAAATTCTAGCTCCACAACGTGATCCATCACCTGCTCAGGTGAAGGTTCAAATCAATGTGGACAGCTTTCGATAAGAAGTGGAACTTAGAAGCATTGTGGCAAATGCATATGCGCAACAAGATGCATTAGCAAATTGGCTTCTTAAGATTGCAACATTGTTTCAAGCTCAATCTCAGCTAAATCAGCTCGACAAGCGGAAAGTCTTTGTACTGATATAAATATTTTGTACAAGAACACGTATTAGAATTCATCGACGGTGTGCCGTCGGTGGGATCCCATTGGGTAAAACAAAACTTTATGGATTTCATCAAGCAGTTTACGTTTCCAAGGAGTACCATCAAGCAAATACTTCATTAATCAACACACACAAACATAGTATGTTCTAAATTATATCATTGAAAGATATCATCTTTGACTTAGGTGATGGGAGATTAACTAGTATCACTTTTCATAGTTTAATTAATTGAATTTTAATCATGCTTGATTTAATCTTTAACAATCTACTCTCGTTTTCATGTAATTATTTTACCAATTTTTTTAATACAAGATTAAATCAATTTCTATGTTAAGGTTAACTCCAGTTAAGGAGTAATCTCACGTTTAGCTATTTATAGTTGAGAATGGTCGCCGGTGTTGGGTATATATACCCAAGGTCTGTATGTTACTTGACAGAACGTTCAGTATACTATCATGATGATATTCCCCGTGGACGTAGCCCTTGAGAGGGTGAACCACGTTATATTAGATGTCTCATGTTGATGGATTGGCTTGAGTATCAGGTTTTACGTTTACAATTGGTATCAGAGCCAATTCTGGTTCGGACTGTGGGTCATAGGATTTTTTCTGATATAGGTTTCAGGTTTTTTCAATTTGGAGATTGAATGTTATCGCAGTTTTGTGGAGATAGTTTCCACTGAGGGTGATCTAACATAAGTTTTATGAGACGAGATTTAGTGAACTTTTGTTTTTGTTTTTTTTGAGTGTGACAAGCTACATGTCCATGAGCATGGTCTATTACGGTGAAGCTTGATGGTAGTAAAAATTTGGGTGCCGGTTTGAAGATTGAAAATATACTTGCTGCAACGAAGAGATTGCTCGATGGTCTCGAGGGTTTGCGAGGTGCAATTGAATGCCGGGTATATTAATGTGGACTTCAAGAAACGACGTAAGAGTATAATGTGATCCAAATCTGCAGAAAACATGTTCGAGATTTAAACGCTAGAGAATTGGAGGCAATACGATCGGGGCGCGTCATAACGAATGTCAGCTCACGAAGACTTCATAGTTTAGAGCTATGCACGCAGAAACAGACTGTGAGCGACTACAATGGTGGTATCAATAATCTGCAAGTAAATTTTTTACCCCTGTTGAGATAGATTTCATGTGATAGGACTGAAGTACGCTACCCGTTAGCCGGATCATCTGATGGTTCGGTGGGATGTTATGATACACTTCATCGCACAAGTGTCGAGTCACATTCTTGCTACCACATCCACGATGCTATTTTCAAAGTGAATAGGAAAAATCCGGGGGCATAAGTATGCGGTTTCTTCAGTTCAGTGTGGTATATTTCCTGAGAGTGGACCCTGTATAACGAAAGTTGTGATGGTGCAATTTGATTTTGGGACGTTGATTCGGGCTGTAATACTTTGGTGAACTACAAAAATACACACATGCAGAGAAGTAAAGCAACTCAGCTTGTTGTGTCCCCAAATTTCTCTAATCTGTTTGTTCCAACATCGACTGTAATTCGCTTCTACAATTTGTGAACTGACCGTGTGCTTAAGACGCTACGTGGACACTATTACACGGTCAATTGCTGCGAGTTTCATCCTTATGCACAGGAAATGTATAGTGGGAGCAATGGATCAAAGAATTTGGCATTCGGCTTAGTGCAACACTTCATGGATCGACAGGAAAACCAATTGCAGAGTTCCGGTTCATCATCCTCTAAGACAATGCTTGCCTCTGTATGGAAGACTCCTGCCATAGCATCTGTTCTTCTCGCTTCCACTGACACTTTTACTCAAGTTAACTCCTCATCTTCGCCAACTGCTGGACCCGAGATCGTGAAAAACGAAGTATTTAGTGATGGAGAGAAATCTAGTTCGTTGCATTCGCAAAGTCAACAGAGATTGAAGTGCTTCAAATTTGGGTTGTAAGCGGTATTGCTCCGGTCCTACTTGGAAGGATCATGCTCATTATGGAGAAACTAGATAGATTTACAAAGGCGACTGATGGTCACAATGAAGTCACCAGGCCCCAATTGCCAAAGCACCGTGATTTTTAGTGGAGCCAAGACGAGAATGGTGAAGCAGTTGAGGAGATCCGAGTTCAGGCACAAATTGATGACAAGTGGAGTTTGTCGACTCTAAGGTCCTGGCGAGGTTGCAAGTGCAGGCCTCAGCCCGAGCGGCGGGCACACCTATGCACAGGTCGGACAGGTTGCAAGCCAAGCGGGCAGCTCCACCTTCCCTTCCTCCCGCGCGCTCGGCAGATCACGCGGAACGAGTTGCAGGTTTAGCACCCCCTAAACAGTCCCCGCCGAACGGCAGGCCCGAATGTGATGTGGGCCAAAATGCGAGGTGCGAACGGCGAGCTCTATTCTTGATGACAACCGTCTTCTCCTGTGACCTGAGTAGGGCCGAGCGGCAAGGTGTCGTCACGTGGCAGGACCTCCACCAGTTTAGAGGCTCTTGACCATGACCGATAACGATAGAGAGGCTATATGGTTTGGAGATTGGGAGTCAACTTTGCTTGATGGAGAGACGGAGCTGCTTTGACCGAGGTCCATATTCATCTGAGGAATGCAAAGAAAGGTCTGGATTGATTCAATTAGTGTGCATAAGTATCCACCCTTCCCATCGATCATAAAGACGGAAAGACAAGACTGTCGACAGAAGAAGAGGTCATTTCTCGTGCTCATGTGGTATCAAACTCCGAAATCCGACGATAGTTACCGCAACGAAGGGCAGCGGAGCAAGAGCTGGAGCTGGCTAACCGCGGACAGGCGTAGGGTGCAGTCAGGGCAGTCGCGCTGGAGGTGCAGGCGCGTTGAACAGTACGATGAAACCCGCATTGCAATTGGCAGCTCGTTCTAAATGTGCTCGTGCTCGAAGTCAGACGTGGTTGAAGTTGTACGTGATCAGGATGAACCATAGTCACGGTGAACGTGATTACAGTCGACGTGGTAGCAATCGGACGTAGTCAGAGCTCATGCAATGCTCATTGCTGTAAACGTAATCTGAAAAAACGTGATCGAATGTGGTCCTGACGTTAACGGTGAGGGTCACTATTAGGAGATGGTGGAAATCACGAGCGACACTTTGTGGTCTGACAGGGCGGTATCTACTTCTCTCGAATCTCATCAAAATTTTGCGTTATCATTTGGATTTTGAAGTCATGGATACTCAATTTTTATTCGACGAATATTGAATCATGCGGATTTGAATATGAACAAACGAAAAGTTTTGTTATTGGCCGCGGAAGATAGCGGTCTAGATTCGAATTTACCTGGGTATGAGAATGTGGTGAAAAATGTTATTCATGACTTTTTCCACATGAATGCACAAGTACCACCTTGGTTAGATATGCCCACCGCGCTAAAATAGGAAAATGTGGGAACATCACAAGAAGCTAAGACATCAATCTGTAGTATGTGTCTGGATGTTGTTCTAGTCCACGAGGGACATAGATCGATTACGAAACTCGTATGCGGACATTGGTTCCACTTTCATTGTATTGCTTCAGCTTTCATGGCAAAAGGAGCAATAGAGTGTCCCAACTGTCGGCATGTAAAGAAGTAGCATTGGTTTGGTGCCAACGGATAGTGGTTGAGATGACAATCCACATGTTGTAGAATCTGAATATATGAGGACTAGATTCTGTGCTTTGGAAATAGTAAGCTATGAGCTTTGAAAAGTTGTAGCATTTTTTATATGAGATGTTTCTTTCAATGAGGCCTAGGTCATTGAAAGAGGGAGAGAGTTCTCAAGCTCTCTGTCATGATCCGCTCACATATATGGTTGTGGGGAAGTTTGATTGTTATACGATTAATGATCAAGAAGGTAGAGCACCAGTAGTGATGGAGATGTTCAGCACATGATTGAGCTAGTCAAGATAAACTCAATCCAGCAGATGTGTTGACCAAAGTTTAGGCACAATCTCTCAAAAGTTTATACTTTTGAGAGATTTAGGCGACATTGTGCCACAACGCAGGTTTTGCATGCAAGAACAAGTGGAGTTTTGTTGAGTTACCTCTATATGTTATTACTCTATCCTGTTATAGTACTAATAATATAGGTTAGAGAGGTGACTGAAATTCCTTAACATAAGTTAAGGTGGAAATTGTTGAGTTACCTCTATATGTTATTACTCTATCGTGTTATAGGAGTAATAATATAGGTTAGAGAGTTGACTGAAATTCCTTAACATAAGTTAAGGTGGAAATTGTTGAGTTACCTCTATATGTTATTACTCTATCCTGTTATAGGACTAATAATATAGGTTAGAGAGGTCACTGAAATTCCTTCACAAGAGTTAAGGTGGAAATTGTTGAGTTACCTCTATATGTTATTACTCTATCCTGTTATGGGAGTAATAATATAGGTTAGAGAGGTCACTGAAAGTCCTTGACAAGAGTTAAGGTGGAAATTGTTGAGTTACCTCTATATGTTATTACTCTATCCTGTTATGGCTACGGCTTAGTTCTAGTTAACACTTGTTATGAAGAGGGGCCTTATGTTAGGTTTCTGTCTAGAACTTCCCGCGGAGTATATAGGTTAGAGAGGTGAGTGAAATTCCTTGACATGAGTTAATGTGAGATTGTTGAGTTACCTCTGTATATTATTACTCTATCTTGGTATGAGAGTAATAATATAGGTTAGAGAGGTGAGTGAAATTCCTTGACATGAGTTAATGTGAGATTGTTGAGTTACCTCTGTATATTATTACTCTATCTTGGTATGAGAGTAATAATATAGGTTAGAGAGGTGAGTGAAATTCCTTGACATGAGTTAATGTGAGATTGTTGAGTTACCTCTGTATATTATTACTCTATCTTGGTATGAGAATAATAATAAAGCTTAGAGAGGTGAGTGAAATTCCTTGACATGAGTTAATGTGAGATTGTTGAGTTAACTCTGTATATTATTACTCTATCTTGGTATGAGAGTAATAATATAGGTTAGAGAGTTGACTGAAATTCCTTGACATGAGTTAAGCTGAGATTGTTGAGTTACTTCTATATATTATTACTCTATCTTGGTATGAGAATAATAATATTGGTTAAAGAGTTTACTGAGATTCCTTAACAGGAGTTAAAGGGGAGATTGTTGAGGTTAACTTCGGTTAAGGAGTAACCTCACGTTTAGCTATTTATAGCTGAGAATGGTCGCCGGTGTTGGGAATATATATCCAGGGTCTGTATGTTACTTGACAGAACGTTCAGTATACTATCACGATGATATTCCCCGTGGACGTAGCTCTTGAGAGGGTGAACCACGTTATATTAGGTGTCTCATGTTGATGGATTGGCTGGAGTATCAAGTTTTACGTTTACATTCTAGACTAGATGTTACTTTATTTATATATATCAAAACATAATGAAATTTAATCATATAAAATAACAACCTAATTGAAATTCCTTTATATTTAATACACATGCAATACATCCAATAAAATATATTTTTTTCAATTTACATAAGTAAATTGTAAAAAAATATTTAATAAATGAATAGATATACAAATAAATAATGAATCAATTGCATTGTAATCTCCGATGCATAATTTTGGATAAAAAAACCTTATAAATTTGCAGTTTTCAAGACTCAATTTAACAAAATATAATATATTCATCAAAAATATTTTTGATTATAATATAGATATCATATTATATGATTAATTTAATATATAATCAAATGGAATTATGTATTTTATTATACTATGATTAAATAATTATATTAATTTAATCATATATATTAAATATAATTAATTTGATAATAAGTTTTTAGTAATATTATATTATATACATATAAATTTATAATAAAAAATAAATCTAAACACAAATTATAAAAAATTTACATATATTTTCAAAAATTTGCTTCAATTGTAAAGCAATTTTTTTGTAGATACACATGAATTGATACAACTTTGATAAGTATCAAAAATGTATCAAAATTGTTAAGATGATTTTTTGAATGTTTATTTTATTTGACTAAACTTATATTTTGATAAGATTTCACTTGCAAAAATTGTAACAACAACATAAACATTTCAAAAAAAAATTTGGATTAAAATTTTTATTGCAAAAAGTAAAATATTTTTAAGTATTGCGATTAACATATGTAATTATCACCATTCTATTGCTATGTTATAATACAATTATAAGATGATGAAGATTATAATTTGAATTGTTTGAAGTTGATGCTGAACAAAAATTTTAATCAATGCAAAAGTAACAGACTAGAGATGGATAATATGACAGTTTTAAAATTTATTACAATCATTTCAAAAACCAGAAAAATAACAATATAAATTTTAAATACCGAAAATAACTCCTTTGAAAAAGCACAAAATTGAAAAGATTAAATAGCAAAAGTGCCAAAACATTAAAATACTAAAAATTCATAAAAATAATAGTAATTTTTTAAAAAAACTCATAATGTTAAAAAATTTAATACTAGAATAAGAATTAAAAACTTTGAAAACTCTCAAAGTCAAAGTTTAGAATTTTGTAATCTTGGCACAAACTCATCTCTCTTTGATGTGACGCTATTCTTTGTATTATAAAACCAGTTAGTTTTTATGTTTTGGGCCCTTATGTAGACTAAAGATCAAGCCACGTGACCAGCAACGGCAATGAACTCGCGTCTGTCATTGGCCGACCAGCTCTCCCCTTAATGCATGGGAGGGAGAGGCAGTTTAGGTTATCCTAGTTGGCAAGGAAACCAGGTGCTGCAAAGGTTCTAAAAACCTTGTGTTTTGGCGTCCATCAAAGTTACGAAGATTTCCTTGACTTCCTACCAAAATAAATCTTTGGACATAAGTGTCCATTATAGAAAACTCTATGGTACAATGAAGAGGGGGCAAATTTCAATAAAGAGCACATGGAATTGAGGTATTGGAGGTTAGGTTGTGAGATATTTTTGGAATCTCTATGCGGACAAAGAGTTTGTTGGGAGCAAGGGAGGTTGCTCCTCTCTCTTGACATATTTGACGAGGGATTTGTTGCAACAAGAGCTTCTTGACTAGTTGTCACTACGAAAGCAGGCGGTGTGTTGTGTGATACAGGTAGTTGGATTAACTCCAACGGGCGGAGTCAGGCCTACAGTAGCCAGCTGATCTCCTACCCATGTACTTAGTGCCGGCTGCTGATCATGTGGCAGCGGCCCAATTATCCAAGTAGAGTCAAATGAAAATGAAATGAAATGAAACGAGAAAGATTGTCAATTTTTGTGAATTTTTTACGACACAATATACATATTAAAATTAAAATTCTTATTCTACTTGATGAAGATAACAATTAGAAATAGTGAATTGTTATTTCTATTTTTCATATTATGAAGCTGAATTTAATATTATAATTAGTTTATCCTTTAACTTCAAATTCTTTTAAAAAAATATCAAATCAATCAATTTTTTCAATTTTGAACTTTACACGTAATTCATCATTGACTCATCTTAATTTTTTGATTGAATATTTTTATATTGAATATAATTTAATTAAATATTTAAAATTAAATCAATATATTTATAAAAATGTTACCATTTTAATATTTTTGTTGAAATTTTTTCTTCTATTCTTTTAAATATATGCTTAGTTTTTAGATCAATTTGATATTTTTCTTCATTATTATAAAATAATAAAATTTTCAACAAAATACTATTGCTTGATCGTTTTTTCAATGTCATTTTGTTTGTTTGGTTTTCTCATTGTTCCTTTTCAATTCATTATTTACCAAAATCATCATAGTTTTGTATATTCACAGTTTTGTGAATGTAGCTCTTCACTATTTGAGTTGTTGACGCTTTAGCCTTTCATCACTTTGCAATTTTTTACTACATGTCATTCTCTTTTTTTTGGCCATTTTAGCACTTTGCTACATTTGCGTTTTAGCAGTTCACAAATTTGCCATTTTGGTATTTTTTTTTGTACTTGCTCAGTCCTTTGTTTGAAAGTGGAAGGAAATCACGTTTCAAAAATCCTCAGTCCTAACGGAAAAGAAATATTTGGTGTGTTTTCCTGAATTAGGCAGAGTTTCACATCCAATCACACTAGTTTGATTGAATATCATCATGAGGAAGTTAGTAGAACAAGTTTCAAAGATTCTAAAGACTGTCTTATGTTCGCGAGCCAGGTCCTATGAACCCGTATTGCCTCCTCTGAACTGCTATTGTGTATCAGCATCGGTTATCATGTCATATAATATGCTCCATCTTCGGCTTGCCTAAAAGGGGGGACTCTAGATTTCAGACTTGTGCGAGTCCATTCACTTGCTGCCTTGAATTACGAGGACATCAGGTGTTTTTTTTATGTAACGTAGAACTGACCACATTAGAAATCTTGTGGGTAGACATAGTGAAATAGCAAAAAGGATGGGACTTCCGCATCATAAAGCCCTACAAATGTACTGTATATACAATACATCCTCAAAGACCTGATTCCTGATGATTCATCAGGATAATTACATACGACTTCATCATTGGTGAAGTCTTATGTAATTCTCCACCTGGTGGAGAATTACATAAGACTTCTCCACCTGAATGCTTTACCACCTGGTAAAGCATCTATAGTATGCACAATGTCATCAATTCAGCCCAATAAGACATCTACCTCTGGACAAGGAAAGATGGATCTAAATGAATAGTGATATCAATTGTATATGAAAACAAAGGAATGCATCTTTAACCGAGACAAGAAACAAAACAAACAGGATATCAAGGTCTAGGCACCCGAAAATTATGCCCCATAACAACTACTGTATCCCATGTATCTATGTCTAATCATGTAGAGCAAACGATTTCGCATCAGGTAACGTGATGGGTTCAAGATTCACGTTCAAGGTCTTCGGAATCTTCACGTCCTATCTTTTCGGTTGGACAGAAGCAGTTTCGTTGCATCTGAATGATGTTTATCAAGATCCTCTACAAGATTTGAGCCAAATTTGGCTTGGATAAAGCATATGGTAGAGAGATAATGCTCGAAAAGGACGGAAATTCGGCGAAATAGAAGCAACCTCATTCGATTGACGTCACCTTTGCCATCAGTCATGTGAAATCGAAGGTATTTTTTAAAGGTCTCGATCGTTGACACTCGATTGTCATGACTCTCTGGCTCTTTCAACGGATGCAGGTCACTTCTCACTGACACTTACTTCAAACAAGTTTGGAAGACGGTTGCGAAGTGCATGGCGACGGGATTACATCCATTCCCGGCGATGGGAGAGAGGATGTGTCCTGTGAGACTTCCTCTCGTGTCGATGTTGTATCCGCAGGAAAGCTCATTTCTACTCGCTGGAATTTTGAAGAGTAACATCAGAATTGATCGTCTGCATGAGGACTCTATGACACTTGATCATCAACGACTCCGCACGTTGTCTGTACGTAATTGAAGGCAAGGCGTCTGCCGTGACGCGAACCCAGTGTCGTGAGTTCTCACCGTGAGCGACTACAATACGACTTGCGAAGGATGATTCCATTAAAAACGCAGCAGGACTCACGGTTGAAGACTTGGGATGTAGGCGCACAAGCGCCTTCATTGTCGCGAGGAGCCGTGTTGAGTCCGGTGGTGGTGGACAACGAGAGGTGCGCAATTGTGACGGGATGTACTGATGAAGCTAGGTGAAAGGTACTACACTTCCAATGAGACCCTAAACGCCTGGATCATCTCGGTCAGAAGGCGTGGAAAACCTCCGGAGGACTAACATTTGCTTCTGAAAGCTCAAGTGAATCGTTATCTCGTTATACTAGTTGCAAACTTCAGGCAGCGATCCATCTCATCACTCAGCGCACGATAGGACAACGTGCCATTGAGTGGTGTACTAGGAAGCAGCGATAGGGATTTCCGAGAGCCTTAGCTGGCGGTACAGTGGAGACGAGCTTTCCTGCACGAACACCACACCCTCCTTCAAGCGTCACGAGTTCCCGGTGATTTCTTCCATCCAGGGTCAATCTAGCTCGCATTCTTTCAGACGGAGGGCACGGGGGTACATAAATGACCTTCCAAAACAGTAGAGAAAATTTGATGGGAGTTAGACTTTTCGCCTCCTCGAAAATTCCATGGAGGAAGAACTACTATTGCCGCTGCTATAGTCGTCACGTACTACTGGCTCTCATTGACAGCCAAGGATGTAGAACAGTTCCCGCGAAAAAAGCCAATACAGGTGCATGAGCTGTTGGTTCTGAACCATAACAAGAAATGATCTGTGCGGAAGCAGCAATGGAGATAACGTCCTTCTGGGCCCACGAGGAATATTCAACGTCACTGGAAGCCAACCACTTTCACGGTACGGAGCTTAGCCTCATCAGTGGCACAGGGTAAGACGAACGCCGAAAGACATTGAGTGAAAGTATGCATCTCCTATCCAATATTGCTGGGAGCCACAGACAAGACTTCGCAAGACAGGATCCAACGAAAGCCATAGTTCTCAGATCAATGCCTCTACTCGGTGCTGCAATCCAGCTGGATATGAAGCTCCCAGCCAAAAGGCTGAACGATTGCAGGAGCAGGAGAAGGAAAACGACAGTAAGGGTTGCGTGAGTGATGCGCCTAGCTGCTTTCCTGCATGTTCTGTCTCTTATTAAATGCCACTCACCCTCATTTACAGCTTCATCGCTGCTTCCATGGCAATGAGCCCTTCAATCTTGCTCATGATACTTAGTTCCCAGTCATACAAGATGTCAACAGAAGGGCCACAACTGTGCTTAAACTCCGAAGTCCTGTGCACTGATGCTCTGTTAATCATTACAGGTGATGTACAGCTAGCTCATACGCAATCTGGGAGGTTGCCCATGATACTTCATTTCCTGCGAATGCCTGCAATCAGGCATTCGCAGGGAACAAATGACCTGCATTACAAGACTCCGAGAACAAGGCGAACAAGGCCGTGAAAGGCGAGAAGACTGGTGGACATAAGAGGAACAAAACCATCCAGAAGAAACTCAAGTGAAAATGACGAAAGGTTTACTCTTACTGCCCCCACTTGTTCAATTCAAAGAATCTAAGATACATTCGTATTAAGTAGGTATGGTAAGATCTGGTCTCTTGTAACACCAACACCCTTTCCTTCGATCGGTCGTTGAATGCAGATCGGCCCTAGTGGCAACGGCTCCTTCAAAGGTGTAATCTTGCTTACAATTGACCAGATATCAGATGAGCTACAGAGACCAAAGAATGCTAATGAGGGATTTGAGCTGACTATGTTGACATCCTCCGCAACAACATATAGTGAAAAACAAATCTTCCTGTTAGATGCGCGCCACTCCTCGTATCACTCCACATACGAGCCGAAGCATCTGCCCACAGATTCGTTCCTTCAACAACGAACCTCGCTCAGGCTCCAGATCTCGTCCTCATATTTTTCTTCCACCCTATGCCAACTATCTTTCTCTGCTTCCTCTTCGTTCATCGTACATATTGTGCACGCATTCCGTGCTAGTCACACACCTGCTTGACACGCTCAATCAATAAGTGCTCTAGAAAAGGTAAGCTCTTCCACTCCTCCAACGAATGAGCCGCTGCTGCTACAACCACGAGCGAGATCCTAAGGAAACACGCTCGTTAGTGGCAGGGCGGAAGAGAACAGAGGAAGAAAGGTCACAGTCGAGGAAGGTTTGACGTCGTCCTCGAATCGGAGACAGGGTCGGAATACTAGACAATTATAAGAGAGATAATCAATGGGCATCATCCTCATGGCCACCTCCTTAGCGGTGGCTATTATAGATCCATCGAAGCTATATATGCAGCTTGTGACACGAGCTAGCTACTCTAGCTAAAGGCTAAAATCTGTTTTCTTTTCCACACTAATCGGTAAGAAAGTTCTGTACATCATATCACATCAGTCAGTCGACCCATCGATCCAATCGTAACTTTAATTGAAGAATTGATACACGTCTCTCTTGTCAACGTACTAAATATTGGAATGAATGAAATGTTGCCCGATCAGGGCTCTCTCTCTCTCTCTCTCTCTCTCTCTCTCTCTCTCTCTCTCTCTCAAAGCAGGCTCCCGTCCGCTGCGCTCGGTTGGTTTTGATGATTTGGATTGGTTTTCCGTATGTATGGCAGCCGTGATAAGCCCTACCTGTTCCCGACCCGCCCATGCCCATCTGGGCAGCATAGCCTGCCCGGGCACAAAAGGCGACGTGTACCACGAAAGAAGGGTACTCTATTTACATCTAACCGCCTGATTTCGTTCGAGGTTTTAACAATCGCCCTCCACGTCCAGAGCAAATGCACGCATAGGCTGTCACTGCAAAATGGTGTCAGAAATGGCCAGCAGAAGGTCGGCCGTATCCTCCTGGAATTTCCGGGCGAATAGATATTGGCCCCCATCTTTGCTCTGCAAGTCCCGAATGAGCTCTTGGTTGATCTCGTAGCGTTGGTAGAACAGCGGGTGCTCCGAAACCCACGTCGGCCAGTTGACGTACGTCACGCACTTGCCGTTCGCGCCGTCTGCGTCCACGATGTTGATCAGAGTGTGGTAGTAGTGCTCGTCCGTCCCGCAGAAGTAGATGATGCACTTGCGATCGAACTTGTTCCAGTACTTGTTCTCGTACTGATCCTTGAGCACGATCAACGCGTGCTTCCGGATGAACACGTACCACTGCGCTCCCTTCCTGAATTTCTCGAACGGTATCTCCGGCATCATGATTGCGGCCCCTCCTTCGCGCCCCCTGTACCTCTCCTCCATCACCGTCTCGTTCGTGATCTGCTCGATGAAACTCTGTCGCGACGCTGTTATCATCTGGTACCCGTAGTCGAAGCTTCGGATCGGAACGCAGCTGCCGGACACGAGCGCGAAGTACTGATTCAGCGGGTCATCCAGGATGGCATTGGCCAGCAGCCTCTGCGAGGCCACCACGAGCGATGGGCTGCCCCTGTCCGCCTTCCCGCTCGAAATCATTCGCCCGAAGAAGACACTGGACTTGTCCGTGAAGAGGTTCGCGTTGAAGGGATCGGCGTGCACGTAAATATTGTACAGACCTTCTTTGCCCTCGAAGTACTTGTTCCACAGCGCCTCGAAGGGCAGCGCGGTGGTGATCATAAACATGTACGCAATCTTCACCCTGGCCGTCGCGCCCGAGCTTTTGCCGCAGACATGGTTACAGGGAACGCGGCCGCTGCCTTTGCGACGGTTTTTGAGGGTGGGATTGTAGACTGCGGGATCGGCTTGCATGCATTCCGCCTTGGCCGAGTACGGATTCGTGGTGGCAGTTTCTTGCTCCACCGCTCGCCTGATCACTTCCTTGTCGTTCCAGCCGTGTAGCAAGGGCGCAGCTCGCTGCGACTTTTCCCAGTTCATCTCGTCAATGGCACACTTGCAACATTTGTCCTCTTCCTCGTAGGTAACCTCGTCGATTGTGTGAGGTTCATCGGCGTTGGAAACCAGGTGACTGCTGGCATCTGTATGAGTAATTGGCAAGGCTATGGTCGTCAAAGCAGACACCTGATCCAAGGGAAACGTGTAGGCACGTTCACGAAAATTCGGAAACGAGGGGTTGAATGGTGGTTCACTGCACCATTGCCACACCAAGAAAAAACTGAAACTCAAGATAGACACTAATGGGACCAACGACGCTGTGTCGAGCCAGAATAGCGCCCTCGGAGACTTCATCGAGGCTGGACTTTTACTGCAATCCTTCCTTCGTTCCTTCTTTCAGTTCTCCGGCAGCTGCTGCTCCAAATCCCTTTCCTCAGTGCAAGCTGTAAATCCTCGCTGTTTCTATCTCTCTATTAGCAACCGGAACAAATATCCCAGACCATCTGTTTCGCGGTCAGTCAGGCAATCTGACGACCACGTTGAAGACCTCGACGACTCCGGACCGGAACGTAGGTCAGTTTAGCTCGAGGTCGATCGATCTAGTAATGCAACAGAGAGTCGTTACCCTGCGTGCATGGCGAAGGTCTCATAGCATGCCAGACCAGGCCACGAGCGACTGCAACCGACTCTCTTTGCACGAGAGCACGAACAGGGAGAAGTGCCGCGGAAGGGAAAGAAGAGGAAAGTCGACCGATGTGCTCCGCTCGAAGGAGATTCACCGCAGTCTCGCCAGACCACCCTGCGAGACGACAGAAGCGGACACCGCAGGAAAGCTCGCGCTTCGAGCAACGACTAACAAGAATCACATCGAGTCGGCTTCTGATGAGTTCGTCCCGCACGCCGAGCATGAACGTATCAAGCTTCTGGACGCCGCCCACGAGCAAGCACCAGAAGCTCGCTCAGCTCAGCTCCCTACTGCGTGACACACAACTAAATCTCCCGAAACTCCACCTCGACATATACTGCCAGCCTCCTTGCTAGGCTTGCCCTGCCTTCCCTTCTCCTCCTCGCCTATCTCCCTCGTCTCTCCCACTTCCTTGCCTGCTGCTCCCTGGCCCCCGCGAGCTTCCCCTCCTTCCTTCTCACAGATAGATGCCCGGATTCCTCATAATGTTGTAATCAGCTAACGTGATTAACTTTGTTCCTCCCAGAACCAAACAAGAAAAGCAGTCGTGTACATGCTCTGCCTCCGGGCAAGACTATAAACTCGGGCACACCTCAGCTGATGAGCTCAGCCGAGCTCTCGTGATGGGAATCCTGCGAATCGAAATAGGTACAGTGGTGTGCTGGTGCGGCTCTCTCATCTCAACCTCCACCTCAACCTCAAGTTCAGCTCCGCGAAGCGTAGCAGCCCAACTGACAGAGCAGGAGCAGCAGCAGGAGTCGCAGCAGGAGAAGGAGGAAGAAGTTCGAGGACGAGGGGTACCTGCTGCTGTTGCGGAAGTGGAAAGTAGAGGCCCGCGACGACTGCGGCGAGAGAAGAGAGAGAGAGAGAGGGAGGGAGGGAGGGAGGGGGAGAGAAAGACCCGCAAACTTTTTACTCAAGAACTGGCGATCGAAGTAATTGCGGGGGGCTCAGACCTGCCGTCCACTTTTTCCTCCGTTCGGTCCGATTTGCAGCATCATTTGGTCCCTTGTCGGCCACTGGACAGGTCTCGCCCTCTCCTCCCCAACGGACGTTCTCGTACCTCTGTAACCTACTAGCAGTCCCAGCCACTTGAACGGGAGAAAGTCCTCTGCGCGTGTGGTCCTTTGGTCTGGGGACAGCCGGGACACTAGAACTGGATCGGCTCTATCTTTGGGGGCTTGCCCAAATACGTACAGCAGGAGAAGCGTATCTCCATTTGTCCGAGGTCTCTGCCGGCTCATCTAGCCGACAGTTAGAGCCGGACAACTTGAACACGGTCCTCAGTTGGGACAAAGACCGCCCAAAAATGGATTCCCGTGTCCACGACGGCATTGGCGCCTTCTTCCGGACAAACCCTCGGTCAAATTAAGCAAGGGGAGCTTTCGCTGGTGGCGCCAGTGGCCCGTCGCCCACTCCGAAGGAAGGAACCGGTGGCTTTCTTGTGTAAGTGGCTGTAATTAGCTGTTGCTGGTACGCTGCCCCCCGCCGTTTGCTGGATCTGCTCGGCGTCCACGCAGCAAGAAATTCTGGCCGGAGCCTGAAATTAGCGACCTGTTTGCTGATGGGGGCGTGCCTTGTAATTTTCTCTGAATTCCACAATTCTGATTACAAATTCCTCTCCGCTCCGATCCGGATAACAACCCCGCAAACTAATCTCAAGAAGCTCGGAGACTAGACGGGTAATGCGGTGCTATGCCCCAATATTACCCGTTTGGATTTATACTTGTGTGACTCGATGGGTCTTCCATCCTCTTTGGTACTTCACTTTGTTCTCGGATTGGGGAAGATCGGAGATCTGGAGGAGGGAGAAAACCTTAGTTCAACTCAACCTGTTGCCTGTCGTCAATCCCCCTGTGCTGTGTCCGCATGCCTGGTACAATATATTGTAGATAGGTACCGGCTCCCGGCCTAATGATGACCTGTTAGACTGACCGAAAATGGGGGCAAACAGCGATAAGTCCGGACCTTCGACCTGGAAACCAAGGAACTCAATCGTCCTTACTCTCGTTCCGGCCACTGCGTTCACATTATAAAAGGCAGACCGGTTCGTCTGGCTTTTGAGAATGTGAACGCAGTGACCTTTCTCTGTACAATAGTTGCAGACAAGTGAAACTACTTCCGTCCATCTGAAAGTGTCATCGAGTTGCAGTCAATGCAGGCCATGTCAATGCAACGGACTCATTCATGATACTGGCAGGAACTATCTCCGGTATATCTGGAAGTCTGAACCCGGTCCTGGATCTAACTCTGGCTAATCAGACCGAGGTGGACAACTTTGTTGATTTGTAGGGCAAACTTGTCCTACTATTCATCTCAAGCAGATACAGTAGACAAGCTCATGAAATATGGCAGGTGATGATCCATTCTCGGAAACAAGGTCGTTGAAAGTCGAGATAATTATTCGTGCAGAAGGGTGCATTGTAGTATGGTATGGTTGAAGAGATATGTGAGAACGTTAGGAACGAAACGAAGATTAGAACAACACTAGGATGATGGTTTTGCATGTCCGCAGAGTTAAGGTCTTCATCAGCAGTCACAGTCTCTATTAGTGTTAGCACTGTAGATACCTGGTTCTTATCCATTCAGGTGATTTACTGCTAACAAAACTTGGGCAAGCCTTCTCGTGTGATCCGTTTTACTCGCAGGTATCAACATCATGGACTAGTGATCGGAAATATATATTTTAAAGGTGCATCTAGAGAGACAGGGGACACAATATTCCCACTCCCACAAGGAACCGAGTAATACAGCAAGAAGGATGGGAAGAAGTATTACATGGATGAAACCAAAGGGGACATGATGGGGCTAGGCGCCGGTAACATCCATGTAGAAATATGTACTGCTCTACCTAAAATAGCATAACTGTCTCCGTCAACAGAATGCAGTGATCTTCAACCAGAGTAGTGCGTTCGTTTCATTATCTTGCGGAATTACAGTTCATACAACTTTGTTTAGCAAGACACCTTCAGAGTATCTCGACGGACGATCATGTAGACTCTGTTCTTCTTAACCACTATCTAAGGACGAGGAAAATTTTCATTTGTCTCTCTAGAGGGGAATAAAAGTACGAAAGACAACGGTGTTCATGGTGAGAAACGTCTTCACATGAAAGACTGGAGGTAATGTTGTACTTCATGACCACAATTCTGGTCGGACTCAAACTGGAAAATTTGGTACTTATCATGAGAACTGTAGCTCGGACCGTTCAATTTAGCTGAGTTTGTTCAGTAAAACTTGAAGCAAGGTAAAATTCATAAATTCGGCCTACATGAGGTTGCCATTTGGGCTGGGTAACACGAATCTACTGTCTTCAAGTCAAGCTGCTACCTAAAAAAAAAATTTCGAGACTTTTGTGAGATGTTTCCATCTGAACTAAATTCTCCAACCAAGAGCTCAATAAATTGGCTATGGCATGGTAGCTTAAATTAGGAGTTGCCAACGCACCCCTTCTTTCCATCAAACAGTTATTGCTTTGGAAAGGGTTATTAAAAGAAGAAAATAAGAGCCAATATATCAATATTCTTCCAGCACAGTATAAGAAGGTAGTATTGCGATTTGTTTGGGGTCTACTGTTTGCGAAAGCTCAAGCCCACGTTGATATAAATGGAATCCTTTAGCCTGGATTCAACTTTTGATTGTGTGTGTGGTTTTGAGTATTAAGATCGAATAGATTGGGAACCTTTTGAAGCAGCGGTGAGATTCTGAGATGAAGCTTTAAATGTGAAAGCAGGATTAATTAAAATAAATGGCCTCAAATCATGATTCTCAGTTCCCATGATGACATGTTATAAAATTCTCTATGTAATCCACTGCACAGAGCAATATGGGTCCACGCTGTGCATGACAATGATTGCATCATGGTATAGGAAAGAGTCAAAGCGTTCGTTCTCATCCTCAGTGTGCTCGAGGTTTTACTCACGAAAGGTTTGTTGTAAAGTCACACGATTCTCGACGAGACAAACATGCTCCACTAAAACAGCAACAAACAACGTGCTGCAAGGTAGGATTGATCTGTCCAATATCATGTGTCCCTCCCTTCCTCCTCAATTATTCAAACCAGAGGAAAAATCAATCCAATAAATTCCCACCACTTTTCACTTCTATATAGACATTCCGAGTGGTTGAACTATGAGCGATTGGTCCATTTGCTTTGTGGCCCATCCTTTTTCTTGCTTTATCACTTTTTCAACACCAAAAGGGACACAGTACAGAGCAAGTTACTATCCGCTTTAAACTTTACGGAAGATCCTCATCGGTGTTTTGAGACAGATTTACCTTTGAAGTATGGAGGGTGTATCTAGCGGATGGAAATCACGCACTGAGATTCTTCTCCTTCTTGGAATATAAAATCTAGAATCTGAGAAGAGGAAAGTTGTAGGTACTCAGATCATAATAGCCAACTGAACAAATAATGGACGTCATGGGCGATTTCTAGTCTTCACTAATGGTCATAACGTAGAGGTCCCTGATCTTTTTCTCTTTACCAAACGGCGAAAGATTCTCCATTCTCTCGATTGGAGGGGATGACCAAAACTTCTCAAAAATCATGTAAAGGCAAAGGCTAGGTACTCACTCACCCACAGCATTTTTGCATGGCTCCCATGTTCTCTGTGCAAAAGTTGCGCAAGTTGTTGCCAACAGAAGACATGCGAAAGGAGTCAAGCGAAGTGTCGTTGCTAGTCAAGCCAGGTGGTGCTTCAGTTCGGTGTATCGATTCCCTAGGTCCACCACCAGGAAGTTATGCTTGACATGGAAACACTCACAGTCTGGGCTATCTGGACCTGGAGATATATAGCTTCAACAGTCGTGCAAAAATATAACAATTCGTTTGAAACGCTCAAATTAGCATATTTCCGTTTGACACTATCGGGATTTCGTCACTAGCATGCCAAGCTAGATCTCTTCCAATGGGCTTAAGGCCCAAATCCCACTGATGATACATAAATCGCCTGGACATGAGCGAGCAACCCTCAGATGTGAATTTTGAACAGGTTTTCAGTCACTTGTCTTACTGTAGTTTACATAGCATATTATTTTTTTAAAGGGAATGGAACCAAACCAAAGAGAGAACTTCTGACTCAAAGGTGAAGCCCCATGTCTTGTGTTCAATTCACCGCGAGAGCTCTGTCCTCTCTGCTTCCAAGAGGGAGGTTCATTTCAGGCATAGTGTAAGGAGTAGATTTCCATGTAGAATGAGGGAACGAGAGTGGGTGAAAGTACTCATGAACGGGGCGGTGTTTGGAGTGATTTTTTTCTTGTAGAGAAGTGAGGCATGCATATATCATATGGACAAAGAGGAGAATATATGCCTCGCTTCTTTACAAGAAAAAAATATACCAGATTTTTCTCTATCCAAAAATCTTGGATATCTGGTGGATTCTTGGATAAGAATAATTTGATAAAAAAATTTGATAGTTCAAGAGTTCCTTTGCACTCAACCGCCTTGTTCTTCTTCTTCCGCTGATGGGAAGGAAAGATACATCAGATACATATCAAGACCGATGCACCAACAAGTCGTAGAATTATGAAGTCTTGCAATGTTGTCTGATAAGTGTTCGCGTCATGATCGGCTGGATCGACACCTCAAGTCGAGATTGATGCGAGTGGAAACGCTTAGACTAAGTGATTGTAAATAAAGAATGTAATAGCTTGGAGAATGTATGACCCACCTCTAGATTCCAATCCCAGTGGTGGCCCTTAGCCGACCTCATTGGGGACGGACGTTGGACTTTGACGGGTGTACACCGAGTCCAAACTACAAATCATGCCAGGGACGCCAAAGAGAAGTTTCGCTTATTAAAGAAGAATCTATACAAATGAAAATCTGGTCGTGGGCGTGTATTGAATAATTGTGTGCTATCCAGGTATTTTGCTGTAGACTGTGAGACACCAAGACACCATGGAATTATATAAAATCTGAAGTTCCTTACGTGTCCCATCAAATTATTACACGGGGTTCGAGGATTAATTTTTCTAATTGAGGATCCTTGTGCATAACCAGCTTGCATACAAGCGAAGCGTGGACCATGACGAACTTGGTCCCAAGACTCCAAGTATGAATTTCGTGTCGAGACTTTGAAGGATAGAGTGCAAATAGAACAGAAAGAAAAAAAATCCGCGCGTGACAGAAACGAGCAGCAGACGTGACCAGGATCCATCCGTTACTGGAACGGAAGGAAGAACGTACAGAACAGAAAGCGAGAGATGGAGACAGCGAGAGGCAGATGGATGGAGGTGAAGGGGAGGAAGAAAGCGATGGACGCAGGCTAGAAGGTTTCGTCGTTTTCTCAGGTCCTTAGGATGTATGCGGGCATCCATCGATCCAGCACTACCCCACGCGGGCCGCTGCTGCTCGGCTCTGGCCTGCTGCGCATGCTGCGAAAGCAAATGTCTCTCATCATCATCCTCGACTCCTTTCACTTTCGTTCTGCTGCTCGTGGCCCAGACGGCAGAGGCTGAGGCTGGGGTTGGGACGTGGACGTGGCGTTCGTGTCGCTGGCTGCGGGGACCTTTCTCTGCTTTCTTATATGTCAGTGATTGCGAATTTCAAGACGGGGAGGATAGGTTTAATGGCCACGTTTACGTGGTTCAATCCACAAATTTGTTTGTTTGTTTGTTCGACTGCTGCTGGCTGGCTGCCCTCGTTCCTGGCTTGCCTGATCCTCGAAGAATTCTTATGATATCGATAGTAGCGCGCGTGAGGCCGAGAGACAGGGTCCTGGAGGAGCAAGATTGGCAATTGTTGGAAATGGTGCAGTTTTCTGACTTTGAATATATCCTGTTTCTGATTTGTATATCCTTAGATTAAGTCATAGGGAAATTGTCGTGGAAAATAATTGAGATTGCAGTGAGGAATGGAGGAATGGAGGAATGATCGACTCAGATGTCGCTGTGACGGACGAGAAGTCCTGAAGTCCTGAATTTCCAACTTGAGAGTTCGCTTTGAATCAGCTCTCATAAGATGCTAGTCTGACTCAAGAACCAGTATAATCTTCTATAGTTTAGTTTGTCAGTTCCCCGAGTCGTGGAAATGTTTGGATGTACGATGTCCTACGTGCGGTCTTTTCGACTTTGCATAGCTCTGTTTAGCTCCTTCTGCACTCTCTGCCGCTTTCATCGTGTGTAGCAAAATGTGTACAGTTGTTTCTGTGACATGTGTTCTGAGACATTGCTGTTACATTTCTGTTAGAGAGATTAGTCGTGCTTTATTTCTTGACTTTGGGAATGGGATTGAAGTCAAATGCATTCATCTGCCTCTCTTACCATTCGGTGGCTCGTGTACTCAATATACTTGACCTGTTATCATCAGATTCTTCTCATCATAATGCGCCTTACAAGAGTAGGACATTGAGATTGACTTCACATGGGGAGGAGTTTTATCTTTTTGTTTTATTTTGGTAGTTTTTTTCACCTCTTTTTTCTTTTCCAGCCGAAGTCTTTCTTTCCTTCTGTTAGCGCTCGTATGTGTTGCTTATGGCCCATGTTGACTCTTTGGGACCATGAAATGACGTGTTTGCTTGCGCCACATAAGTTTCAACTTCATTTACTAGAGGTTTTGTAAAGCAGGCTAAGGCGTTGACATGGAAGGACCTCTCGGAGGTACAGGTCCTCCAAATTCTTCAAACCCAGACGACATCCGAAGCTCGAAGGTTTGTCCTTAATTATCAAAGCCGCTCACAGATACAGTTCAAAGAGTGAGACAACCTACAGACTGGGAAGAACGGATTGGGTGTCGTTCATTTGGGTCTGCAATAGGTGGTTTAGTATTTGTCTCCTGTCTCAGTTGAAAGTTCTCTGAAGTATTGCATAATTAATAAATTGAATCGAAATACTTTTGAAACTTTTGATATTTTGATAACTTTTGTTAGTCTCTAAGAAACTTCAATTCCAAAATAATAGAGCCTTTGATTGTTGAGAATCGTTTGCTTACACGAAGTGGTCAGACAATGAAGAAGAAGACTGAGACTGATTGAACTCCCACGAACGAATTATATTCTGTATATTGTGTCCCAAGCAGGACTTTACAGCAAGCATTACAGCTGGAAGACAAGGAGGATGAGCTGAAAGCAGAAATTATGCTAGATCTGCATTTCAGCACGTTCTTGTATCATACTGCGTAAAGAGTCGTACTCAGTCGAGAGTCGAGTACCCCAAGTCCACCACTGTTGAGACGAAAAGTAATTGCGGTTTTGTTTTGACTTGGATTTTGATTCTTTGGATTATCCTATCTGCAATGGAGGATGACCCAGCATGTGACACGACCTACTCTTACTTTTCTTTATCCAAACAAAGCGCCTGCTTCTTCTTAACGTTAAGTCATATTATAAATCTTGTGACAAGTTTAGATCATTTTGACAGCATTCAGGTCTCGTTTGTTTGTTCACTTTAGCAGGATGTACATATTATTTCACGTTTGACAACCACATATACTTAATCGAAGAAAGCATCCGTTAAGTGTTAGGTCTTTTTTTCTTAGAATGGATATTACCGCCTAAACCTCCGTTAGGGTCTGTCTTTGTGTCATTACATGGCTTCCGAAAGAAATTTTTGATAAATGTATATGGCAAAGAGGTGAAGCACACGTGCATTGATGAGGGAAGGATCGATTCTGGATCACACTGTTTGTAACATTTTGAAGGAAGTCCTTTTTGCGCTGCTTCCGAAGAATGTACATGTCTTCGTGGAGTCAAATCAAGTACTACCGTATCATTGAAGACTTATCTGATGTTCAAGACTGCGAAGACGACTCTAAATCTGAAGTTCTTTTCCATGGAGGAAATCTTCTTCATGTTTTGAAGTCCTCTTCGAAATCTTGCTGTTATGGTAGGTTCCAGGGTTCAGACAAACGAGACGCCTCCTTCAGACAGGAAAAAATAACCATGTTTTCGGTAAAGGTCTCTTTAAACTTGAATTTGAAGATGCCTTTTTAATATTTCTAACATACTAGTCTCTCGATGGTAAAGGTTCATGTTTATTGCCTTTTCTTCTGCAGTCTTCTAGCAACTATGTAATGCAAAGCAATGTTTTCAATTTGGTGCCTCGACTCAATTTATTAGCGTTAGTATCATTGCGTCTTTCCTCCGAGACAGAAGATTTCATACCTGACTGGTAGAAAGATGAAAGTACTAAATGGGGTATGTGGAATCTTGATTAAGATAGACTTGGTCTTCTCCACTTGATTGAGATCACCTTAACAATCTAGAACAGATTTGCCCAGGAGCAAGGATTTTCTATCGAGAAAATATCTACTCTCGTTTCTATAGTCAAGGAAATTCATCAACAGTCTACAGGTTCTTCTCTATCCTCCTCCTTAAGGAACATGGGCCCGGACAGAATTTGGAGCTTAAAATTGAACATTTTTGGTACTCTGTTTCAGAAGGTGTGGTGCAGCTTGTCTTCACAAGCCGACGTATGCAACTACCTTTGGTTCCAATATTGGAAGTTGAGAAAATGATGCAATTTGTTGTTTCCAGCTGGTATCGTTGATCACTACAGAAAATCGGTTTACCGTGGCCAAGAGTTGGGAGTACTCCAAAAACCTCCTCCTGATGCACACCGTACAGCGGCCTCCATTTTCTACGGCTCTCTTTTCTCTCGGTGACCTTCAAATGATCACCCAGTACCTTCTGCACACGTACGTTATTCCAATGTGAGACATTTCCATAAAGTCATATGACTTTGAATCGATTCATTTTGAGTCGTTTAAGAAGTTGACGCCTTTACAGGAAGTAACTTGCCAGCGCCTTAATACCTCGATGCAATGAGTACTGTTTATGCGACCTGGTGGCCCTACTCTTACTCTTTCTGGACTGTGTGGCAGTTATTTTAAGCACTACAAATTGTATGTGTATGCGTTCACTCCAACCTATATTCTCGATGTAGAGACGATCAACGTAGATCTTTATGATTTGCCTCTGACCCTACCCATACTAAGGACGGCCGAAACCGAACAAGAAAGAGAGGCCCACATGGCTAAGTTACAGAAAGAGCTTGAGGTTTTTTCTCTTCTCATCAGCTTACCGTGTCTATTCTTATTTGCTCGTATCAAAATTTCCGGCTTCGTGTCCTGCGTAGTCTTCAATTGTACGCTCTCAAGGTCCTCCTGTGCCGCTGGCACTCATTCCATAGGATTTTGTGAGAAGCTGCTTGGTCTGTGTAGAATTTCTCTTTGGAGTGAAATAATCATATTTGACAACTCTTTGCACCTTCTTCTCGTAGTTGCTTGCCAGCTTATACGGTAATTTGTCATTAAGTTTTCGATTCTTCTGGACAATCAAACGCTGCAAGGGGCAGTACATGAGAAACCTTACAACTTGACTCCATTTCTTGTTTCCAGGATATTGAAAAGAAGCTAAAAGAAAGTGAAGAAATTGCACACGAAGCTGCCATTGCTGCAAGCATCGAGGCTGCATATCGGGGTGAGCTCAATCCTTCTTTGCTTCTCCTGATACGTTCGAATGTATACACTAGGGTCGCAGCAACACTCGGTGTTCCAGTCAGGTTGTGTGCTGGTTTGTGTTCTTATGGCCCCTTGGATGTATATTTATTTTTATAAATATGTGCATGCAAATGGAAATCTTATCTAAAGTAATAAGAAACTTCATAGCATGTCCGATACATAGTACACAGGACGCACACAGTATCTTCATTAAGAATAGTCGTCACTTGAAAGAGCTTTGAGTCCATGAAAGGGAGTATCATATGGTGAAGGTTGCTTGTATGATAAGTACTTGGATGTGGTTGTGAGCAATGCTTGCTATATGATGAATGTTACAGCAACTATTCCTTTGGAAGTGACGCAAGCCGCAAGTGAAGCTGTTTCCAAGCATCTGGAGCAAATGCGAAATGATATAGAAGAGAAGTTGCAACTTACGGAGTCGATGATCATGGGTAAGATAAAGGGACTTCCGTCAGTTAGCAGAGAGACTTCCCCAGACAAATCTCGAAAGGAAGCCTCACCTGGAAAGGTCAAAGAAGGGAAAGAAAAGGACAACCAAGGGAAGAAAGAAGGGAAAAAGCGCAAAGAGAAGAAGTAAGTTACTGGGTGAAAACGATTAATGATATGCGGCAAGAAAAGGTAAATAGAGTTGACGTCAAGCGGAGGTGCCCAGGTTTGGTAGAACATGTATCGTATGGTATATACATTTGTTCAACAGAATATCGTCGTATATATTCGCTTATCCAATTGCCGTCATCCGATAAAATAGCCCCAAAGCTTCAACCCTGGGCTGGCACTCCGCGGTTTTGAGGGGGCGGATACGGTTGCGATATCTCCTTATGTTAACAGATTCTTGATAACAGACGTCGCCTGCCCTAGCCTCCCCATACCATCTTTTCTCCAGTTTGTTTAGAAACATACCATTGAAAATATTATCACCTTCAACGCACGCGAGTTTCCACTCGCACAGGTTCCTCAATTATGTATGGCTTGCGTATCATCAAGATGACACTTGCTCAGTATCGCCTGCCGTTTCAGGACAGAACTTGATTTCGTGCCGACCATTGACCACTCTTCTCTCAAAGGGTCATACTTACCACTTAAATGTTTTAAGATGTTATTACAATTTTTTAGTCAGGTGTTCACCGTCACCTATATTCTCATACAAGTTCTTCTAATTGCTTTTCTTTTATTTCAAGGTAATTCTCCCCGAAGTTCAGTTAGTCAGAATTCCAATGGCTGCCATTCTGCACCATGCGAGAACCCAATTTCTCACGACCGAGAATGAGTTTACAGTTATAAAATATTGGCGGTGTTTACTTACATTTCTCTATCTTCTTTTCTAAAACTCTTGGCCGAAGTCACGTTCGCTACGTATTTTGGTCAATGAAGTCTTGCTTTGAGTACCTCAAGGTGACTCGTTGACAATTAGAAAAAAACAGAACTTCGAGGAGATTTCACTTTTTTTCAACAAAGAGCAGCAGTGGTTTTCCTAACCAGAACTTCGAGGAGAAGTCACATTTTTTCAACAAAGAGCAGCAATGGTTTTCCGAGCCAGGAAACAAAGAAGTTACAAGAACCTGTAGTAGAACATAGACTGAAGTGGACTGAAGTGCCTTCTGAAGTGTCCCGTGCGGTAAAATGGAATGTACTGGGTCCCATCAAGACTTCTGCATTCTGATGGGGTCACATCAAGTAATTCTCTCCTTTAAAGACGATCGCTTTCGTGCAGATTAGCTCAATGTTTCGATGCCAATAAAATTTTGATGCTGGGCTGAAGGTAGACAGATAAAACTTTGAAGAAGTTGGTATGTTGAAGTTTTAAAATAATCTTATTGGTATAAGACAACAGGGTAATATGTTACAGGCTATAGGAGTATTCTTTCAGATGGATTTCTGTATAATTTCAGATTGATATGGAGTTTAAAAGTTAGATTAGAATGAGTAAAATGGTGAAAATCCAAAAAACCGTATCACACGTGTAAAATTTAACCATATCCAAGGCCAAACATGAAGTGAAGTATCTTAAAAAAAAAACTGCAAAATGTACAAAGTATTTATATCTGCAGAAGCACACATTATTTAACACTTAAGTTGTGCAACTTGTTTCAATGTAAGAATTCTAGCACAGTTATGATAGTCCAAAAGCGGTTGATGTCATGTCTTTGAACATGACAAAGATGAGGTTTCTTAAAACTATCACTCTTAGTCACTTGGATTGAAATTCTTAAATATATCGCAGTATGCCAATTGTTAACTTCCAGTCGGAACCCTAAACCCATAATCCTCGTAAATAAAGCATGTAGCTTCTTGCGCATGGAAATTATGAGAGACAAGATTACATATGGTTGATCACTTCACCAAAATGAGTGTCATCGGCTTTAGTGCTTGACATCTTATACTATGGCAACAATGTATCCGGTTGCGAATGGAGAATTTTTATTTGCAAAAGATAATGAATGAAAAATTTGGAAAAACACTTCTAAGTGGTTAAAATTTTCAGATTTAAGATACGCAAACAAAAAAAAAATTGCTGACAATATCCATGAGGTGATGAAAATAATTTAAACTATTCACTGAAACTTAGAATCTTTATCTAATCTGATTTGAAAGGAAATTTATTTGATGAAAATATATTGTTAAGAAATAGAATATTCAATATAAAAAAACCTAGATATTTCAAGACTTAAGTACAATAATTCCTTCTAGTCTATTTTGAAATGAGTTAAAAACTATCCAATGTAGTGCATAAGCATCTTGATTACTTAGAAGCATCAAATTTTAAAACCATCTAGAAATAAATGAAAAAAATATATAGAAATTCTAAACATTTTGAATGTATTATTTCTTGCAAACCAATACATTCAACAATAAGTTAATCAATGATCAAAAAATATTTTAAGAAATGATAAAACTGTTATTTGAAATTCTTAAGCGAAATTTAAAAACAATCATATTCAATCAAAAAAAAATCTTCAATTTTAATATATTAAAATTTTATATTAATTATTTTAAACTAACTTATTTATATATGTTTTTTTGTTATAGAAGTACAAAATTACAAGCATTTACAACAAAATTGACACCAAAAATATGTAATTCATCTCAGCACGGATACTGCACATTGTACAAAATAATTTATTGAACATCTCATTTTAATTATGAAGCTTTGACTAACTTTTTTTTAATAATGCAAGTTAACTGAAGAAATCAATCATGGTTAAACTTAAAATGAATATCAATAAGAAAAGGCAATTTATCATCAAATTTTTTTTGGAAAAAATGAATTTTTCTTTTTCATTAACTTCAATTAGACATTTAGTTACTTAAAGTTTAAGACATGATGATAAAGCTATCCAAATAATCTTAAAACTGTAACATGTTAAATCTATTAAGCACATCATCTTGGATCTACTTGTTTCAATTTAATCGTACAGATTACTTGTTATAATATTTCGAATACAATATTTTTTTTCATGTATTTCATAATGAATGTAAATATCAAAGAATTCTTGCATTCTCTTACACCGAGTCATTTCTTTGTCAAAATGAACAATTTTAGACATAAATAATGAAACTAAGAATCCTATTTACTCACCTCTTTTGTACGCACAGACATATATACATGTACATGTATGTATGTTTGTATGTATGTATGTATATGCTTCTGCAAATGTATCAAAGTATATATTTGATTGTCTACGAGCTTGCTTTAACATTCATTTATGTATAAGACAATTCTATTATTTTCACTTTCCACATACAATAGTCTCCATAGTATATTACGATTTTATTAAGCAAACTGAATTGAGTTAAGCAAAATACAGCATGATTTTCTTACTAAATATATTGCTGTAATGTTTGACCCTATTTGTTCACGAATTGAGTTTCTCAGTGGGGACCGACTAACAAGTAAAGTCATAGATTCAGCAGTGTCCATGTGAAAAGAGAAGGACAAGAATACTGAAGTTAATCATCACCAGGATACAAAATTGTGTAAAAGCAACCTTTGTTTGTGTAACCGGAACCCACATTCTAGTTTCTGGACGATGCTCATTCATATTAAGGTAGAAACATCATCAAATTATCATGCTCTACCATTATGTCATACTATGAATGAGTCTCCGTGCTACAGTCGTTAAATCCGAGGAAGAACAGATGTTTCCACAATGATTGCAAAGGGTGCTGATGATCATTCTTTTTGTCGAATGCATCTACAGATGTTACCAGTGGAGAGCACTCTCACAGTTAGCACAACGTGGGTATCTCCACTGATGCAAAATTCCTGTTTGACAGTATACCTTTGATCAGATGAGTAAACCAGTGTTCGAAAAATTTGAGGATCAAAACATTCCTTGAAGAAAAATTACTCCAAGGAGAAAGACTAGTGAGTTGAAACTATTTCGATCAAAACTACCTCAGCAGCAATGATGCCTACACTCTTTCGAATGAGAGTGTTGATATCTTGATCCCCTTTCTATTGCTTTCAACAAAGTTTGTTGCTCCTGCCGCCGTATTTTCAAAGCCATCAACAACTCTTTCTTTGTTGGGCTGCTCTTTGACTGTACACTCTTTTGCCCTACCAATCCAAGACCGCCTAAACCTTTGGGTGTTTCTTCATCGAGTCCGTTGTGGTAGGTATCACTACCGAACTCACCAATTCGCATCCGGCATATCTCTGCCAAGAGAGCTGCTTCCGCAGGGAATAAGTGCTCTCCAAGAAACTGTACATTCGAGACGGTCTCAGTCTCAGCCTCATACAAAAATTTGTCCCGTCCACCAACTTCCAATCCATCGTGAACTTCTCCGGAACCGTTCTCCTGTCCTACACTAACGTCCGTAGGTTCCTGAGCTGCGACAGGTTCCTCTTGCTGTACTCCAGAGCCCAAACTTTGCTCAGGAACCGACATTCCACCATGTTCTAAACCATCACTTCTGACATCCTCGATGACTTTTCCATCTTCCATAACTGAACCGTTTTCCGCGTTGTCTACCTTTGACATCTGCAATTCTTCCTTCCCTGCCTCAAGTGCTTCTGTGATCAAGAACATCTAAATATAAGAGTTTAAACAAAGAAGAGCTGCGCATCATGACCTTCTAAGGCTGTATAAAGACTAGTGACTGAATGCAAGATCTATGAAAACACTGCAAATCTTTCAATCCTCAGTCTCTTGGGAGGTTAGCTCCAAATTCTTTACCAGGATCATCCCAGTAACTAACGATCAGAACAGGATTTCACAAGAAAAGACTCACCAGCAGTAGTCAAGGTATTGCCTGCCTCTGAAATAACTTTAACATCTGCTTGTTGAAGACCATTTCTTGCTTTCTCTTCAGCCTCACGAAGTGCAGCCTTATATTGTAGTATAGCTGCTGTTTCTTGAGCTCGTGATGCAATAGCGGCCCTCAAATTCTCAGTAACTACTGATTGATCTTGCATGATGGCAACTTTGATCCACGTTGCAAGCTCTGGAGATGGCGTTCCGTCATGGAATAGCTCCAACCATCCCGAAGCTGGTAATTCCAACCATTTAAGAAGGGCCACCTTCTTTTGATAAAGAGGATCAGTTGGATTAAGCTCTACAGGAACTCTGCATGGACATGATCATACACTTATTACAGTCTCTTTTTAAAACATGACACATTTGCAATGTTCTCCCAATCGAATGCGTCAAGATGCAAGATGGTAAAAGATATATCCATGCAGAGAAGTTCAATTCACGACGAATCCCTTACTTTATTCTGTCCTTCGTGTTATGGTCGGGCACGAATCCTGAATAGAGCAGTAGTGCAGAGTTCGGCCGATAACCATAAGAGATGTAAACCTACACCATTTTGAACAAACAATGAGAGCATGATCGCGAGAGAAGTTCAAAACTTTCTCAAGTAGGCGATATGTTGCAACTAAGAGGACCAGCGGAAAATGATCATTCTGTGAACAAGGGTGGGAAATTCTGCATTAAGTCCACTTCAGACAAGTCATACCTGCTCGCCCGCTTCAAAGCGTCTCTTGGCGGTCAACTCCATCTGTTGTTGGGTAACCGCAAAGTGGCAGGTGATCTCTCCCTCCTTCATATCAGGACCAAAACTGACATTAAGATGATGAATATCGTTCAAGATATTAATCTCCAAGGCTGAGAAAGTAGCTCAGAGTATTAATTTACACTGAAGCCTCACCTCATGATTGAACATGTCCAAGAAGGGAATAAGGGCCAAAGCCTGTCCCATCTCCATATCTGGCGTTCCGGGAATTGGGTTCTGTCTCGTCATTACAATCTGAAAAAAAAACCGGCAAAATAAAGGTGAAGACCTTTGATAAAAATGGGAGAATTCAACAATCGATATATATCTTCGAAAGAACATAACAAATAATTAAGTTCGACACTTGCAGTTTTTCCAGCAATCATAACTTCTTAAACTCGACTGGTTACATAAAAACTTCATAAATTAAGACATGTGAGTATCATTCAGTCTTCGAGACATTCTGAACATATAATGTTATTCATGAAGCGAAACTTGGTAACTACAAGCATAACTACATAAGACACTTTAAGATGTTGATCAATGAAAGGACACTCTTCTATATAATCATCTGTCCTGAGTTTAACACATGGTTCTTCCACAATACCTCAACAAACCCACAAAGCATATAACTGAAAATCTTACCGAAGCAGCCCAGCGAAATTCCGCCCAAGTGAACCAGGCATTCGCACGGTCAATGGCAGGGGATTGTCCCCTCAGCTTTCTCAACATTGAACGAACGTGTGCATATTGCCTTGCATAGTTTCTTACAGCTTTGTGCATCTCAACAAGCACCTATATAAAATCCAAAAAGAGTTTAGAGATAACGACCTTAGAGATAAGGGACTTCTCATGCCACTTCATGTATGTGTGCCACAAATATGGTGAAGACTTACTATGGCCTTGCAAAGAAGACATTGTCTAAATGAATGCAGATTAAATCATATTTTGTAAGCGTCTACGTCTTTTCAGACTCTTGACATTAACTTTTTTCAAAGTTCTGCTGTGACAAAGAACGTAGGGAAAACTTATTCCACTGTATAATCTTAAGTCTACCTCACGGCATTATCAGATGCCTTAACAAACGGAAAACCTCTAGTCAGATAAAGCTTACATTCTCTTGAACTGCGCTTAAGGAACTAGTATCCGTTCAATGAGGTAAGAGGTGAGGGAGAAGCGTTCCTATTGTAATTTGGAAATATACATTCATCCTTATATACCCCAAACTTTACGGTTGATTGCTTCTGGAGACAGGATTTCTATTAGAGATGACTAACAGACAAATCCAGAGAACTATTCTAAGTGAATTTTCAAGGGTACCCATACAAATGAATCATCTTCAAGGAGCTTTGAGTCTCCTCCAAAACTCATTAAAGAAACTCACCGCAGTGCCCTTCAGTGCCTCTATAGTCTCCAGACTGCAATGGAAGCACACAAATCAGGAGTGAGAAAGAAGACGAGAGTAGGTTCTAACTCGATTCTATTGAAGTTTGTCTACTCAACTGCCTTTAACTTGGACATTTGATTAGTAATTTGAAGAGATACTCTATATGTGAAGTGAAAGATACACCTGAATGCCAAAGGCATGACAAAGTTATCAGAAACTTCCGAGCTGTCATCCAAATGGGAGCCTTGACCAGGTAAAGATGAAATATATCCAGCCCAGTTGGAGGGATCCTCTGCTGGTCGATGCTGTTTTAGACAAGACATCACAAGTCATCAATAACAGAAAAAACTGTACTCATAAAGAATTTTCCTGACATAGCCTGAAGACCGTACATCACGTACTCTGCCTGAGCAATACCATCGGTAGCAGACGAGGGGAAGGAAAATAAGTTCAGATGATAGAAGAAAACTAGTTGTGAGTAAAGAGTGTTCCTATTGAAGGTTCCTGTTACTCTTCCCAGGTATGAGGTCCATTCCCAGTGTCAGGCACCCCTCAATAGCTCATCCCCCTGTAGTGTTTGTTCGGCAGGCAAGAACTCAGCTCAAAAGGACAACAGCACTGTGCTTCTAATCAAATTCAGGAATTCGGAGTATATTTAGGGAGCAACAAGGTGAGCAAGGTTGTGAGCCAATAACAGAAAGGAAGTGCATTGAAACTAAGACTCCACTTGAAACAAGACCATAGTGTACTCGTCCAATTGCCTAAAGAATCAACTCCACCTTCTCAAACAGTAAGTGTAGCGCGAGGATGAGTGTTGGCATTTGCCGCAGGATAGGATCTTCCTTGAAGAGGAGCCCCACGTCGTCCTACATTGCCATGCCAGAGTACACATTTGTAACCTGGTCAGAGTCAACCGACTGATGTTTGTATGCAAGATAAAAAATTAAATCTTGTTGCTTAACCTCTAGCGCAAACTATTTTTACGCCACGTCGAGAAACAACCACAACTACAAACAACTTCAAAGCTAACAATGACGGACCTACAAGGATATAATGGCCGGTAAATCACAAGACAATAAATAAGATTTTGAGATTCAGCAATCAGTCTATATAGTAGAAAATATTCACCTACCAGTGAGATCTTCAAAAAAGAGAACAATTTAATTGAACACCACCAAATCGAATTATATGAATATTTTTTGAGAAAATACCATATTTACTAGGCTTACCTTAGAGCGAATAGCAGTGGCAGTTGTCATCATCACATGGGCAGGCACTGTACATAGTAATTGCCCTTTTTCAAACGATTGCGTTGCAACAATTCCCGCACCTTCTTGGAGTCCACCTCCTAGCTTCAGTCCCTCTGACTGTATCCAAACAAGACTTCAGAAAATCTTCACCAGTCATCTTCACTAGCCAATCCGTAGAAAGACTAACTTTTTCAAGATACTAAGACTATTACATGGATTCATCATCACTGTCAAAGTTTGATAGCACCCTCTGACATATATACAAACAAAGAGCATATCGACTATGTGCCGTTCAGAATATAGCCAGTACAAATTCCTAATGGTGGAAGAAAATTTTAAGAACACATACCTGGACACCTTGCTGCTTCAACCATTCCTTTAAAACGTTCAGACGAGCAGATACATCATACCCGCTTTGCTGACTGACAAAAGGACGCTCCAGCTTTTGGATCTGAAAGCAAAGAAAAAAAATTGCTCGTTAAAATAACTAAAACAAGTTTATATATACTTCGATTGCTCATTCTTTTCACAAATAGATTCACTTTTCTGTATAATCAGTATACTACTCACTTGCATCAGCAGCCTGTGGATTGCCCTAATACTTTCTAGATGTTGACTCGGGCCACTCCCATCAATGGCCGACTGCGTGCGGCGCGCCAGATCATCCACCAGCCCATCCAGCGCTTGGACTGTACATCAGAGTGCCAAAATAAGGAAAATACAGGAAAATTTTGTCATTAACAAAGCATCAGGCAACCAAGACAATCGACAATGACACTAGATTTGCATGTGCTTCTCTCAGAAGCTAGATGAAGGAGGAGCACATGAGTAGATATGTTTTAAGTAACAGTAACGCTTATGCAACTTAGACTTGAAAGTAAGGATGAGTATGCAGAAAAGTAGAACGAAACTACACAATACTAGCATGACCTGTAAAGATACTGTATTGAAGAAAAGATCAAAGTTTATCGAGGCATCTCTTATACAAATAGGGACTCTCCGCACCTGCTTTGTCCTTCTTGCGCTTTTCTAACACTCGGGATGAGACAACATTTCCACTTGTTGCACGGCTTTTCTGACCCATGTTCACTTCCGAAACCAGGCCCTCCTGCTAATTCATCAGAAATAACATACATAAAGAGATATTCAAGCATCCCGTGACAGTAAATCTCACTCTTAAAACATCAGTGAGTTGGGACATGCTTACACGCTGGACATTCACAGCGTAATTCATGATTTTCGTATACTTTGCCATAAAATTTACACACAGAAATCGTTGCATGTAAACCAAACTGAGGCATGAAGTTGATTCAATTGAAACAAGAGAGACCCCAATCATGGAGGCCGTTCCTTGATATAATTAGAGTAAATTTTTGTGCGGAAAGAGCAGAAAACTGACAACTGTAAACCTTGTTATAATCACCAGAATCAGTCAACATTTAGATCCAAGAAAAAATGCCTTCTCAGTTCTGAAAAACACCTTGGGACGGTATCTTAGACCGTAGTAAGTATAATTTGGTGGTTATAGAACACTCCGCTTGTTCTCTTAAGATCTAAGGGCAAATAACATAACATGTAAGAAGAACGATTCAAGAAATATACGATGATTTAAATCGTAGGCAGGCACGTCACTTGTTGATACTTAAAGCGTTGAACTCTTCAGCTGCAGAAGGAAAGCTGGATGTATGATTCTTCTCCCAGCTGTCGCCAAATGGTCACAACAGCTGTCTTTTCTAAACCCAAGAAATTGAAAGGGTGGGGGAGGTATTATGGTTAAAATCACGGGGGAATGACGACCAAAATTTACATAATTGATATGAGTGACACGAGAACTGCATGAGGCACCACAAAAATAATGGAGGAAAACTTGCTGCAACTGCACACCATAAGCATGGGTATAGACATCCGATCCACTCTCAGAAACCAAAATGTTCCCTTTACCTCTGTCTATGCGGTAAAAAAGATCATGGTACAATGTAATAAGCAAAACAGTACTTTGTAGAACCTCTGAATTCTCAGTAGCTCCCTACTTAAACTCATACTTCCATCCCATTCGTATATCTCCCTCTCTGTTCCTTCTTCGGATAAACGAATGCGATTGCCGCCTCTTTCTCTTTCACTCCTGATCTTGATTATTTTCTTTCCAATGACAGACTGGATGATGCACACTTCAACAAAGGTCCACTTTGGGGAATCACTGACCTATCCAATTTGTACGCTCCGAGAACACTCACCTGAATAGCAGATCGGAAGTAGAAGCAGAATCAGCTTGGCTTTTCAGCTTCGCACTCGCTGAGCCCAGCGCTCGCGCTGTTGCTCCACTTCTCTTAACTTCCTTCCTCCTCGTCTAACTCAAGTCTCTGTCGCTCGCTCCTGCGAAACTCTACCATCCAAAAACTATTGCCTACGATGGATCGATTGATGGATGCTGCAAAATGGCAAGCACAACCTGCGCGAACCAACCAACCGGACCAAGCTAACCTGGGCAGTCCAGAATCTAGATTCCCGAATCCCAATTAACTAATGTACTGCCCTCATCGCCTCCCCTTCATCATCCTCATCCTCTCGAACTGTCTGTCAATTTGCCTCTTTATCCGGCTGTCTTGATTAATTCTCCCTCAGCACAGCTGCATTGCTCCTCTCTCTCTCTCTCCCTCCGCACACTCTCCATGCGCTCTGCTCGGCTCTTGCTCATCTTCCTGCCTGCCTGCACTTTCTTCCCCCAAAGGCGGGCCGGGTTGTCGCCTGCACTTCCGGCTCTTGCAGCGACAACCCGGCCCTTCTCGGCTGTTGCGATATTGACCGCCCTCGCCAGGAACGGGGTACCGGGGCTCCAAACCCGTGAATCCTCTAACCGGGGAAGTTTCGATGCTGTACTCCAGTAAGTAGTAGATCCATTCGGTATGAATGAGTGTCTGCGCGGGTCACAGAAGTTACGCTTCCGTCCTCACTTGTAAGTTGTCGAATACGGTACGCATCCATGCACTCTCGGGCAACGTGCTGATAGGCGTGCATGCGAACTCCACTTACGGGCGAACGAATAAGCGCGCAGCCAGTAAGGATTCAGGCGGTAAGTTTATCAGATTCTTCCGCAACTTGAGACAAAAGTTGAGATAACTCCATCAATATCCCATTACAGTATAGTTGCTATAGCGTATGTCAAATGTATTCTTCAGAGTAAAATACCTTTACTTGGAGAAACAGAATCTGTAACTATCAAAACAATTAGAAAAGGGCCATAACTCTATCCGAATCCGATGAGTATATTCATAGATACTCCAACTAGGAGAACAAGTACAAAGACTTTCCAACATAATTCTCTTGTCAAGGATAGATTATCCGATTGTGTAAACCACAAATTTGATTTTATCTAAAACTGGCATTCCTGATATTCAACGAATGTTGTTAATCAGACCCAAAAAATGAAGAGAATTCATCCCGATCTATTCTTATATGTAATATAAACCTTTCTTTATTTTTTGGTTTTGTAATTATGTTAGATCTTGAAAATATAAATATATACATTGTATCAAAAAACACACTCATTTCGCATAGAGTATTACAATATATAAAGTGATATAATCAACACAAGTGACATTAACTTATGTAAATGCACATAAAAGGACTAATCTACATAGTAGATTAACTCAATATTTCAAATTGCACTAGTTTCCGTGTATTGTTGATAGTGCATCGGTGTAGCAACACATCTAGAGAATCGGTTGCTCAAGTAATGAGATCCAGAGTTTAGCTTTTGAAATGACAGTGGTTGATGTTAAAACTTGGAGCTCGAAAATATGATGACAATTCATGAAAATGTGTTTCTTACTTAATTGGAATTTATTTTCTTCATCTGATAATGAGAAAATTATTTTATTGATTAAAACTGTCATATGAGAAAAACTTACATAATCCAAAATCAAAAAGGTCTCTATTTTTTAATGTGCATAAATAGGTATTTACATTCATAATCAATGTCAGTTGGCATTCAACACTTCATTTTACAAATGTAATCTAACATCAATATAATTTCATTCATATCTTAGCTTAATCTCAAGTCATTCATAATCTCATTGTGTAAAATATCAAAATGTTGAAATTATGTCTTAAAATATTTTTATGATTTTTAAAATCCAAAAAATTACCATAGGTTTTGATTAATATTTAAAAAAATACATCTAAATATTATGATTATTCAATTTAAATTAATTTACTGTGAATGATATCAAATTCAAGGTAATCAAACTTCATCTTGTCAATGTGATGTTTATTTGAAATTTGAATTAATTCATGTGCATCATTCACAATCATCTTTATAATGGGTAAATCATAATCATTTAGTGATCAAAGTTCATTTTAAATAGATCAAATTTTTTTAAAATGATTTCAACATGCATTTTTTACATATCAAACAAGCATGTATTGCATATCATTGTCCATTCAATCTTATAAAACATGGAATAAGAATATGTCTCGAAAATAAATGTCATCTTTAAAATCATATGTGATAAAAAATTGATCACAAGGAAAGTCAAAAAGATACATACACATTGAGAATATAGTACACAAGAATGCACATGCATTATTGACACAAGATCATGCACATAAAAAAACTACAATTTTAATGTAAAATCCTAATATATATTTTCAAGAGTTTTTGTGAGTTTTCATTTATAGTGCCAGTTGATCAACTTCACAAATCAAGGTCAAAATAACCTGAATTAACATGAGTTAATTTATAAAATTGATCTCTTTAACTCATGTCGTGTTGTTGAGATCTTAAGCTTCATAATTTATATAATTGATAAACACAAATCTATAGATTAACACATAATGTATATTACTTATTAGACTATAGCTAATTAAAAATAAGTTAAAGCAGTAAAAAAATATAATTCTATTAAAATTGCTAGTAAAACTTTACTTGTGCCACTCATGCAAAACTTGCAAAGTAACAAAATATATTCTAAAAAATAACTCTGATCAACACATGAACTAGATTTAGCTTACTTATTGATTTTGACCAGCTCACTTTTTTTTATCTTCACTTGATTTGCAAAAGAATGTAACGCACTTCGACGATCACATGATTGATGACATTTTTTTCCTATTTTTTCATTATTCAAAATTGAATAATGAAGAGTTTAAAATATGTTGTGAAAAAACTTCGTGTTTAGTTCGAATATACCAAGTTTAATATCTTAGATGTAGAAATTGCTTCAAATTAAACATATCATATTCATCTTTAAAATTCCATAAATTTTTTTAAATATGCTTTGAATGTATTAAAATTCCACACATTTGATGCATATATAAAATAATTTTTGCATATTTTATTTTATAATTATTTTTTTGTTAACACTTAAACTACTAGAATAATGAGATTAAAAAGTTCATTGTTTGACTCTTTTATATATACACATAGATTATGCATACTCTTGAAAATATACGTACAATTATAAATTTAACAAAATTTGCATTCTAATACTTAGCAATATGCTTCAATTTGCTACAATTTGTACAATGAGCGTAAAAATTTACAAATCAACTTTTTTTAACCTTAGTTATTTCATGTAAATTTTTTCCTTCAATTTTACAAAATAATGAAATAATTTCATCCAACTGATTCATAATTCCAATACACATTGCAATAAATGTGCATACTAATTGAATTGTAGCATATTTTGTTGAATGTGATAAAAATTTGTTATATTTCACACCTTTCTCTCATATGAAATTTCTAGCCATCAATGTGACTCTAACATTTTTTTCCTTATCATCTATTAGATTACTTTGTAGCTTGTAGACTCACTTGTTATCAATCAAGCTTTAACTTTTTTACAACTCAAATAGTTTTTATGTCTTGTTATCAATCAAAAAATGCATTTCACGTTTCAAAATTTTATTCATTCAAGATTAGTGACACAAACTTGAATTTGTATATAAATATACGCCAATTTTAAAACGACAACATCTAATGTTAAAACAATCACAGACGCATCACCTGTCAAAAGAAATAATGATGTGGATGCCAAGGAAGTTGCCGAATGCAAGAAGGGCGATCAAGTCCTTTGACAAGACCTTAAAAGCGTAATATGGATTGTTCTTGTGGTATTTGATGTCCCTGGTAGCAAGGAGGTTAAAGATGTACTCCAGAATGAACTTGCGAGAGAGCTGATCAGTCCTTTGTTGCAGGTAGTGATGAGTCCGTTTTTTATTAAAAAAATAATTTATACATTTACATCGTCTTAAAAACGTATGACATTAAGACAATTTTTAATTAGGATGTCTTTTATCCGTGGACAGTCAAACTGTGATGTGTAAGTTTAGTTTAGAAGGTAGTGAAGTATAGTCAACTCTAATGTGTAAGTTCAGTATAGAAGTTAGTGAAGGATGGCCATATCAACGAAGGTGGACAGATCAAAGTTTGATTAGTTGAGAGAATTGGAGATTTATGCAAGAATATTGTTGACTTTGTTGCATTTCACAACAAAGTAAAGTAGAAATCATGAAATTGATAGATCTGAAATTGCGAGGTTCAGTCAAATGAATTGCACTCACTTGCTGCAAGGGAGTATGTCATACATCTGTGCTTGCTTGGAGCAGTGATGCTTATATTTCTATTACATTTGGACTTTTGTTCTAGAATATCATCGTAATTTTACTTTCCAGTGAAAAATCTCAGAGTAAAAATTTCTTTAAAGCAAAAAAATAAAACTATAGACTCAACACATTCAATTTGCAAGGATCAGACAAATCCAAACGATCAATTTGATGAAAATTGAAAATTTATATGAAAAGCCTACCGATCACACAATTCTAAATGATGAAAGAAAACAATGAATCTGAACTCTCACTCTCTAAGAATACCATCAGTTTGAAGAGAATTGGAGATTTATGTAAAAAGCATGCCGATCAAACATTTTTAAATGATGAAAGAGAATGATGAATCCGAACTTTCACTCTCTAAGAACACCATCAATTTGAAGAGAATTGAAAAGTCTGTAAACTCATCAATATGTCACAACAAAGTACAGTAGTAATCGATCATGAGATTTAATCAAATGGATCACAATTGTATGTCATATCGAAGTAAAGTAGTAATCGATCATAAAGTTCACTCAAATGAATCACAACATCAATTCAACATCGAATCCTCAGATCAAGGCAAGTTGCATACCTCAAGTTTTTAAGAGAAAATCCCAAGATGACAAAATCTTCAATGAGATGCAAAATAATAATAATATTGACGTGCAATGTCTCAAATGTAATTTCTTACTTCAATTGAGTCCAACAAACTACATGAACTACGAATGAACTCAATTTCAATTCTATCCTAGAATTCTCATAAATCATCTTCATTATCTCTAAAAATAATGGAATGAATGATCTCCTCGAATGATACATCTGCTAGTAGAACACTTAATAAATCCAACTATTCAATCATTTTGAGTTCGTTAAGAAGATAAAACACTGAGTCTTGAAATTCATCATTTTTCTCTAACATTTTTTCATTCATCTCATCCTGTCACAGCCACATGTCAACCATACCTGCCGCTATGATCACCAATTCATCCTAGTATGGCTTCGGCATCAATGATGGATCTTGATTCTTGCATAAAGTTACGATGTGCTATTCAAAAGATTGTCATTTGGTATTCAATATCATCTTATTAATCAAAGAGCTATGAGTCATAGCAACTTGCCTCTGAACCTTGCCAGAGCTTATGCAATTACGTCAAACGCAATGCACTCTTTTTTCCACCCTGTGTTTTGCTTCAACGAAGGCTAATGATCCTGGTCCGATATACATTTTGATAAAAATAGTAGCAAGATGGAGATTTTGATTGACACGGATCATAAACAAAGCGGGGTTGATATACCTTGTATGATGTCATGCTAGTCATGAATTGTTTTTCAACAACGCAGAACTCCATAAATTTCACTTTCACACTTTTGAACAATTCCTCATCATTTTATGAAGATTCGTGACAAGTCAAAAGCTTGATTGCAGTATGACATTGATTAATAAGTGAACTATTGGACAATAAAGTAGGTAGATGGAGAAAGATGAATACAAAAGCTGCATAGATAATAGCCATTGTCGATAAATCACTTTTGATAATTTTGATGCATTTGTAGATGGGATCAAACAAGTCGATTGCAGCGTTGACGCCGCACCAGAAGTTGCTCTTGGTGATAATATTCACAAGGTAGTTGGAAGTTCATATCCAACATCAATATCTTGCTTCTTGAGCTACTCTTCAATAAAATTTGACATAGAAGTGATGAGACGTTTGACTGCCTTGAGACGAACGAACATGTAATTCATGGTCAACCAACGTGAAGCTATATATAAAACCATTGAATATGACTTATCAAGCATCTCCTTGCAAATTGAAGAGAATATTTTATTGAGAAATACTTGGTTTTTTATGCACTTCGTGACGATGAATGTCATCTTGAGTAGTGATTTGAAATCTGGCAGTCTAATTAGATCATCGCATAAATTGTTTAATGGATGAGCTCCACATCCATAAGCATAATTAACGTCGCAATTGTCTATTAGTTGAACTCGAAGGGCTCGCATTGCATTATAGCTATCAAAAATAGAATCATATGCAAATTTTTTTCAACAAATGCCGCAATACAATTAAGCATCGATCTCATCTTTTGTCGAATCTCAATGACAAACTCCCTCTTGAGATCTGCTCTAAGATATTCTACAAATCATGAACGTGAATCATGTGCAATGATATTAGACATGCTACTAGATAACACATTTGAGGCACCAGCCAAACCAATAATAACAATCGCGACCTATAGCAATTTCTTGTTTATAAGCATCCGTTGCTGTGGATAAAAATCTTGAAGCAATTGGTTGTTTAACATCGGATGATGGAGTGATCCAATTAGAAAACAACTCATTGAAAAATTTATGCCAAGCTGAATGATCTAACATATTAAAGTTCGTAGCGGTTTGATGCATGGCAAAAGCAAACAAAGAATCTTACATTCGTAATTCATATGAATTAGATTCATAAAACATTTTTTCATTTATCCGATCAGCAATGGATGAGCTCTTTCTTGAAATAAATGCCGACTGCGCCATGCTCCGAGCAATTATTAAACCAATCATATGCTTAGATTGTTTATGAAATTGAGAATCCATCAAGATTAATGGTGTATTATTATTGATATTTGTGGCTACCATATGCAATGACTGGATTGGAGCAAGTTGTCAAATACTACACTTATTGACGAAATGCGCATATTGATCATAGCTGAATAGATGAGTTTTCATATTCCAGCAAGTGATAGAGATCAAGGATTTACAATGCTTGCATTCTGCCTTGACAACCTTAAACTTAGTATTAGTTAAAAACAGTCCAAAGTTATCCCAATAAGTTCCTTTTCTCTGATTGGCTGAGCCATCCATCACTCTACCACGACACTTAATCATTTGCAACAATCAAGTACATTCACTAAATCTGCAAATTACGATAGTATTTAATAATTGTATGTGCTTAAAGATGAAATGTAAGGTGGAAATCAATTTAATTTGCACATTCACGGTGGATTTCTGCCCAATCCAACTTCCTGACGCATGCATTGTTGTTTCACACCACAGTTTACTCGTATTATAGCGGAGTCAATGCTTTCAAAATAAATTGAGCCGCACATTGTATCGATATATTGTAAAATCTGAATCAGAATTGCGGAGATGTGTTTGAGTTCAATTGTCTTGAACAAGAAACCACCGTACTTTCTCTAAGATGTGTCAACAGACTTAAGTTTTTTTGAACGAGTAACCACCGTTAGTTCTTGGAAATGTGTTGGCGGAGTTCGATTGTCTCAAACTAGAATTCATGTTAGCATTTGTTCGTGGAGATGTTCATTTGTTTCGAACGATAAATAATCCTTTTCCTTCCTATCACCTTCATCTTTGAAGTTCTGATGTCATTATTCTTGAGTTTTTTGGTCCAGATGTCGTTGTTTTTGAGTTTTTTGATTTTGAGTGGCTACACATCGCTAAACATCTTAAATATGTACTTAAGATGTCTTAAATGTGTCAAAACGTTTGATATTATGTAAGTAAATTTTGAATTCATCCATAGTTGCAGCGTAATGATTGAGTTCATGAAAATATCACCTCTAACGGTTTTTTTTTTTCATAGGAAGTAGGGGGAAGCCCAAAACACACTCGCAATTGATACTTGGACTTATGTGCAAAAAAATTTGTTTTGACAGGTAATGTGATGGCGAGACGCGTCTCCGGTCTCACTATGGTAGTTTTAACAATTTAACATGTGGTAGTTTTAACATTCTCTTGAATATAAGGTTGTTATTCTTTTAAATTTAAACATTTTTATCAACATAATCTATCTCACTATTAGATATTTAAAAATGGATACATCAATTTATTATTTATACCTTTAAGAAAATCTACAAATACAATTTAATGACTTTTTAGTAGAAAAAATGATTGATCTTTACTATTTTGTGAAGTTATTTGAGTTCCATCTACAATAACTTACTGATACAATTGTTGCTTTCCTTAAAATTTGTCTATAAGTTGTTTTTCTTAAATCATATCATGTATTCATCATTTAACAACATTCATGAGTAAAAATTTGTGCTTGTCAATAAAAGGAGTTTGAAAAAGTTCTACTTATTGTTCATTGATCAATACTTATACTAAGTATGTACCTATCGACATAATCTTACAAGCCAATCAATCTATCATTTTGTTATCTTACACATCACTGGCATATCAAAAAAACATCACTACTTGAATATAGTATATAACTTGATGATATTTTACTAAGCTATGAGAAGATGAATTATACAATAAACTTTTTTAAATAAATATAATCACTCATATGTCAGTGTTTCAATTCAAATAATATCAAAAAATGATTGCATTATAAGTTTTTTTTGATCAAATTCACATTTGAGAAGATAAATTAAACAAAATGTTGTTTTAACTATTATGACTCATCTGTTTTATTTAAATTCAAATGATGTCAAAAATTGATTGTATTAGAATTTTTTTTATCAAATACAAAATTTATTTAGAATCTTAATTTACAATTTGTATGATAAACCAGATTGGCTTAGTGCATAACGCATCTTTTCCAACATTTTTTGATTGAGTGATTTAGAGAAAAAAATTTGTAACAAAATATAAATGGTGAGATGACAAATAATACCATTCTCTTTTCAGTAATCTCTAAACTCCTCAAATACATATTTTTTGTAATCATATGTAGATGAATAATATATATCAATATAAAATCTAAACTTCTCAACAACATAATCATCATCATTATACAAAGATGACTAAAAAATAGTATGATGTAAAATACAAAGTCTGGTCTCAAACATTTTGCTCTTTCTCATTATGCCAATTCATAAAAAACACTTCTTTCCTTCTCGTCAAATTATGAAAATGTTCATACATTTTTTGTCGAGTAACATAGAGTTTTCTTTGCTTTGCTTGCATATATACCTCACATGCTCTCAAACCATAACGTATAATACTGACATATACACCAGCAACTAGAAACACAAGAATTCACACGTAGAGTTTTAGTGGTTTATAAGTGCAAGCTACATACACTAAACATCTTAGACTTAAATGAAAGATCTTTAAAAGCTTCACCGACAGCTTTTGTGAGCTATTCTATATGGTGACACTTTAACCAACTTTTTGAACTAACATCAAACTAACCTAAGTAATTAATATATTTGAATAAACTACTAACATAATCATGTCATCAACTTTGTAATGCATAGTTACAAAATTTTGCAATACATGTTGTAAGTGATGACTTTGATTTATATCATTTCGTTTCATCATGCAAACAATTTGCATAAAATATATTATGAAAAATATTCAAACATATCTACAATACTACAACACGATATATATAATATTGTAGCAAATTACATTTTATAAGCTAAATAATGTATAACAATGTATATTCAACTTGGAGATAGATAAAATACTTGTTTTTGTTTTTTTATTTTCATAACACTGTGTTAACACGTTTGAAAAAAATCTATAAACGTGTGCATCAATTTCAGAGATATATATATATATATATATATATCTATCTTCACCTTTTTTGTTTTTTTTCTAATTTCAACAAAACATATTTCCTACTAGTCAACATTCATCACAATAGCATAGTTCATTAGAATTTGATATCGCGTTATAATATATTGGATCTTAGCTTTATATAATTGTGGTGCTTAGTTTTTTTGTTTTTTGCATAAATAACAAAAATTTAAACATATTCGTGTCAGAAAGTATGCATACAAGTCCTAAGTCGAAGGAGTTAGGAGAATTATGGAAAATCTAGCCAATCAGAGAAGGAAAGTAGGACTTGCCTTCGGCCGACGACCTTTGGATCTTTGGACCATCGGCGCAGTCATTTTAGAGGATGCAATAGTCGGGTCTTCGACGAAGATGACGAAGTTCAATTTGAATTTGCGAAGGGCCGGTCAAGGTTCGCACGCGTCGAGGGTACCAATTAGCGCGCGTGAAAGGAATGCTAGGGCATCGAGGGTAAGGGCACGACAAGGACGTTCATGCTGACATTGCGATATATATATATATATATATATATATATATATATATATATATATATATATATATATATATATATATATATATATATATATATATATAGAAGCAAATTTGATCGACCTTGATAGCAACGAAGACGTGATTGGAGATATGGCGCCGCCCGCGACAGCCAAGGTGCGGAAACTGGTTCCGCTAGAGATGCCTTATGCAGAGTTACGACCCTATAGGCAGAAGGTTATCGAGTTACACCTAGATTTCCTCCTATGGAATTGGAATTGTGTGTCGGCAAACATCTATAAGGAGATTATGGACAAGAATCGGAATGAAGAAGAAGATCTCCGCGGCAACCCGATGCTGTGGACGATTGAGCACTGGACGAGAGTTATGGGGCCATGCGCAGGAGGAGACAGGGATTACATGTTCGAGAAGGATAGCGTCAAGATAACCAGCGCAGAGGAATTTACTTTTGCCCCACTCTTCCAGAATGAGAGGTCGCAGACAAATGGGTGGAATACCGCGGATTACAAAAACCCGATGAGGCGTGCAATTGCATTGGGGATCATGCACATTCTGCGACCGCATCACAAGACTTATGTCACTGCTTGGCAAGTCGGCTTCTTTGAGCGCGCCTTGAAGTGACAACAAATTCATTGGACGAGGATTTTCCATGAATCTAATTTGAGTCAATGCGAGTACCCGATGAAAGGGAGGATTGGTTAATCACCTAACCCCTTACTTGGTGAACTTCTACCGAGGAATGAGATTACTCACGAAGGAGGAAGAAAAGCGATTCTCGAAGGAACGAGAGATTCTTGCAATTGAGTCCAGTGAGGAGACAGAGGACGAAGACAATGTTCAGGCTGAAGTGCCACCTTAGAGTACAGCGCGCGGACCAGTGCAGGTGAATGTAATCTTGACACAAGAGCGGTCAGAAAGGAAACTGGCGAAGAGACGGAAGATAATTGCCGACGATGATGAATACCAAAGATTGGAGTCGCCGATGGCAGAGACTGATGTAACGGGAATTAGGCATTCAAGGATTCAAGCCAGGCTGAAGAAGAAAGCGAATAGTGGGAGAGTTGTGTTAGATTCTTTGGATAATAGTGTACAGAAGACAGATGCAACGGCTTCGACGACAAACGAAGAGAAGAAGGATGAACCTACCCTTCAAACGTTGGAAGGAGTACCTTTGGCGGTACAAGCTGAAGTTCCAATGGAAGTAGTAGTGAAACCTTCGGAGGAGAGGACGGAGACAGCTAGTCTAAGTCTTCCACCCTCGGAGCAGACGCTATCTATGAGGAACGAGGACGAACTTCAACCGAAGACAAGTGAAGAGCTAGCGAAGGAGCTCACATTGAGTGAAGAAATACTTGAGCAGATTGTTGCGCAGGTTGGAGGAACGGTGGTAAACATCACTAATATTCCAGCGCCGCCAACACCTTAGGAAGAAGTAAGGACCGAAGTAGGGAAGAAGACTTTGGAGGAGCAACCGAAGGAGTTAGAGGTTGTCTTCCCTGATATCCTGCAGGATAGTGTAGTAACTTTATTGAAGTATTTAGATAAAAAGTATTTAATCTTTCATCACATATTAGTATGATGTGATGAAAGAATCAGGTTCTATGTAGAGTTAGTAAGGAATAGAACGCAACTCAAGAGAGCAGTGGCGGTGAAGAGGGAGTGGAATTCTGCAACTACGATGACGAAGGAACGACTTGCAAGCTTGACAGTCGAGCGTGCAACCACAAGGGCGACATTGCAGGAGCAAGAAGACCGTCTTCGGGCGAAGGAGATGGAGTGCGAAGTCCTTTGATTGAACTTAGCGAAGGAGTCCGATCTTCGTGCGACATTGGAACATGAGTGTATTAGTCTTCGGACCGCCAACGAAAATGTATAGAAGGTAAGAGTGGAGCTATGCGAGAGATTGGAGGCATCCAAGGGGGCCTACGCCACGAAAGTGCAGAGTGTGGAATAATTTTTTGTGGCTGCAGGGAAGCCCGATCAGTTGCACGCTAAGGCAGAAGGACAAAGAGCCGAAGAGGAAAGGATAGCCAAAGATCCTCGGGGACAGATTGCTGCGACGAAGACGGAGCAGGTGGAACTTCGGAGTAGGATCGCGGAGCTTACAGATGAGCATGTCATGGCTCGAGACGTTGGGTCGATTTGAGTTTAAGGACGTGGTACACGTTGGGACGCCCTGCACGTTGGGACGTCGACAGGCTCGAGTTTTATAGGAGGCGAACTTGAAGAACTGTCAGTTCTTCGAGTTGAGCCTTACGCGCAGGAGGTTTCTCCACTAGCTTCGACTCTCATTCTACCTCAGGGTAGTGAGTTTGGCTCGACTCTCTATGTACAGTTTGTGTTTCGACTCTCTTTTTACTCGAAAAACTGCGTGTGCACCGAATACTTTGTGGTGATGTTGCAGTGAAGTGTTTGCTGGTGTTTTTCTATGATTCTTGTTCATGTTTTGGGTTGATTTGCATGCGAGGTTTTCCTTGTAGTTTGTGGGGCTGGTTGTGGTGGAAGAAAGTGGTGCTCCAGATCCGAAGGCGGTAAATTATGAATGATTTCAGGACCAACTACTAGTATGCAGGGATGGCATTTCAAGTTTGCGAGTCGGCCATCGTTCAGGAGCTGAGATCCTTCGTCTGGCTTGGTGGTGATGACGGGTCACTGACGTGTTGATTGGCGAGGATTTTTCGTGCTAAAGGATCAAGTTGCTGCCACGGTGGGTTGTTGGATGCGTGCCACATGCTCTCACATTCCGGGCATTTGATTGCACTTTGCAAGACAAGGCAAGGCAAGGCAAGGCTAAGGCCAGGCCTGGATAGGTACGTCCTTGGGATGGTGACGCCCAACTTGCCTTTTCTGGGTTGTCTTTAGTTGCCGTTGGCATTGTGTAGTTAGTGCACGGGAGTGCAGAAAGGCTAGTCGCAGATAGAGAAAGTACAGCAGCAGCAAAGCCGGAAAGTGAAAGCAGAAGACAAAGTACGGAAGGAAGGGTGGGAGCCGACCTTGGACTCGTTCCACCTCGTGGAGTTGGTGTCGTTGAGTGTTGACGGTGGTGATGCTGGTGCTAGAGGTGGGTGTGGTTTTATGAGAAGAAAAGGAGAATTTCGACGCACGGCAGGGTCACAGACCTGGCTTGAAACAACATTGCAGGGAGAGTGTTGCTGTTACTTTACTGGAGTCATCTACCGGAGTATACCTTGTGATCCATTTGACGGTTGTGTCCAGATTAGAGAAGAGATTAGATGGAGAAGCCAAGATAGGAAATAACACAGTATTGAGTCTGAACTATGCACGGAATCCAAACAATGTTGGTTTCTCGGAAGAACGAACAGGTGTTGCGATCAGTGAAAATGTAAAGAGCTGAAATCCGTCAAAGAATATCCTTGAGCTAGAAAGAACCGAAGGTCGAGAGAGAAGAACGAGGCTCATCAGTAGCTTGAGCACACATTTCTGCTCCCGAACAGCAGTACAACACACTTTTGGCACTTTCCTGCGCAGGAGTACTGATCACGCGCCTTGCAGAAAGGAAGGAGGGGAGGACCATCCGCACTGTAGGTGGACCAAGAGGCCGCACATTTGTGGTATGCCTGTATTTCATTTGCTGTTAAAAGTACGTCGAATAAAACCACCAGCGACAATTTGGAGGAGGACACCGTTGCAGGATTCACGCTATCTCAGATTCTGAAGGCTACGAAGCTTAGACTCATAGACTTCTTCAAAGAAATTCCGCAAATATTAGCCAAAGTTGGCCCAAAGTTGTCGAGCATGTATGATGAAGATTAGGAAAAACGTCTTCAGGCAAAGGAGCTCCAATCAGACTTCTACTACCTGACAGTCTTATTCAATTACTATAAGTGTGTGTATTACAACTTGTTCTCTGACGAAGTCCCTCTGGGTTCACTTTCGGTTTTCCCACGTGGAGTGGAGGGGTGGTGTCGAGGACGACGGATGCAGATTGTGGATCACTCACAGTGGAGTGTAGTGAGAGATACTGCACGAGCAGCTCCATTGTGTTTTTCAAGGTGATCTCCATCAGGAGAGTACGGTATGTCGGACTCGGCTCTCTGTGAGCTTGTACTCAATTGAGCTCTCATAATTCTACACTTTGTCGATATACACAGATTGCTCGATGCCTGGACTTCTCTTTCCTTGCTAATTCTGTTTCCAAGACTTTCTCCTTGGCTACACAGATCTTGAATATTGCATATTGAAAGTAGGCTAAACCGGAATTCTGAGAAGTGATGTAAACCCCTTTTCACGGTTTTTGGATAGAGTAGAATGTAAGGTTTTCTTGTATAAGAATTATTCTCTTTCTTTTATTATTATTATTATTATTATTTTAAAATAATATTAAAAAAGGAAAATAATAATAATAAGAAGAGGAGTATTCTGAAGAGATTGAGAATTTGCACTCGTCTCACTTATTATGGTGTTTCGGTTGTAAACATACGGATTTATCATTATTACTTTTCCTATGGAAAACAGTTAGGTATATAGGCTTTCTTTATATTCTTTGCCCCTAGTTACAATGTGAAGTGGAGTTATGAGGTGAAGTACGGGGCAGCTTGGCGTGGATACACTCCCTGCGACGAGATGAACAAGATGGCGGTGCAGGCGCTGGAGACGGAAGGTGGTAGAAAGCGATGGAGTTCAACTCGGGGTCGCGATGCGAGGCGATGTATCGTGTGTTGTGTTGTTCTGTGCTGTGTTTCATTTTGGCTGGAGAGTTGTTGCTAGCCGTTTTTCTTGTGTTTGGATCCTCTTTAGTTTGGCTTCTTGATGCGCGCCCATGTCTGGGTTGACGTTGATTTCCGGAGTAGTTTTACTTCAGTGTGCTGTCGATAAAGCGGCTGGATTTGATCACCGGCGCCTATCTTTGTTTCTCTCATGGTTGGACTGGAGTGATGACAAGTGGATCATGAGAGTCTTCTTGCGGTGATGACAGGTTAGGTTTCCTGTACCCATAGTCAGTAGAGCTAGAGCAGGTTAGTGCAGGGAAGAGGGCAGGTGGAGTTGTGGCAGTGGTGTCGGTTGATGAGTTAGTCATCACGGAGGAGTTTGGTGATTCCGTTGAGGACCGTGGAGGATTTACGCGGAGTGGATTGAGGTATCGGCGACCTCATCCTAGCGCATCAGTGGTTGTAGAGGCGCAGGGTGTGGCAGATAGCGGATCTTTGGTGGTGATATCATCTAGGGTCCCACACTCGTGGACTGGGGACATGGACGGTATGTACGGGGCCATGAAGGGCCCACGACGGTACTCTGGTGCAGTGGGCACCATTGAGTTGGATGATTTCATCCAGGAGTTTGACACCTAGTGCGATATGCAGTTCTTGCGTAACCCCACGTTGTTTACACCCTTCTTTGCATGGAAGGGGTTGTTTCAGCATCTGGAGGATCCTTGGATGGATGACTACCATGAGTTTGGGAGAGAGTATGCTGTGGAGATTGACGCATGGAGGCGTAATTGGTCTCCAAACTATATGTCGATCACCTAGGGTGGTGTTGGTACCAGTGGAGGTGCGAGTGGTAGCATCACCGATGGTACTAGTGGAGCAGAAACCAACAGCGGTGTTGTTGGCGTTGCCAACACGAGTGGAGAAACTACTGGCGTACCTTCGTTCAGCCCCATTCCTGAGTTCTTCAAGAGGTTGAGGAAGAACTATCAGGGGGTGAGGACGGAGAAGTTGAGGAGTCTCCAGGAGTTTGAGCGGAAGACTAGTGAGAGTCTTCGGGAGTCATACACTCGTATGCGGCGGTTGATCTCAGTTACTCACGGTGTAACTGAGGCACAGGCGGTCCAGTATTGGTACAGGATACTGGACAGAGAGCTACGGCGGAGGGTTCGGGATGCTACCCTCTTGAGCGATGCGTCACCGACATTGGCCTATGTGTTTGCTCTTTCTGAGAAGATTGAGCTTAACATAGTGAAGGAGAGAGTGGTGACTTCTTCATTCGCTAGAAACGCAACCACTACTTGTCGTGTCCCGCAGAGCACGGCACAGTCTAGACCCTTTGGTGGTGGTAGTGGTGGAGGTCGCGGAGTGCAGACACGACACCATACGGCCGCTAGAGATAAAGGGGCACGTGCACCAGTGCCGTCGTTTGCTAGCCAGCAGCAGGGACCAGCATGTTGGACATGTGGAGGGAATCATCTGCGGAGGGATTGTGCCCAGGAGGCCGGAGGTCAGAGTTCACAAGCCATACCTCAGTCAGCACAGGTGGTGTGTGACCACTGTGGTCGAGCAGGTCATACTTGAGATCGGTGTTTTGACCTGCATCTAGAGTTGACATCTGGTGGTAGAGGTCGTGGTGGTGATGCTTCTCAAGGTCGAGGTGGCCGTGCTGGTAGAGGTGGTCGAGGTGCCGGTGTAGTTGGACGTCCGGTAGCGAGTGCTACTTCGGCCACAGAGAGCGCGATGGCTGCTCGGATTGAGCAGTTGGAGTAGAGGCTTGCTGCTATGGCGAGTTCTGGGGCGAGCACTTCCACCTCGTACGAGGCAGAGAATTTCCCTTATTTAGCGAGTGCAGCACAGGTGGAGGCATCGGTTGCAGTGACTAGAGGTGCAGCTCGAGCTCTAGAGCCACGCGGTGTGACAGGGGAGTTGGATCCTCAAAGGGGTGAAGGTGGACGTTAGGCCAGACTTCCCCAGTCGTTTTTGTTGTCAGAGGTGGGCAGTACTTTATCCATGAAACCTGTACCACCTAGTGACCTTAGTGGGAGGACTGAGACATCTACGTCACGTGTGGTGGACACGGACGCATCATCTAGTGTAGTGACGCGGATGGCTAGCTCAGTGATGAGATCTTCACTATTTTCAGCTACGGAGCTGATGGACTCTGGGATCGACTTGGCTTGGGTTTTTTGTGCAGCAGCCACGTTGTGTGAACGTGGAAGTATCACTGCTACGAGTGCCGAGATAGGCGAAACTATTGATGAGGAGCTATCCTCTACGACTCCATCGAATGATGAGTCGACATGGCAGGCGGCAGCGGCACGGATGGAGTCCTTTCCAGCCCGATCAACCATTGATCGGGAGAGGTTTGTCCCTGGTGTGTGTATGGTGGACAACCGGAGCGGTGTATTTCGCTTGGTGAGTGCTACAGGGCAGGTGTATGTCCCAGCCAGAGTGTTGCTGGATTCTGGTGCACAGCCTTTGATGTTGGGCAAGATTGCCTGCATTAGTTTGGGAGTTCGGGGTCCAAGTTGGAGCCTTCTCCGTTCCAGATTCAGACATCACTCGGTGGCACCAGCGATAGGTCTTACAGGATGACCAGAGAGCGCATATCAGTGCAGTTGAGGCATGGTCATGCTTAAGATAGCTCGCAGATTAGTGTTCGAGCGGTGGTTACATCAGCAGAGTCATATGATGTGCTTGTTGGTGGAGCGGTGTTATATCCGATGGGATTTCAGATGGATTATTGGACGGAGACGGCAGCTTATCGCCATGGTTGGGAGTTCGGTGATGGACATATGAGTGAACTGCCTGTGAGGTTCATTTCTCGAGATCGACCTCTTGGATCTTCTCCTGCAGTTTTAGCCTCTATTGCGGGTTTCAGTGGAGTGCTCACATGGCCTGATGACTTGTTGGAGGGGAACAGATCAGCCGAGGATACTCCAGTCTATGAGGAGATGGAAGAGATGGTGAGTCTCGCAACGGCAGTGTCATCATCTTTGGATGTTCCACTTTAGGGTTCTTGCCACTCATTACAGCAGGAGGCTGATAGATTGGTGAATAAGGCTTGGAGTGAGGCCTTTTTACCAGCAGAGGCAGAGCGAGTATCAAGTGGTCGGTTAGTATGTGGTCTTAGCACCCTATCACCATTAGTTACTACACCTATCGTATGGGAGTATTCCCAAGAGGGTGTTTGTTTGCTGGATCTTTTTGGAGGGATTAGCACGGGTTTGGCTACAGTGTTGCAGTCAGGTATTATTGTACGTAGATACTTGTACGTGGAGAAGGATGAGACTGCACGTCGGGTTTCTTCACGACATGTTACACGGTTGATGCAGCGTTTTCCTTTGTTGTTGCCGCGATCAGCTGTTCGAGGATACCAGAAGGCGTTGCCTTCAGACATTTCATTGTTGGGGGCGCCAGACCTCGATCGAGTTGGACATATCGATTTGGTGATTGCGGGATGGCCATGTCAGGGGCACACTCTCGCTAGGCATGGAGTAGGGTTACATGACCCGAGATCTTGGATGTTTTGGGAGATGCTACGAGTGTTACGTCATCTCCAGGAGCAGCAGACACGTTCTTCCGCATACATTCTAGAGAACGTACCATTGTTGGGTGACACTCGGGCCCAGTTGATGGCGAGTGTCCATGAGGTGAGGGCATGGATTGGATCAGCAATGTTGTTGGATGCTGCGAGGGTTGGTTCACGTGCTCATTGTGCACGTTTATGGTGGACCAACCTTGTACCACGAGAGATATTGCGTCATGCGTATGATTCTGTGCATCGTGATCCTACCCTCACCGTTGACAAGATCTTGGATGTCTCTCGATACTCTCAGGTGGTGAGAGTGGCGGATAGGTCACCCATGGCATTGGTGAACCATGTAGGTCAGCCTCGGATGACTTTGCCTACGTTGGTCAGTTATCCGACATCACATGCATATCGTGATGGTGGACCTGGACTACTGTGGGACAGTACCCTACATCAGTTGGTGGAGCCCAACGCCGATGAGAGAGAGCGTGCGATGAGATTTCTGACTGGTGTTACCGCAGCTTCTTTAGTTTCAAAGGCGTCGCGTCGTCAGGTTTTGGGTCAGGCTATGGACCTGAACTGCTTGACATGGATTGTAAGTTTGGGCTTGGCCGACCAACGCCGTTTGCGCGTTGATTTGGTGGTTGTTACACCACTTGTTAGCTCATTGCCTACCGGGACGGTAGTGGCAATGGCTAGGGGCGACAAGCGAGATATTTGTCATCCTTGGAGTTCATGGGACGTGACGAGAGGACTTGCTAGAGTGGCTGCCCACGCAGTTGGAGATGTTGGTTACGGGGAGGTTGCTACGAAGGAGGATACGGAGAACCCTTCTTTGGAGGAGGTGTCATAGCTAACAATGACAATATTGCCTCCCTCTTGTGGGTCCATGGAGGAGGAGTGGGAGCCATCGATTGGTTCTCAGATCACCGGAGGAGAGAGGCGACGGTTGACACAATTCCTACGTGACTATAGGAGTTGTTTTGCCTTTAGTATGAAGGAGTTGGGTACTTTGATTGGACTCGGCATACGGATAGAGTTGGCTAGTGATACGCCAATCTTCCGTCGTCCCTATTGATATAGTGATATGGAAAGAGACTTGATTCGGAGTCGGACGTTGGAGTTATTGGAGGCAGGGTTAGTGGAGTTGTCGCATGGTGAGTATGCTTCAGCCACTGTTATGCCAGCGAAGAAGGATGTACATGGCAACTACACGGATAGGCGGATGTGTGGAGATTAACGTCATATCAATCGGCAGATGAAGGCCGATAAGTATGCCATGCCTACACCTGAGGAGATCTTCGATGTGATGGGACATGCGAGGATTTTTAGTACTTTGGATCTTCAGGCGGGATACCATCAGTTGCCGATTCGGGAGGAGGACAAGGCCAAGACAACGTTTTGGGATGTCAACTCCCACGGCAATGATTGTTTGTATCAGTGGCGATTTTTACCCTTTGGGTTGAAGAATGCACCTGCCGAGTTCCAGAGAGTGATGGACAGGATTCTAGCGGGGCTAGATTTCGTCAGATGTTACATGGATGATATCTTGGTGTTTAGCGACACGGTGGAGCAACACCAGATACATTTGCAGATTGTGCTTGAGCGATTGAGGGCTCATGGTCTGTGGTTACATCCTGGGAAGTGTAGGTTCTTCCAGGAGAAAGTGGAGTACTTGGGTCATGTGATCTACCCAGGTGGTTTGGGAGTTCAGCAGGCAAAGGTGGAGGCTATTGTGCGCATTCCTCGTCCGGCGGATGTGAGTAGGGTTCGTGCATTCATGGGTTTGGCGAACTATTACCGGAGGTATGTGAAGGGATTCAGTGCTATAGCAAAGCCTTTGAACCAGTTGCTGAAGTCGGATCAGGAGTGGCAATGGAGAGATGAGCAGGAGAGAGCTTTTGTTGAGCTCAAGGCCAGGTTGGTGGCCGCTCCTATCTTGAGGAGACCTATCAGAGGTCGTCCATACCAGTTGCACACTGATTGGAGTATGTTGGGACTTGGAGCGGTGTTCACGCAGTGTGATGATGAGGGCAAGGAGTTTGTGATTGCGTACGCTAGTCGTTCGAACAATGTAGCAGAGTCGCGGTATAGTTCGTACAAGGGAGAGTGTTTGGCAGCTGTGTGGGCTGTGGCACACTTCAGGTGTTACTTGTTTGGTATGTAGTTTACCCTTGTTACCGATCATCAACCGCTCAAGTAGTTGATGGAGTGTGACAAGCTCACAGGGAAGCTTGCACGGTGGGCTCTCATCTTACAGGAATACGACTTTCAGGTGATGCATAGGCCTGGAGTTGCGAACTTGGATGCCGACGGTTTGAGTCGGAATCCATGCACTAGCCAGGAGGATGACATTGGAGCTAGATGGCATAAAGAGATTGATGAGGAGATGGTGCCCGGTTGGCATGCATCTGCCTTCATGTGTTTGTTACGTGGAGCCTCTAATAGTTAGTACTAGTTGACATCTTACTCTAGTCAGAGTGTAGATAGTTAGTCTTCGGATCCTGAGGTTGAGGATGGTGGCATGGACCAAAGTGATGTTCACGATGATGCGTTGGTGTTGGAGTTCCTACGGACCAGTATGGTGCCAGGCATAGTGGGTGCCAAGGAGCGAGATCGTGTTCTCCAGCAGGCGAAGAGATACCGATTGAAGGGATCACATGTTCTTCGAGTGTGGGAGGACGGTAGGGTACGAGTAGTACCGCATCCAGCTCAGAGAGCACGCATTGTGAGGCATGCTCATGAGGAGTTGGGACATTTTGGAGTGAAGCGTACGTACAGCTTACTCCTAGCTCAGTATTGGTGGCGTGGTATGCATACGTAGGTACAGCAGTTGGTATCACGTTGCATAGTTTGTGATCGAGTGAGGGCATCGTTCAATGCCTCGACACCAGAGTTACATCTCTTACCTATCATGGAATTGGGTTACCGTTGGAGTTTGGACTTTGCTGGAGCACTACCTTTGACTGCACGACATCATCGGTATGTGTTGGTGATGGTGGAGCATTTCAAGTGAATTGAGTTGGTGGCATTACCTGACAAGGCGAGTGAGGGAGTAGCATATGCTTTCCTTGACAGGGTGCTTAGTCACTTTGGTGCATCAGCTAAGGTGTTGACCGATCAGGGGACAGAGTTTCAGGGTGAGTTGCAGGTCTTGTGTGACAAGACGCTGATTGATCAGTGGACTACTTCCCGAGATCATCCAGAGGCGGATGGTTTGGCTGAGCGGATGGTACAAACGGTGAAGAGAGCGTTGCGCAAGTATGGCCTACAGAAGGAGCATTTTGGGGACTGGGATATTCAGTTACCATGGCTGGCCATGGTATATCAATTCAGTCGTCAGACATCCTTGGCTTCGTTTTCACCATATTTTCTATTGTACGGCCGAGATCCAGACTTGCCTACAGCGATTCGTCGTGAGTCTAGCGAGGTGGTGAACCTTGATGATCCAGATATGTGGGTGAGAGTGTGTTCTCAACGTGCAGTGCTCTTTCGGAGAGTTATGCCTGCAGCGTTCGAGAACCTTGCGATTGCTCAGCACATGGATACGTTGCAGTATGCAACTATTCGAGGAGGAATTATCGACCATCGATTCGTAGGTTCCGTGTGGAAGACTACGTCTATTTATAGCAGAGTGCACCGACTACGTTGGATGTGACGACATGACGCACTATTTTGCGAGTGCGAGAGGTGTTACCTTCTGGAGTTTTCATGTTGGAGGGTCGTGATGGTGTCGTTTGGAAGGATCATGTGCGCAACTGTGCGCCATGCCACCTCCCAAACGTTGATGGTACTATGGATCCAAGCTTGGCGATTGTACGTGCTGGCTTGAGGTGCATGTTATGTGGGTCAGCTGATCAGGCGGCCCATATGTTGGTGTGTGATAGGTGTTCTAGGGGATGGCACATGTTGTGCTTGACTCCACCTATTGAGGTTGTTCCTACTGGACGGTGGGTTTGTCCTCGATGTACATCAGAGGGTAGATGACTTGATCTTCACATGTTATGAATTGCAGATAGGCGACTAACGATGGGGCGACATAGCACCCGGCCTACTGGTTCGCGCACCCACGAAGGTGCATAGCATGTAGTTGTAGATTGGGCTACCTGGGAGTTAGAGGGACCTGACCGCCAGCTAGGGGGGCGAGTTGTGTTACCTTTGTGTGTGGACACTCTTGTTCCTTGTGTATGTATGTGTGAGTTGTGAGTAGAGCATGTCAGCGATGTATGATGTATGACGATACTGAATCGCACGACAGCTGTCATGGCTCAAGACGTTGGGTTGATTTGAGTTTGAGGACGCGGTACACGTTGGGACGTCGACGGGCTCGGGTTTTATAGGAGGCGAACTCGAAGAATTGTCAGTTCTTCGAGTTGAGCCTTACGCGCAAGAGGTTTTTCCACTAGCTTCGACTCTCATTCTACCTCAGGATAGTGAGTTTGGCTCGAATCTTTATGTACAGTTTGTGTTTCGACACTCTTTTTAGTTGTGATACCTTTGTGTGTGGACACTCTCGTTCCTTGTGTATGTATGTGTGAGTTGTGAGTAGAGCATGTCAGCGATGTATGATGTATGGCTATACTGAGTCGCATGACAAGCATGACAAGGAATTCAAGCACGCGGAGGAGCTAGTGGCGAACCTGGTGGTTGTACTCCGAAAGCATGCAGGCGAATTGACGGATTGGGCCAAAAAATTGACTGATTGTGAAGCGGTCAGATCTTTGGAGGTCAAATGTAAAGTGAGATTCGAATCGGAATGTGAACGGTTACAAGAGCAGCTGAAGTTAGTTGTTGTGCAGCTGGTTAAGTCGCAAGCGATAGTGAGAAAGGCAGAGGCGGCACAGCAACAGTTGCGAGACAAGACAACCGACGAATTGCGATTGCGTGTTGAGAAGTGCATGCGCGGGTTTGTAATGTGGGAATTGCAAACGCTTAAGTGGCTGAAGTTGGATTCGCTGAAGCGACGTTTGATGAGTATGAAGGCCAGCGGATCCGCGGGGCACAAACAATTAGTATAGTAAGTTAATTCTTTCTCTTCGGGATTGGAAGAGGCGCAAGAGAACATAAAGATAGAGATTGTAAACATATTGCGTAGGTTAGGAGCCGACGGACGTTCAGAGGAGACTATAACCGCTGCGTTGGATGGCCTCGCACCCGAGAGTAGTTCGTCTCGGGCGGATGAGATGACTATGAGTTCAAAGTAAATAAAGAGGCCCAAGGCTCTTTCCTTGGGGGGCTTTTCTGTCAATTGGTTTGTCTTGGCTGTTAATTTGTATCCACTGTGCGTGTTTGTGTGCTTGTGGATCTTGCCACCGTGCATAGTGCACTCCGGTTTGTTGAAGATACCGCATCTGGAGCTGTGTATGTCAAACCTGAATGTTTAGAGTACGCCGGGGGCTATTCAGGATTTAAGAAAATTTGGGTTTGGGTATTCGGGTCAGTGAGCCGGGAATATGCAATTCTGAGAAGTTTCCTCTGAAATCATAGTGTGGGGTCCAAGGCGATTCCCATAGGTGTTGATTGGAAAAGTTTCAGGCTGTGTGTGTTTATACTCTGCTCTTCGGGCCTTCGACCGTAATCGAGCAGTGTGTTCCGGGAGTAACATTTGACTAAGAAGTAAAACTTTTCAATAAAATGTTAGTTCGTGACAAATCATGACTCATGTTGCATCTCTCTCTATGAGAATGAATCTATATCATTATATTCCATTTTGATATTTGTTGTTATCACAATAATATACAAAAAAATTTGGATAAAATAAATCAATTGGATAGAGTAGATTGGTTCAAGATAAATCAACTATATAATATTTGATATACATTTTTTAACAATCTATTTATAATGAATATTCGGAATAATTGGTGTAGTATTTGATTATCTGAAGAATATAAGAGTGAGGATATTAGAATATGAAACTAATCGAAGTTATCGGACGAATGTATGCATGCATGATATATGGAGGGTATTGATCGAACGTTCTTTTGTATCTAACTTATTTGACATTCTTTTGTGGAAAACGATGATGAATGTATAAATGCTATGCAGAATCTCCTTGGAGTTATGCATATGAGGCTTAATAGTCAATAGAGGGGATTGGATTCATGCGACACCACTACCGATAGGAGCGGATCAGTATCGCAAAAGCCTAGACGTGGAGGAGACAACCCGGCCCCCTTCAGGGAAGAAAACACAGGCAGGAAGAATTAGCAGAGCTTATGAAGAGTGTGCGGGATGAAGGAGAGACGTAGAATTAATCAAGAGAGCCGGACAAAGAGACAGGACATACAGACAGGATGGGAACGATTAAGTGCAGGCCATGACGGCAGCACATTCTGTAGTTCATTGGGTTTCCGAAATTTAGGCACTGGAATGCCCAGGTTAGCTTGGTTTCGTTGAGTCGGGCAGGTTGTGCCTGCCATTTGGCTGGATACATCAATCGATCCAACGCAGCTAACACAGTAGCAGTAGCGAGACGAAGACCTGACTTGGAAGACAAGGCGGCAGGAAGGTAAGAGAGAGAGAGAGAGAGAGACGCGGGGGGGACAGGAGAAGTGGTGCGACATCCGAGCGCTGCCAGAGCGAATGCGAAGCTGAAAGGCAAGCTTATTCTGTTCCTCAGGTGAGTTTTTACAGAGGGCACAAAATTGGTCCTCTGCTGAAGTGTATCCTGCAACGAGTGTATTCGTACATTTCACTGCTGATCTTTTGTAGACTTCTTAGCGAAGGTATTATGAATTAATTGAATTAAGTTCCTGTCACTTGTGTTGACTTTGGCACTTCGTTTCTTGGTTCAAATTTAGGCTGTTCATGCCTGCGGTATAGTGAAGAGATGGGCAAGTCTTCAAAGGACAAGCGTGTAAGTTCTTTCATGTCATTATCGACCATCATTTGCTTCAAGAATTTGAAGAGTTTCATCATTCATTGGTGCGACATTGACTGGCAGCTTACGTGATTTTACCCGTCATTGAGTTCGCAGATGTTTGTTGTTTAGATGGAAAACTAATCGCTAAACCCCGATAACTCCCTTACAATTCCTTCATTTACCAATCTGTTATCACTGTCTGTATCCGATAACCATCCATGTTGTCTTCCAAAGTTTACTGTGGACGTTTTCAATAAATGCTACGTTCTTTACTGTCTCTTACAGGACATCTATTATCGCAAGGCAAAGGAACAAGGATGGCGTGCTCGTAGTGCATTCAAGCTTTTGCAAATCGATGAGGAATTTGGAATACTAAGAGGTACATGAAGTTGACACCACTCAGTAAATTTTGTTCCGTAAAATGAATTGGTCACATAGTCATGGGTCAAGCTCTCATTGCATTTCGTCTGTTGCAGATGTGAAGCGCGTGGTCGATTTGTGTGCTGCCCCAGGCAGTTGGAGTCAGGTACAATTTTTATTCCATCTCTCCCGTGCATAGTCATACAATCTAAGGGCATGGTTAACTAGAAAACCTAATCCCACTGGTTGGCAACTCTTGAAGCTCGTAAAGTGTGCAGTGTTTTTTGAAATTTTTTACAGGTTTGAGACATATTTGTATGCAGATTGCCAGACATAGTTCTCAGCTATTGAAATTATCTCGTAACATCCTATTAACTTACATTGTAATATTTTTCTCCTTTTTTATATGATTATGTCCAAAGCGAGTTACAATGGAAACATGAGTATCTCGAGATCTTCTTACCTGTCTTGGTACTGTCGTGACTACGGGCAACTCACACTATTTTCCTCATACTGAACTCAGTGCATGTCGAGTCTTATTTTTCCGGTCTTCTAGAATGGAGCTGTTGGGTTGATTTTAAGAATGTATATACTTTTGACATCACGTATAGTTCATTTTTGGCAGGTGCTGAGTAGGAAGGTGTACTTGCCAGCCAAGGTAGAGACGAGTGAAAGGTAATGTGACTATCACCAGTCACGTCCTTTGTAGTTTAACACTTTTAGCCTGGGCATGGGCTTTACGGAGTTCAGGCTATGACACGCAGTTTGTATTTGTCACATACACGTTGTTGTCGTTGTCCTATCAAGACCATTTCTTCGTATCTTGTGAACTCTACAACAAGAGTTAAGCTATATGCTGATTTACTTGGATCTTTTTATCCTTAAAAGATTGGACTCTTAATATTCGCCAGACAATTTGAAACTTCGACTTCCATCACCAAAGTGATATTGGAGGTGTAAAGTTGAGATGAATTACTTGGGTTAGTCTTGCTTGTATAACCTCTACTGTGTGATGGTTTGATTCTCAGTGAGTCCAGTTCTGAGTCAAGTGGTTGGCTTTTGAAGGGATGGCGACTTGCCCTTGATAGTGGCAATCGATTTACAACCTATGGCACCAATCGAAGGAGTTATCCAGGTCCAAGGGGACATCACAAGTGCCCGTACAGCCGAGTTGGTAAATCTTAGATTCTGAGAAATTTGAGACCCAACTCTTTGATTCATTTTCATTCAGGTGAAGTACGCTTTCCGCTTTGACGTCCAAGTGAGTATTGGTCCTTTACATTACATACACATGTTTTCATTTTCAGGTCATTCAGCACTTCGATGGATGCAAAGCCGACTTGGTAGTTTGTGACGGTGCTCCTGATGGTAAGATATCCAGTTCACAACAGCAGAAAGCGTTGTATTTTACGAATGGCTATACTGTAGGGAACTTTTTCTCTTACGAACACCAGGCATGGGAATCATATAGGAGCTGTTGCGATGTGGAGCTAAATACAACATTGACTGATATGCGCAGTTACTGGTCTTCATGACATGGACGAGTTTGTACAATCACAACTCATATTAGCGGTATTGGAACCAATTTACTTACGTTACTTTTTCACTTGTTGGTTTTACAAGATATTTCTAGTTACTAAATTAAACACACCTATTAGATCTCATCAAAATCTAGTAACTTTGTTGTGGCTATCTGCAGAGCATTTTATTTGAATAGATTATAGCTGTTGTTGTGAGTCGAACTTGCTGAAAACTATTTTACCCAGTGTTTTGTCGTATTTTACAAGGAACCTTGCAGAAACATCTGGAAAACATTGGCAGTCGATTACTATTACATCCTCTAACGTATACCATATCGATATTTCGTCCAGGCTTTGACTATTACTACAAATGTACTGCGTGAGGGTGGTAACTTTGTCGCGAAAATCTTCAGGGGGAAGGATATAAGTCTTCTGTATTCTCAGGTTTGTATGGATCCTGTTGCTGTTTTTGGATAACTTATAAGTTGATTTATTTTTCCACCACAGAGCGAAATCTTCCTTGCATTCAAACTGAACTTCATTTTACAAGATTTAGAGTCTACTTTTCTTCTCTTTTGTTTTAATCAGCGCTTCTTTCAATCCGCAAATATCTATTGAAGTCCTGAAGTGATAAGTTGATTGGAAGCAGTGTCTGTTTGGTTCTAATAGCTTCTGTCTTTTGTCATGTAGCTGAAAATGTTCTTCCCTACTGTTACATGTGCCAAGCCGAAAAGTAGTCGAAATTCAAGTATCGGTAAGGAGCATGCATTTCTTTAAGGATTATTGGCTACTGGTTTGTACCAGTGTATACGATGTATGTATTTGAAACATGGCTAAGTAGCAAGCAGTATCTACTAGTACTGCCAGATTTTGTGTTTAATCATCTGCCCGATTCGCAGAGGCGTTCGTCGTTTGTGAAGGGTTTTGTCCTCCCAAGGACTTCAACCCCAAGAGTCTACAGAAGTTGCTTGAAAATCCTAGCAGTCAAGCTGATGATCTGGGTACATCCCTATACTCACTGCCCCATCTGCAAGTAATTCTTCTTATGTCACTAGTAAAGTTATTCACCACTCACTGCTTGCAGTTTTCAGGGATCTCTATGCACGTTTTAAACTCTCGGGCATCAGTTTGATACAGCACACCTTCAATATATGAGGAAAAAGACACTCATGGATTAATCTGATTCTTCAATTCTTTTGATGGCAGATTGTTGTAGTTCATGGCTTGAAGGTTCGAACAAACTCATCATTCCATTCTTGGCTTGCGGGGACCTCAGCGGTTGGGATGCAGATCAGTCTTATCCTATTGATTCCTCGGCAGGCACACTGGCTCCTGTACAGCCACCTATAGCACCGCCTTATAAAACTGCTCTAAATCTTGTCAAGCACTGTGTAAAAGTTTCATAATAAAAGAAATCTTGATTCTAGGTTATGCTTGTAATTTAATGAACAAATCATTCGCCGGTCAGTAATTATATGATTCTTACCCACACGTGTCCATATTAGTAGTGTCAACTAAGTTTTGCAAGTTATTTCAATCGAGAAAATCGATGAATCAACCCATGTCAATCACCCAATATATATCAACCGTGAGTACCGAGAGAAGCATGCCTCCTCTTTTCATCTCCGTCCGAGAGTTGTTTGTTTTGCGATGGCTGTAGCTTTTTCGAAGATTGTTTCTCACTTCTTGCTTTCTCGTAACTAGGTCTCTCTAGTCTTGTCGTTATCATTAGAACTTTCCCTAGAAGAATAATGAGGTGATGTAAAGTGTCCAGATGCTGGAGTGGTATCAGTTCCGAATGACTCTAGATGGAGGATGGAGGGATTGCACAGGTTAATATAACATCGTCATGAGATGTTCACTTATGCAAAGGTTTTCTGTAGAAGTCATCGCCAAATAGATTACCCACCTTCTAACTAAAGATCTTCCCTGTGAGTTATAATTAAAACCTTGATAGAAGGAAAATCGAAACATACTTTTATTAAACATCATGGTGACTTCTGGCCATTCGAGAATTTCGGTGTATACAAGGGCTACAAAGAGATTCGGTTTCGAACATCAATCTTTTATCGCTACAAATTTAACAAATTGTTGAGCCTTGGGTACGTTCCTCTGCATCGTAAGGCAGTACTGACATAAGATTGGTCTTCAGATTTTATTCGCTGCGGACAATACTTCAAGTGGACTACTCCTGCGTAAAGTCTATCGAAGACAAAGCTATTTACGAAGAACTAGGCAGTCATTTTCTGAGAAATGTGACCGGTTGCTGCAAGCAATTACACCCCGATATAAAATTTTCTATCACCATCACAGATCAAATCGAAAGATCCACTTGCACATGTACCTCTGAAGCGACAGCTTACAATTTTGACTCTGTAGACTTCTACTCCTGTAGTCCGTGGTCTGCACTCTGGAGAATCTCGTTTACTGCTCCTGAACCCTGGGAAATACGGATGGGGACAAAGAAACAAAAAGTGTAGGTGAAGGTAGAAGGAACTGAAACGGTAAGGTGAAAGTTAAAAGTAAGTAAATTATTTACTCCGATGTGCTACGCGGGGTAGAGCTATTGGTGAAGCTTCATTCTTCGGCAGGTGAGAAGGATGCATAGCCTACTATATTTTGCAAGACCCACGGTGACTTGTCAGAGTCCGTAGTGTCCTGACGAAGGTGGGTCAAGTAACACCGAGTCTGCGCAATAGAAACTGAGTTATTCCAATGTTTTAGATGTGGACTGAGAGCTTTTCTCTCTTCTGTCAGCTGCAAACAAAGCTCTGCGGTTGAACTCGGCGATTCGCGCTGTAGCAAATTTGCAACTTTTTCAAGCCATGGTATTTTTTGCATTCTGGGACCTCGCTTATGAGTAACTGGAGAATCAGGTTCTACCCTGGATTTTAAATCGTCGTCATCAAGATGCAAGGTTGGATTCTGCAGAGTGCTGCTTTACAAGATGTTACCCATGGATGCGCCCTCCCCAATCCCTTCTTCTCCAAGAGTAGATTGCATTCGGTGCAGGAGCGCAAACGAATTGGTGTTTGTTCGATGAGCAGGAAGGGACCTCAAACTTTGAAATTCTGCTCGGAGCTGCGAAGAGATTCAAGAGAAGGCGAGCTCGCGGAAATTTCACCTGCGCTGAATGAGAATGAATTCAATGCAGAAGCATCGACGAGGTTTTTGGAAAATTCCGAACAAAACACTTACAGCAGCACCGGCACCGCAGCATTGCCGCCCGTGGTTCTCAGACAAATAAATTTCACGGATCGTCATCTTCTTCTCCTAGGATTCATCGCCTGTGCGGTAATCACCTAGTTTGAAAATTCTACGTGTTTTTTTTCTCTCATAATCTCTAACAATATCGCGAGAAGAACTGGTACGATTTCTTAATTTTAGATACTTGCGACTCTACATGCGAATTTCTGTTGCTCTTCGCTCCAAGTTAGCGTTCAACGAGTCAGGATCGTCCTCGGGATGTTCTCGTGAGTTCTTTCCGTTGCACGAAGATAGCGACTTATGTTGATTTGTGCCCGGCAATGTGCAGACAACAGGGGCACTGTCGTGTATTTTACTAGCTGCGATTCCTACTTTGATTGTACAACTCTAAACTCATCTTGACGCTCTTCAATCAATCATGGATTCCAATAATGCGCATAGTTTCTTGGTACAAATAGACATGACCATGTAATTCTAATGATGTTAGTACCGGAGTTGCCTTTTTTTCTCTACTGCTGAATATAGATGTAGAACTGGCCGAAGTTGTATGGACTGTCTGCGTCTTATTTGTGGAGACAAGGCTTGCCAATTACTTTTGGCATTTCATTCACAGGCATTCAAAAAGGCTGCTGACTCTCTAAAGAAGCTAGCAGACACGGCCCGGGAGGAGCTTCCCGGGACCATGGCTGCTGTCAGATTGTCAGGGATGGAAATCAGCGATCTCACAATGGAGCTCAGTGATTTAGGGTAAAGTCATGCTGAACTTCATCTGGGAAGTTTTGTGGGTCAATTGGTACTTGTTATACTTGCAAGAAGCGAATTTTACTCCAGATCCTAAAGGTCTCGGAATCTCAAATAGCAGCATGATATTCAACATGCATGGCCAAGCTCCTGAGTATGCATTTTCATGAGTGAACTGCCTTGCTAAGATGAGGGCATCGTAACTTTTTGTGGACGTCCTCCAGCCAGGAAATTTCTGAGGGTGTGCGGAGCTCTACTCGTGCAGTACGTGCTGCTGAGGATGGTTTGCGACGGATGGGCAGTTTCACGTCGATTGGTGAGTCCACCAAGGCTTCAAGACAGAAGCCTGTGAACCGTGTTGTTTCTAACACTCAATTTCCCGATTCTAGTGTCTAATGTTAAAGAACGATGTCAAATGCGGGCTTGGTTCTCATCCAAAGGAGAGACCAGTGGTAGTAGTTGTTCATGGTCATTCTCTTGCATAATCTCTAGTAAGTCTGATTATGGAACCCGCCTATGAAGGACGTTGATCCTTGTTTTTCCGATCTGGTTGAGATAAACTTTACCTACTTTGAAAAGTACATGATATTTGCTTATTGACGAAACGGCATTTTTAGGAAAATTACGTTTTCTTAGCTGAAAAACTCTCCACTCTCTGACTTTTAGCTAGACAGACGATCATGACAGATGTGTTAAGCATAGCTAAAGCATGCTGAAGAAGTTAGGTTTTCGAGTTTGAGTCTGCACATGTTTAGAAGCAGTGCTAGACTAGAACTACTCGAAGCAGAAGGGTCAACGCTCCCGGAGTGGCCGTTCAGCTTGCGTTTCTAAGTCTGGCAGTGAGTTACAAGCAATTGAAGTACCTTAAGCACCGCGGTAATCAGTTATAAAGGACACATTTGCCAACTCCATTTTTGCCGTTTACTGGGTTAGCTATGTTGCAGGAGAGGGCAACCGAGCAAGTGCAGGTGGTGAAACCAAAAGTAGCTCTCGCAGCAAGAAGCACCCGGGAGGCACTGGTCAGGGCTCGTAGCTTGCTACGAAGTTTGATCACTTTGACTCGTCTCTCGACTTGGTTGGCTCAACGATGGCGCATGATTAGACCTTGGCAGCAAAAGTCCATTACCTCTAAGGTTCCATGACTTACTCATGGGATAGAGGATGTGTACCGCAGCGAGCAAACAAGCAACTGCTTGTAACCATGAGAGCATTTACAGTGGAAACTTCTTTATCCTGCACCCTTCACACGTTGTCCTTTCAATGATTTTAAGGATGAAAAGGGTGGACACGTCTTCAGATAATCCTTATGTTCGAGGTAGAAGGCTTTCATTTGCAGGGTTAGTTAGTTTGCGGATGAATCATCCCATAAGCAGGGTGTTCAGAATGTGCATTTTTGCTGCTCTGGGTTTCAGAAAGTCCTGGGCAGGACCTCCAGTCATATCCTCATTCTTAGTTTTGGCAGCATGGTGAGGTTGCCGTGTACAGTGCGATATCCTCAATGTGCTCATACCCGAGCGTTCGTGGTTCAAACTTCCGACCTCTTGTTCTATTGTACCTCGTACGATCTTCGTCGACTGTTCATCACCTGTTTTGACCTAAAATGAAGAGGCAGTTATGTGCAAGCTTCGAGTCTGTAAGATTTAATGTCGGGTAAATATGAGGGAAATGTATAAGAATACACGCATCTTCGGTAGAAAGATCTAGAACCAGTTAATGGGCTCCGCCAAAAGATTAATTCGATTAATGAGGGTGAAGGAATACAGTCACTCGTCTCTGAGCATTTCGCCACGAGTTCACAACAACCACGAGCTAGCCGCGATATAATCGCTGAGGTTTTCCTGGCATCCACAAACGGGGAGCCGTGATACGATCAACGAAATGGGTTATTTTCGTTGCTTCATTGGGTCCGCTTTCCACCTCCATGGAAAGGGCCACATTTCTCTAAGTTACCAGAATACCCAAAAACGAACACGGCAATGGTAGACCCCCTTTCTGCCGGATCTGTTGAGTTCCAGGTGTGAAGGTTGGAAGAACATTAAGAAACTATGTATGATGTGAACTGGACGCCGTACCGTATCTACCCGTCTTCAGAAATATATGAAAAATGTCGAGGTAAATGGCACAAGCACTGAAGTGTCGGTGGGGTGACTGAGTCGGGTCTGAAAAGTACGTCACAGTAGGTAGTGCCGTCCAGAAGCCTGAAGACGTAAATGGTAAATCGTTTTTGAGACATAGATGCCAAGAAGATCTGTTAGCGCTGATGAACGGCTGAAGTAACCTTTTCTTTGCTTTAACCAACGAAATGCAGGTAGCAGTTAACACTGGACCAGAGTTTTATTTATGCTTCAGACTTTTGTTGTTGAAGTTTGGCTCACCGGGTAATTGTCCTTGCCTTCACTCGTTGCCTGTGGAGGCCATAGTCCAGCACATAATATGGGTTTTGATAGATTAGATTACATATTACATACGCTGTTGCATACGCCTTTTCGATTAGAGGTCCATGCACAGCACGGGTGATCAACTACTAGTTCGTTTATCGAGATTGTGATCTTGATAAGCGGGATTCTTCTACATTATTGAAAAGAGAATATTACGAAGATGTTTTAACAACTTGTCAATCACGTGTCAGGTCGAAACGAACCGCCACAGATACGCATTCGATACATAATTGGACAGGGTGTTGTGCAAGCTTTGAACTGTTTACTATGTCACCAGAAATGATTGAATCCATCCCTGCTGAACTCACTATGTAAACGTTGGCTATCAGAGAGTGCCAAGCTCGCTTTGGAACTTCCTTCCATAACTGTGATCTGGGCTTGACACTTTGGTGCCGATACCATGGGAAAGTTATATCCTCTCTAACCTTTTCTACGGTGGACGCTGCGTAAATCTTCCCTGACGATTTATGAACATATGTAAACAAAATCAAGCTGTATACAAGATATGTTTGAGAAATCAAAGGCTTGCGTTAAACTTGGGAGACCTGGTACACAGTGTCCTAGCTGAGCAGAAGAAGATGAGAAAGAGAGAGTCCCTGTCTATAGAGGATTTTCTGAATGTTGAGATTCATGGCCAAACACGTGATGCTTTGAAAACTACTCATGCGGAAATCAAGAGGAAGTTGTGGATGCAATGTCTGTTTCTTGCTCATGGGTTGCAAGCGCAGAATAAAGCAAATGAAGGAACATTTTTCTCGAGTCTTCTCCTATGTTTGAAGGAATCGAAAAGATTTGAAGACTTTAAGCAGACACAGTCTACTTTTTCCACTATATACTGTCAGATCGAAAGCTATTCGGAATCGTATGGCTCCCAGCAGACCACCTCACACTCAGCAATGTTGATTCATTGTTCTATATATGTTGCTACGGAAAGGGTTCTGCAGTGAGATAAACGACAGAAACATAGAGCGCAGCCGATGAGTTGCACGAGACCTCTGTTGCGGACAACAGAACCAACAATAATCTCCTGATTTTACTTGTTGTTGATGAGTTTATAAGAAGCTTGATGATACCATTAGAGTTTGATCACCTTACATTGTAAGAATATATAATAAATAATGGTATTACATACTCATAATAATTCTCAGCACTTTCTATTACTGTCATCGCAACAGTGGGTAAGTTTATATGTATTGACCAATCCATTTCAACATACTCCATCCTGTTGGTTTTGTGCTCCTCGGTCCTTTGACAACTGCATCGTCATAGAGGAAGAGTACGTGAAATTTCCGTCTGCTTCGTATTCATTACCCAATAAGCTTGGCAGACGATACGTGAGTAAGTGGATCAAAATATCATTGAAGGTGGGTAGGCAGGGAGTTCAGCCTGTACACATACCTAGAAGGATACCACGTACAGCCTAAATATTGATGTCAATAAATGCCCAAAAACTTATTATATAAAGGAAGTGTAAGTTTCAACTGTTTGTCCATCTGTCTCACGAACGTATGAGAAGCTTCTCTTCTCCTTCTCTTGCTTTTCAGGCAACAGTTCATACTTCTGTTTTACGGGATCGTCTGCCGTCCGTGTATTTCTTGTATTGAGGCCATACGCTGGTATAGAATCTGTGGTACGTGTTTTCCGAGGCTAGGAGGAAGCCGTAGGCAGTGCCAGCTCGAGAGCGGTAGACTTTTCGGAAACATGGTGGAGACGAGGATGAGATTGCAGGCGGGCGGGCGGACACAATGCAGAAGGTCTCTGAAAAGGAAAGGGGAAAATGCTGGTGTCAGTTGCTCAGCTGTTGGATGCTGGAGACGAGAATGGAGAGAATCGTTGATGAGGAATCTGTGGTGGTGTTTGCGGAGAGCTACTGCATGCCTGTTTGTTTTTTTAGGCTGTGTCATACCCTACAGTTACGTAGACAGAGGGTTTAAAAAGGGGAAAACGAGATATCGATACACCTGTTGGGGCGAAGCCAGAAGAATGAGTGACAAGTGTGGAGATGTGTACTCCAGCTTCAGTGAAGCCATGGACGAGCGGATGAACTTTAGTCTACGAATTCATAGTACGGCTTAATCTGAACAACTGACTGTCTCCTCCATCTTCAGATCACGCCATCAATACGAAGAAGCTCGAGGATCTGTCAATAGCCCATTGCCTACTAGGGCTTTGACTCGCGGCGATGTGTTCTATCCTCCTGCCGTGCTGGATGTCTCACCTTGCTCTTCACTCACTGAACTAGTCACAAGTCCCACCTTTCTTGGGAGGTGAAACCTCGAAAGCTGCTTCACGCAAACTACCCAGCTCGTCCTTTACACAACTACCCGTACCAGAGGAACATCGTCCTGCCATGTCGAGATGGATTTCTTTCCTGAAAGTCCGTAAGTTCAATCGCTCTTCGATCGTCCTCCTGAAAATCAGGGACCGCTACACTGCATGAACAAAGCTTACTGTGCATCATACCTCGTCAACTTTACCTCGGACTTTCTCATCATTCGTCCCACCTCACTGGCTAGCGCCCAAGTGCCGCCTATCGAGCTTCCAAGATTAGACCACTTTACTTTTGCCAGCGAGCACTTTTGACCCTCAGGTTGTCTCCTCCTCCTCAAACATGTCAAGTCTCGACTCTGCCAAGGCCAAAATGGGCTTTTTCTGATCAGCACTCACTCTCATCTCTTCGCATCCCAAGCGAGCGATTCCGATTCCTCTTCCATCACTCTCGTCTCCTCACATCATGCGGATGATCCGCGCGACAACCCGGTCCCGCAAACGAAGGCCGCATGATGCACTCACTAGCGTCTCGTCGCCAATACTATCACAACTGTCAGCTTTACTCATATTCAAAGGTTCAAACGTCGACAAATATCCAGCCAAGTCGAGCACGCTCACATTTCGCTAGAGCGAATTTTTCGGGCCAGGTATGGAAGGAAGGCGGGCACGGCATGACGAGGGGGTTTCCCGCCGGCAAAGTCCAACCTGAGGAGTTGACTGGCCGTGCCGGAGCTGCCGGCTTAAACGGGCGACACGGACCATGATGCCATACCGTCGGGAGTCGAGGCCATTGTCTTCGGGACGGTGTTGTGAGCACTAGCTACGATGCTGCCGGTGGCGAGAAATCCGGTTCTCCTGTTCAGCTCTTCAGACAGACAAACGGGTTCTGGTCCGATTGACTCATGCTATTCGTCCGATGTGGTCGATATATACAGCCACCCGCTCGCCTCGGATACCCAGTTCTAATTTAGCGTGGTTGACCCAGCGTTGCAAATTTTAGTTTCTGTCCTCCGATAAGCACAATTTTAAGAGTAAATCTCCATCGTGCTCTTGATGACTTGGTTGAGAACATCCTGATTTCTATATTTAAGCTTTTCGTACTGAAGAGAGAGTTCGATTGGTAGATTACTTCGTGAAATCTAATCGGAGAGAAAGGACAGAAAGCGCAACTCGACCAAGGTCCCAGATTTTACTTCATATTAAAAGTTACTGCATCACATAATGCAGCAATGACATCCGCAAACCCCAACCCTCCACTAATCTGGAATATAACGTAGAAGTTGCAGAATTCCCATAACGCACAACATTGTCAGCGAAATGATTCCCCAGAGCAGTACTGATTTTCAGTACCGCCTTAGCTGCTATGCAGTGGTTTTACATTCGATGAGTTTCTCAATGATGGAACACGGAATTTGGAATGACCTTCGACTTTTCAGTTCTTTTGGATGATAGTTTGGATAGATCAAGCATACTGCAAGAACCTGTTACTAAACACCTCGGTACAAACGGACAATAATTTGGAATCAGACGAGGAAGAGGTAGTAGCATTAGAGACGTGTTATTGATGTTCTACGATCTCCAACAGTAAACATATTTACGGAATGCAAAGTGCACTTGAAAATTAATATTCTAGATTATCTTAATTAACGGGATATTCCTGTCATTTTTTAACATCGTTGCGGCCCGATGCTTGAAGTGTCTACCTCAACGATTTATATTCCATTATATTGAGTGAAGGAAATTGTTTGCGTTTCAACTGAATGGTTGTTAGATCTTGAAATTTTTTGAATGGCAAAAGAATGACAAATCAACAACGTAATAGAAAATGTCCAGAACCACTTTCTTTCTTCTGCTGATTTATCATACGATTTTAAAAGCTAGAAACTTACGTTTTGGGCAAAACCAGTAGGTCATCTAGCCCATTGCTTCTTGTTTACTAATTTTTTTTCCAATAAAACTTTTTATCTTAGGTATTATCTAGAAATAAACTAGAGATTTTTCAATCTTTGAATTGTTTTATCCACTGGGTTCAAGGATTAGTTGTAACTTCACAGTGGGAACTAATCTGGCACTTCAACAGGATCTTTATTTCATTGTCCTTTTTCCTTTCCTTTCCATCTTGCATTTTGCACGTAAGAAATATAAACTTCATGTATAATTTTGTGCTTCAACTTCTTCATTTTTTACTTGCACATTGGCTGCAAAGCATTGAAATAAAAATTTGGCTTGTTTGTATGCTTGCATTTCTCTCTTCGCCCGTTGACACTACACACCCCCTGAGGATGGCATGTTGGAAAACTTGTCGGATTGGCTAGTTGTGGAATAAACTCATAGAGCAAAATGCACACGAAAATTGCTTCGAACTTGAGATACTTTCAATATATCCCAATTTTTGCAAATGTAATAACATGTAAGCAATTACATGTGATGTGTATATATATATGTATCAAGGACTACGACGGGATATTGCAACTACTGAGGCTAGGGTGAGGCAGATAAGGTTTGACTCAGTTCTGTTCCAAATGCAGAGGGATAGTAGGACACGTGACTCCGTGGTGGATACATAATTTGACATTAAAAGGAAGAGGTATTCAGGATCCAAACATGACCTTCCTTTTTGTGTGATGTTGAGATTTTCCCTTTCATTAAGTCATTTACCTTCGCCTTAAAACTGCGAGTTCCAGAATGTGAGAAATTTGTAAATATCGAGAATAGGTAATGCTTTGATCATAACTTCTTTATCATTTTCTTGTTGGTTGGAGCGATATGGATGTGAAGTCGAACGTCAACTTCATATATAGATAAAAGGATAAAGATATATTTAAATAGAAATTTGTGCCCTTTGTTTAACGAGGATAAGAGCAACAATAACCTGATGAGGTTAGGTTTATGGATTCAGCTGATGGTATAGGAGAACAAAAAACTTCTTTTAGAAGTTTGGTATTTCCCAACCAGTTCGTCAGTGCTAGTAAAGACGAATAACCTGAATCTTGAAACTAATATCTTTAGACCCCCTCGCTTTCATTATAAGTAGCACAACGATCCGCGTGATACTTTGTTGTTATTCATTGTGTTCAAGATTTACAAAACAATTGCTTATTCCTTATGACCACTCATTTATTGTGAACAATACCTTATATGTTATAAATTATCTTCATAGATGCAACATTAAGAAGCATCATTTTAGAGAATTGGGGGAGAGTGGAGAGTAGGGTATATAAATAAATAAAAATAAAAATAAAAATATCCATTGTGAGTTTAGACAAGGCTTGTAGTTGAGATTTAATGGAGATTTAATGGAGAGTATGTTTTGCTTTTTTTATCAGTTCATGGCTACCTAAATCAAACATGGTAAAACTTTATACGAGGATAGTGAAAAATTTATCATTATTAGAGTTGCTGTTGAATTTCCTATTAGTCCGGCTTGAAAAATATTTCTAATCAGTTTAATATGTGTGTAGAATGTAATTTATTCAAATGCATAGGTTTTCTTAACCTTTCAATTCAAACATTATAATTATGAACTTCATTTCAAAAAAAGTATGAAAGCTTATACAATTAACAATTTGATAATGAAAAATTCTAAAAATTATATGATATTCATGGATTGTGAATTTGCATGAGGTACATGATGGAAGCTTATGTGTCAATATAATGTTTAATGTGTTCAAAATGACTTTAATACTTCTTATGAGGTCATCTAGACTAACATACAACAATTTATGTGTGTACTTCTGAGGTATTAAACCTATAACAGAATCAATTGAAACACTCATGATAATTAGAAGTGTATCATTTAATGTATACTTGATGAAGATTGGATCATGATAGTGTTAACAATACCAATTATATTTTATTTTGGCCGTGTTGAGAATAAATTTCATATCCTTGCTAATTCATGACGTTTTTGGTGCTTATTGACATTATAACATACTTTTGGAGAAATTGGTATAAGATTGATCTTCCCATCTGGTTTCAAACATATAGGATTTATACAGCATCCTCATTCTTTCTGCTTTATTACTTAATGTCCCGTTATTCAGAGATATCATGTACCTTTAATTTCGTTTCATATCAATTATTTTTGTATTACGACGGTAGTCTACCACAGTCATGAAACCACAAAGAACTTGAGATTCTGCTATTTGATGTGTTAAAAGTAGTTCACTATGGTATTCAGTTTTACACTAGAAAGCTGAAGATGTACCTTCAAGACATTTACACGATGGGGGAGTTTTGATTGATGGATTGACATGTCTAGGACTGTACATTCACTCTCGAAACTCAAGGGTTTGATGAGTTGAGAGTTCCACGAGTAGTTTCGTTGTTACGATAGTTGACTACCAACCCATTACAACTGTTTCAAACATTGAAGATGTACTTTAGACTAATCAAGTTCAATAAATAGATAATAGTTCTGCTTCTTGAAGTGAGCTACAACATGAATTGTTAATCTATTTACCCTGAGTGATCATTATTGGTGTACCGGTAAGAGTGAAAACATGAAAACAGGTGAGCATGGAAAGGAAGAAAGTATTGAACTAGTGTTATAAACACTGAACCTCTCAGCAATGAGTAACAATGAAGGTAGCACCAAGCTTTGCCAAAAATGGACACTAAACAGTTGTCTCATGTGTATAAACAACACATGATATTGCCGTAATGAACAGTAACGTACTGATTGATGAACATGGGACCGTCCTCTTGTCGATTGTACTTTCTCTCCCCTGTAATTCGGAACATCTTTATGTTCTTAGTAGTATTTATAGAATGTAGTTGACTGTGGACTTCCTCGCATATCATTTAGAAAAATCAATTACTCCGTGATAAAATGCCCTTGAGTTTATGGATTGGGTTAGCTGTTCTTTGATATGGGATGTTTCATGAGTTTCCAGGTGGAAACCTCCCAGTCCGCCTTGACGTTCAAAGGATTACTTGTAGTACTTGTTGAAGTATATAAGTACATAACACATATACGAAGTATAAATATACCTCTCATTCAATGTGTTTCCCATTAGATCTCTCGGAGTTGAATGCTCAGGTGCTCATTCGTTCACATTCACTCAGTCAGATAGAGTGGAAGAAATCACGAGCACAAACAGATAGTCTGCTAGATGAAGGGTATATAGAGCACGAGAACTTTATCCTTAGTCGAAACCTCCCAGTCCCGACTTTCGCTAGAAAATTCGCAAATCCTCGTTGTTGTTCTCTCAAAGTCCTTCTCAATTTCTGGATCTAAGTGGACAAAGTGCGAGCACTGAATCTTTTTTTTTTTCTCTCCTCTCACCTGCCATTAATGAAAACTTATTCCCACCTGCTATTCCAGATAAGTGAAGAACGTGAACCTTTCCTTTAACGGAAGATGCTCCATTCAATGTCCTATCCACTAAACTATTTTTCCTCTCATTTTAAAACACATAAATTCAATTCCATCGTGTCGGCCTCAATTCTCTATCGGAGGAGGGAACGTTCTCAGTTCTCAGTTCTATCAGAACTGAAAATACCTCAAAAGGAGAAAATAATTCATACTTCAGTATTTATGCATACATGTACATTCTGCTCAACAAAGCTCAATGCTTTATTTATTTTATTTCACGATAGTTTTGCATACGCATATATTGATTTAGACATTGTTTTACTAGTTTCAATTCTTTTCCTAAATTTGGTCCCACAATTTTTGTGAATTTGAGTAGAGTTAGTCATTCTTAAATAAATGTTATCAAGTCCTACGTACTAGTAGTCTTCCTGCCATGAACAAGGAAAGTCGCTGACTCAGGTGATATGTATGATAAGGAGCGCACCTCGACACTGAGTTTGGCGATGAATACGATAAGCTCATTGCTGCAAAAGTGTGTGGTTGTTCATACGCGATTAGCAACATCTGAATTACAATGATATATATATATATAAAACAAAATTTAAGGCAATTGGCGAGAGAATGCAATGCTAGAATCTGAGATTCCGGAACAGATTTCCTTGCTGCCTTGGTGGCACTTGAAGACAGTATTCCTCCTTCGTTGGAATAGTTGGGAAACAAAACATCTCTGCATTTATTGTATACCTTTCCTTTATATATATAAATGAGAATATAACTGCGTACATTTTGAAAATTGTGCACGTCTGTGCTTCTATGTTCGAAAAATTCCTTACTATTAAAAAAACAAGCGTTTTTCTCACTAGAATTTAGGTTGTTTCAGCTTGGAAATACATAAGTTTTAATACTTTACATCAAAACGATAAATTTGCACGCGTGTACCGTAACGGAAAACTGTGTTAGCAGCAGGGAGTCTTGAGTATAATATGGTCTGTTCACAGATCTGATAGTTTTCGTATAGTGCAATATATATTTTCAGAGAGAGAAAGATCACAAATCCATAATGTATAGCTATTTCGAATAAAAACCCCCACATAATATACAACAGATGCTCAAAATAAAAATGTACAATAGAAATGTAAGATTTTTATTATAAAACAAGAGTTAGCATATTTCTTGCCTACAAAATTATTTACGAATCTTCTAGATATTTTTTGGTGGATCGAGTAGTAAGCCTTCTTTCGTAGGTTGAATTGGCCTAATTGAAACAGTACGTAACTTCATTACGAAAAGATTGCTCAATATGTAAAGTTATCAGTACACATTGCGCGGGTGTAACAACTTGGGTTGGCAAAAAAAATTTGTTGTTCTGAATATACAACCACATATTTTTTCCACTCGTGTGGAGAGCAAAAAATATTAGAACCATTCAGTTCTCAATATTCTACCATGTAAGTTCACGAGAGTGACCAGAAGGGAGTAGAAGTGTTATTCAGGAAAGTATAAGTGATCTCCATAGAATGTCATTTATCACCTAAACAATCTACGTGCTACATGGAAACACCCTAATGACCACCAGGATATAATAATCATAATAATTTCCAGTTCATTTGCTTGTTAACAGTGTCCGTGGAAACGCAACGGCGACTCGACACGTTGGTGCTCATTTCGCTACTGGACAGCAGCTCTTTAGCGGCAAATGAATCACGAAGCAGCCGCTGAGAGGAAGTTCAAATCATGGAGAGTCACAATTATGCGGCAGAGGGACCCATGCGAATTTCCGAAGAACTCATTTTCTCTTGACTTGAAACTATCGACATCATATCTCAACCGGTCAAGACCCAACTGCCGACAACGAAAACAAAACACAAACGTCGAGCTAGATCTTGTATGCAAAAGTTTCATCCCGGATATTATTCTGGATTCTCAACAACTGACACACAGAACGACTTTAAGGGTAAGACTGTCTGATATACCATGACAGTACTCCCTTTCTACTCGATGGAAAACGGGGACTCTAAAGGGGCCAGAGTGAATTACAGGGGAAAGTGCTCTCTACAGTGTAGGGGAGCAATAAAATAATACGATGCCCAACGGATGTGTAGTCAATCAAGTGTATAGGGGCGATGTGGACCATAGACGTTGTACGTACAGACTCCACAGTAGTCGCTGGCTTGGAAAGGCTGGGCTGGCACGCTGTAATCCACATTCATAATCGCAATTAAGAGGCGGATTATGTGATACTGTAGTTAAGTGCCGCTTATTCAAACCCGTGCGTTTGCCCTCTCGCGCCCTGCCCATCCCGGTCCCAGAACCCGAGAATCTCACCTGTCACCCTCGTTGTGCCGAGAGGATGATGGCTTCTCCATCTCCTTCTCCGTCTTGTGCTTTCCTCGCTGGCTGCTCTGGAAAGTGATGTCTGCCTCGTATTAGACACAGCACTCGAGCGAAGCCACGATTTCGACGACTCCTTTCGCAATCCTCGTCACTTACATTCCTTCCCTGTCCGCTTCGAACGTCTTCGCGTCAAGTCGAGAGAATTGCATCATCCATCCCCTGGTGGCGTGCCGGTACAGCTGTCTTGCGGCACGGTGGGATGTTAAATTGGAATCGTTCGGTTGGCGAGCGCTGTCTGTAGTCTCGTGTGTGAGGTTGCGTTGATGCAGGATGCGCTCGGATCAGAAATAGTCTGTTGCTTTTTATCGCTGTCACTGGACGGAAGAGGAGCTCGCGGATTGGGTTCAGTGCCGGGATGATGATGACGACGACGATGATGAATGCGCTTTGGAGGGGAAGAGCTCGCCCTTTCGTTCGTGGGCATGAATGATCACCGCGAAGGGTGCGTTTACGATTCCGTTCTTCATGACATCTGTCGTCGAACTTTTGGGGCACTTTTTGACAGTGGCCCGAGGAGGAGGAGCTTGTGGTTTCAAGTCGGGAGACAGCCTCTTTCGCATCGCAGGCATGTGGGAAGAGGGGCCTGTGGGTTGGTAGTTTCCCATGTACTGCAGGTGGTGAGCCTGTGGGAGATTGTCAGCTGCCGGTGGTTGCATTAGGAGGATTATCTGCGGCAGCCGCAGAGCTGTTTGTAGGCTTCAATAGGTCGTTCGCGTGCATGGTCCATTCGACGGATGCTCGAGATGGTGCGTGTTTCAGCCTAAGCTTGGGCAGCCAATCGGGAGTGTACTGGAAGCCGCTGGAGGGCTGATTTCAATGCTGTATAGAGAATTGGCGGAAGCAAGAATGACGAGAAGTGCTCAGCGGATCAGGGGGCCATGGTGGCCACGCACCTTTTTTAGCCCATGGTTCACTCTACGAGTAGCATACGCGGACATCGACTAGACTGGGCAATGCGCAGGAGGCTTTCACCTACGCGTAGCGGTAATGTGGAGAGGTGTAGCAGAAAACATCAGCATGAGACCTGGTACTATTCTCCATCTCTGATCAATCTTAAGCTGAGTAGCCTCCTCAATTTTCGCTGGCTTAGTTCAGGGATCGTGTGTAACGATCATGACTTGTATCTGAGCTCCGTCTGCTTCGAGCACCGTGGTTGTGCGCTTGGCAATCGCTAAGCCGAGAGAAGTCCACGACGTTCTGTTATCATTGCCAGCCAGCTCAAACGCATGGCCTCCTCACCTGGGCCAAAGTGTTCCACCATTGAAAGCCATTTTGCGGTTTTAGTTTGAGAATCGAAGTAAGGCCGCGTAGTATATTTCACGTTCCTTGAACTCCCAGCAGCTGGAGTTCCGTCTAAAGCTCGAACAAATATGACGTCTCTCTTTGGTCTCTCCTGTAGAGATTAATGGGGCAGTGAATGTGTTGTAGTGAATCGTAAGCTTTAGAACCTGCTGTGTCGGTATTTTTTTCGCCAGGCGATCTGTATAATTGGTTGATATTGTACTGGCGATTGATTTCGGAGTTGGTTCCGAATTTATTTCTAACATCGTCCCAAACATTTAGGCTAGTTGTCTGTGTCGTCCACTTTGGTGAAGGGTGTTGCATACACTTACTGGCCTCGTTATTAATAGTTCACCGCTGCTGATCGCACTGAGAACTCTTTTTCCCGAGCTTACTTCCGTCTACTTGGCTCAACTTCCTTAACCACTTTCACGCGTTCTGTTCATCTATCGTCACCTCGGGCGAGGGCCTAATTTGATCTTCTCAAGCTCACGTTTCGATTCTCCAGCCTCGGATCCAACTTGATGATGGTCAGTAATGACTACGTTGTATGAATGGCTTTGGCGATTGATCGTGTTTAGTTCCAACCTCATGAGTGAACTGCAAATCAGTCGGGTCTATGTGAAGCAAGTTCTGCAATCGGCCATTTGAGACTGATAGCCCATCGAATGTTCACCGCGTGATCTTTTGGGTAAAGGCTGGCATGCGGTCTTATTGAGAGTTGGTGGTTTGTTCTTAGGACGTCGAGCCAAGGCTGCAGAAGCACATGTTGCCAAGAGTGGGGAGATAAAGGTCCCTTCCGGTATGTCTTCTGACTTTTGAATGACGTTGCAATACGCCTATATTTCACACCTATCCGGGCAATTTCTTTGTCGTGGAGAATCTGAAAAGCTTGCTGACCTCCACAGATTACAGTTGGCCACCATGCTAATCTAGGAAACTGGCAAACGCACTGTACGTCGTGCAGGGACAGGTAAAGCAGGGGTACTCAGAGAGTTCTCAAAGAAGTTCGCAGATAGCAATGTGTTCATCAGTCAACTGCAGGATTGGTTACAGGAAAAACTGGACCAATTTGAAGAGGAGTCGCCACCGTTTCCACCTCCGTTTCAGGTGGAGGACTTACGACAGCTTGACTATGCGCTTGAAGGCGTGCTGTTTCAGCAGTTGTTGCGCATGCCCCCACCAGCTGCAGGACCTCCATCCGCACTGGTTGAATCGGATATGTACCTCGCCGTGGAAGACTTTCTCCACATATGTGCGGAAGGCTTGTGGGAGACCTTCTGGAATACGGATGATTCGATGCCATTTTTTGTGAATGGACCTCGAGGATCAGGATCTAAAATTCATTCTGTGGAAAAAGCATCCAGCAGAGGTAGAGTTAGTGCTCTTCCTGGGGTGGCTTTGATTGCAAGGAATGGCTCAGGGGGTTATGTTATGTGGGACCACATCGCTCAATTTGTGGAGGTCAAGTCTCATGTGGCCATAACCAATCAGTCTGGGACAGGATACGTTCTGACATCGGAAAGTCTAGGCTGCGCACTTTTTCATGGTTTGCTGATGCTCCTTGCTAGGGCATCCTCTGACAAGAAGTCTGCTTATCGGAAAAGTATAGACACAGCATATGTACTGGTGCTTGACTCGAAGTGTGGCGGCGTGCTGAGATTGAAAGGAGATGTTTCCAAGCTGGAAATGAATTTGGATTCAGTATACTCGAGTGCTGGTGAATGGATCAGAAAGCACGCGGATATAGGCTTGTCTAATGTTGACACAGTTTGGAACAATCTTGGGAATCCAAACTGGGGAGATTTGGGTACACTACAAATCTTGATGGCTATCTTCCACTGCATAGAGCAGTTTAAAGGAACGCCTAGGAGGTCAATTGCAGAGCTTGCGGCTGAACACAACGGACGGGTTCAAAGAAGAAAGTCTGAGCGACGGGTCTTAGAAGTGCAAGAGAACGGAAATGATTCCTCTCATCAACATCATTCTCATCGGCGTAGTCATCGAGAAATCGTGGAGATTGAAGAAGAAGAAGGACCTGACGGTGGGAAATCACCTGAACACATGAAGCTTGAGCCGGGAACAATTTTGTGGCTGGAAGATGCCCATTGGCAACGAGGTTTTCAAATTCATGAAGATTTGGGTGGTGGCAGACGTTCTGTGTACGGTGCAACTTCTCTAGATGATATGGGCAAACCGCTCGCAGTATATGTTGGCGCCCATCCTTCTCAGCTCGAGCCCTCGTGGGAGGATATGAGTATGTGGTACCAAGTGCAACGACAGACGAGAGTGTTGAACATCATGAAACAAAGGGGCATCTCTAGTAAATACTTGCCCCAATTGATTGCCTCAGGAAGACTCATGCACCCTGGGCCTTGCACCAAAAAGAGTCCAGGAGGACGTTGTGATCATCCCTGGTGTGGAACTCCAGTACTTGTTACGTCTCCTGTTGGGGAATCTCTCGACGTGGTCGTTGAGCGCGAGGGGTTCTTTTCATCGGAAGAGGCGCTGCGCTGTTGTCATGATTGTTTATCTGCATTGCGAAGTTCCGGGTCTGCTGGAATCCAACATGGGGATATCAATCCAGAGCACGTGATTCGTGTCAACGGAGCAGATGGTGAGTTTTACTACGTCTTAGTAGACTGGGGTCGTGCTGTACTCGAAGATAGAGACAGCCCCGCCATAGCTCCAAGATTCTCGTCAACGTCGGCTCTTCAAGAAGGAAAGCTTTGTCCTGCCTCTGATGCAGAAAGTCTAGTCTATCTCCTCTACTTCGTTTGTGGAGGAAAAACACCCGAGTTCGATACCATGGAAGCTGCACTGCAATGGCGTGAAAGAGTTTGGGCGAGAAGAGCCATTCAACAACAACTGGGAGAGGTTTCTGCAGTGTTGAAGGCCTTCGCGGATTACGTGGACAGCTTATGTGGCACGCCTTATCCAGTGGATTATGATATATGGTTGAGAAGACTGAGCAGAGCCCTTCATCATGATGATCCCGGCAAGAAGATTGATTATCCATCAACTTCTGGAAGACTTGACTACGTAGCTGAGTCTTCGGGGACGTCGGGGGCTTCTTTGAACTGAAGGTGGTATTGAGGAAAGGCGAAGTTTGCTTTATTCCATAAGATAAATTTATGGTGAAGGTCTTGGAGAGTAAGTCATGTGACTCGCAAATACGGCACCTGCCTCCCTGGTTGTGGTGTTACCAGTCAAAGCCCATGCTTGTACACGAAATATCATTTTTGCATGAAAGTATTGGCTGATGAAGAGGGAAGATACCAAAGACGAGATTACTTCAAAATCTGGACGGCAACATGTGGAAATCGTTCCGACGCCAACTAGTAGTAGTGAGTATTCATGAGGAACCATTATCCTGGCTCGCTTGCATCAATTGGAAAGAACTTTCGGTTATCTTATTGACCTAAATTTTGTAGAGGAGATTTGTACACATTGTCTGCAAGTTCTTTCCAGTGTAGAGAAAGAAAAGTTGGGATGCCTAGCAGTCGTGGAAGTTCAAGAGAGGCCTCCATTCCTTCAGCTACATGTACAGCCGTCCCCTCTGATCTTCCGACCTTGTTATGATATGTAAAAGGCATTCAATTGTAGGAGTTGAAATCAAGGGGGAAACCTCATGTTAATTAAGAGAGGAAAACCCTCTGTCTTCCTATTTTACCTGATGATACTATCCAATAGTGTTCTATCATTCCTTCTACTTCTTGATACTGATTCAGGACTTGATTCTCGTCAGCGAGGAAGAGAAGTACATACCTGTAGTAGATCAGAAATGTCTTGAGCTATGTGCTACCTCAAACGTCCCTTCAGTAGTTGACTGTGTCCTAGAAATCTTGTGCATACTTTCTGCTTGAGTCCACTTCGGGGCTTTTTTGTGAGTGCCAATGGATTGTGCATTTTGCATTCGAACTACTTTTGATACTTGTTTGGAGGGAAGTGTAGGGATCCGGAGAAACCTTTGATTATCTGTAAGAAGTCAAAATACTAATAGGTATCGACTTTGTAACTTTGAGATTGATGGCTCATTATGTGGTATCTTCAATCCCCGCAAAGAGTGCAACACTTTCTTCCAAACCTGATTAGTACCGTGAAGGTGCAAGGTCAGCTTATAGTGATGTACGCATTCGTAATGATCTTTGAATGGTCAGAATCCTTGGCGGCGACGAATGCAGTACATGCAGCAACTAGGGGATATGAAAAGATTAGGTGAGCGTTTGCACTTCACCCACCGTTGTCTGTTGCCTGCAAACAGATTGTTCAGAAAGTCCGTGCCAGTGAATATCATTTCCATGGTATTATAAATTTCTTCTCTTTAGTCCTTTCTGAAAATCTTATGCCTTGTATCTTTCGTTTTTAAACGTAGCACCTTGCCATCTTATTTACCATTTGAAATGATCGATGTTGGGTCAGGTAAGCCTGACCCTGACCCAACATCATTGCAAGGAAGTTCGCACGTGAAAAGCCAGCTGATCTGTGGACAAGTTAGATATATATTAATTTCACCTTTTATATTTAAGACTTTCCTGAGAATTTTAACTTGCGCCAAGCAGATCCATATCTGATTGATGGATGTTTTCCAAAGCTGTGGCGAAAACCTGGTTTTGAATTTACTGGTCTATAACCGTGCTCCTTGGGTCATTGTTCAGGGTACAAAGACTTCATCATTGAATTTACTTACAATATCCTAGTATTCAAAGCTCAACTTTTATTTGCGGAAACCAGGTCCATCGATTAGATAGATGGATTCGACGTCTATTGTGGAATTCAATTAGAATCAGACATCGCTTTGGTTGGTCCTCTCCCTGCCTCCTGCCCTCGATGATGATTTGGTATCCAGCTGCTAGTGAGCCATGTACCCCTCGTCTGAAGTTCGTGCAGACACGTGCCTGACTGCCGAACTATCTTCGTATTTCTCTAAAGTTATTATATGATGGTTAAAAGTAATCAAAAGTTCCGAATTGTGGTACCGAATTGCTCGTCTGCGGAGATCCTGTCCTTAGGATGGTTTTTATCTGTTTTTATTCTGTTTCTTGTCGCTCAGTTGTAGAATTACTCTCTGAATTGCGCAGGTGTTGGTCATTTTTTGTGCAGAACTCACTTCAAGTTTTGGGATGGTGCAACGAGGATCGGACCGTGAACTCATGTGGATGAAGATGTTCTGACCGTCAGCTACTTAAGAATAGGCTATTTGCTGTGGTACGATCCATCAGTGTTGTGTCGTAAATGTCCCGTAACAATTGACCTAGTGGATACACGGTGTCATATGGACACTACTTCCAGAGTTTTGAAGCAGATAATGGATTCCGTTAGGTCCTTCAGCTTGTCTCGAGGCTGGAGAAGTTCATGTGTACCCCTCCACTTATTCGATGATTAGTGTTGTGTGGTTCATGTAGAAATCAGTCTCGCCCTTTGTGCTGCTATTGTCTAAGAACCGATGTACATCGAACTGTGCCCCTAAGCTTCAGTTGTGATTGGTAGCCAGGCAAGTCTACTCATTACTGTCACTTTTTAGAGGTACTAGGCTTGTTCCTGTCAAGATCATGCAGTGTTAATAATCTCTTTTATCACTTTCGTAATTAGCGCTCACCTAGTGGCATAAACGAAGGAAATATAAACCATCCATTCGTACTTATCCCAGAATATCTTGGACAGAACCAGCAATCGTAAGGTTGGGAGTCGTCGATATAGGCATGGGGGTAAATGCGATCTATTTCTATCTAATCCAATACAGGGTTGTTGATTTGCGCCATTTGAGCATACAAAGTTAGCACCAAGGTCTGAGTCCGTAGTATTACACTCGGAGATCTCCCAACGTGTCCAGCTGCAACATCGTGTGTAGACGACGAGTGAGCACACTCTTGTCGACACAAGGCGAACAACCTGCAGTCTTCAAGAAGGCCCGTGGGGGCTGAGAAAAGCTTCCACGCACATCTAGCCTGCCAATGTACTTGTTACCTCACAGCTAATTTCACGTGTACTGTAACCACTGTTGCCATTTTCACCTTGTCTTGTTTCTGACAAATCCATAGGACACGCCTTCTGTCTGGATTACGTACAGACTCAAAGCTAGACATTCGAGGACTGTCGCAGAACACTCTACAGCGGGTGTGAAGCCTAGAACGCGTGCTGGCAAATGTGGATGATCAGTTGTCAGATGTCGACAGGGTATGGTGTAGACGTCTATTCATTTTATAGTACTATATGAGTATGTATAGCAGGCGCAAGTAGAGCAAGTGCAGAAAGAGGCTAGCCAGAACCGTAGACTGGAGGTCCAGCCATGGCCAGCTGTATTTCTGACATGTGCCATGTCTCAGCTGAAGTTCCCAACATGCCCAGCTCTGTGAATCCCGTGTACTGCAGGGTTCCTCGTGACAACGAAGTTTCACCTCCGAGAACTCACCAGTCGTCTAACACAATCATATCGTGCACCAGATCTGAGTAGATTGGAGCCACACGGTCAAACTGTTCGAGCGAGATATTAACATGACCACCTGTCACACCCAGCCCAGGTCTCAACTCGCAGGTACCGGAATCGGTCAGCTTTTAACGTTGGAACCATGCGGCCATCGCGTTATCCAGTCGAGTACCCGGTCTGCTGGACATCCTCATTGTGAAATCGGCAAGGGCAGTGAAGCAAAGTGCGTGTTGCTGGCCGGTCGTTTTGACTGATCGGACGGAAGTTGAGGATTCCAAAGCCCAAGCAGGATTCCAAAGCCCTAAAATGGAATTCCACAGCTTCGTCTGAGTGACGTATCTAAGTACGTCTGTCTCATTCTCGAAGGAACGAGCCAAAGTAGTATGATATATGTCATATGCGTACGCCGTAAAGATGGGCGTTTATGTTCACTATAGTCGATTTCGCCAACGCGAGGGACGTGAGGTCTAACTCACTGCTCATCAGAACAGTCAACTACCCTGCCTCTAAGTCGGATCTGTCATAAACGTTCAAACCCAGCCTCTGCGCGCAATGTCCAAGTGCTCTTTCATCCATTCAAATCGGCTTTTCAAAGAGGAAGATGCAGTTTAAATTATACGTGCAGACGTCGTCACCGAAACACTTCGTCGATCTTGTCATGTGACCGGGTGTGCCGGTACGGTAGGAGAAGCGTAAGCAGGACGATTCGGACGAGGGCAACTGGCCGCGCCTCCTTCAAACGTAGGAAGCAGCCTGCGAGGGAGTAGCCCTGCACTGTAGTGGACTTGAGTACTCATCATTGGAGGTCATGGATTTGAAATCACTAGGAGTTTACTGATGAACAATGTAATATGTGCTCATGGTTTGGGGTTCGTAGAATCATAGCAGGTCATGATGAGTGCTTCGTCTGATTAATGAGCCCATGAGGAGAGACCCTGAGGTTACGCGCTTTGCTCGGTAATGATCGATAGACCCCGGTTGTGACAGAGGTCGAATCTTGGCCAGGTTTGTGTTCTACTTCTACAATTGCGATCATCTTGAAGCAGAGTTGAACAATACTTCATAATGTGAATTTGGACATGACAAACGCTACTCAGAGGGGTCATGAGAGGTACTCGACTGTGTGCAAGAGAAACTCGAGTGGAGCTCACTGAATCTTGAAGATTCCACTCTAATTATGAGAAGATAAGTCCGCAGTGTTACGAGGTTCCAGGGGACAAACACATGAGTTGAAGTTAACGTCGTAAACATTCTCTGTAATCTAGTTGCTTAGCAGATTTAACGAGAAAGAAAGTAATCATACTGAACAGGAAACGTTGCGGATACAAGACGGACAAGGAAATTGGTCCAGTTCGATCAACTAGAGAACTCCCATCAAACCATGTCTTCTTGTTAAACACTCCTATCTACATACACAATAGCACTAATAAAAGGTCCTTCGTAAGAAGCTGTGCGCACTTATTCTTATAACACAACTGCTGCAAATATACTGTAACACTCTGTGCGTAGTGTTTGTAGCTACACCGGTAGCAGCTCTTAGCAAGATCAAATCTTCTTCCGCAAATCACACGGCCTTCGTTATGTCATGACAAGTGAGAGGTCAATGAGCCACATAACCAGATAATTTTGATTGATCAATGGATTAAGAAATTTGTAGCACAAGTCCATCAACACCAGGAGACTTTTGTTATTTCAAGTATACTTTGATGCAGAGCAATTGCCGAAGCCACCAGAAACCTTCTTAGGAACATACGGACCTAATTTGTCATCGCGCTTTAATGTGATTGTAGTGATGGAGGCTCAATATTTGCGATTTTGAGATTTGCGATGGACGTTTTTCTCTCCCGCCACAAGCTACGTCAAGAACCCAGAGGTTGCTGAAGTATCACAACCACTGAAAGCTATCTTGATGATTGAAGGTTACAAAGGACCATGCAATCGAACAGCCAGGTGCGCAATAGAATAAGCGACTACCGCAGAGATTCTTAGATCTTTACACTTCTTAAAGTAGTGCAGTTCACATACTAAGTCTCATGAGGCCCGTAGAGCGTAGTTTATCGGCACCACAATCGTAAAAAAGATTCTCGACTGTTTAGATGCCACTATGAATTTACTAAGTTTTTAAAAACATGCTAATCAGAAAGAAGCAAAAAGATTATAATAATGTTGAGGCTATCTGTTCATGAAGGTCAAACTGGAAGCGGATCGGCCAGTGGTTACTTTCTCGAAAGTCAAGTTCAGGTTGCAGAATCTTTTGGCTGAACTCAACAGACTCCGGGTAATGCTTTCCCTGCACACATGCTTCCTAAATGTGCTTAGTGTCTTCATGAAACTCACAGATTTGCAACGATTGAAAGGCTCTCTGTGAGTCCCCTGAAGTTTTTTAGTAGTAGATTCTAGTATTTTCACCTTTTGAGGTTTTGAACGACGCAGAGAGTGGCGTGCCAAACTATTCAAAAGAAAATTATTTTTGTTACAGCTGCTAATAACTGGAACACGATAAAAGCACATAGGAACCTCTGACCATTTTATCTGGCAGCTACATACGTCTCACTGCTTTCTGTCATTTCAAATGAGTATAACTATCTTACCTATGCTCAGGCTTTTAAACGGCTTTACTTGCATACCACGGAACACTAGTTCATAGCTGAATTGTTCATCACAAGAATACTACGTCCTAAGAGATATTTGCTCTTCACGCCAAATTCCAAATGTTAAAATTTTGATGTGGTATGATGGTTAGACAGGACCAGGAGTTGTCAACTCGATCAGAATTGAGGAAACTGCTTGAGGTGACTTCTTGAACGATTTTTTGGGTGGGCTTCTGGTTGTCCTTAAGTCAATTGACACATACATTTAAACACCAGAAGAAACGTGATTGTGTGAGCTCTTAGAATCCTGGACTATCTCCGGGTAACGTCTGAATCTAGGACGAGCAGGGACTTGGAAGTATTACCTTTTCTTCTGGCACTGCCATAGTATTTATGCTTATGTATGCTGTGCAGAAGCAGAACCTTCTAGACGCTAATCATGCAAAAGAGCAGAGAATTTTTCAGACAGAGCTTTCAGCAGCAACTGATAGTCGAAAGAAGCTCGAAGAATTGGTTCGGTGAATTGTTCCTCGATCAATACTTCTTTCTGCACTATTACTACTGGCCTGATTGAATACATCACCTGCTTCCACACAAGATTTCTGAGATCTTCCGGACTGCATGTTCTCTTCTTCTCGTCAGACTCGCGTTTCCGTGCAATATGTATTAGACTGCAGACTTTATGTACTTAGCCAACACGAACGTTTAAGGTCTGCCTTGACAGGTGAACAACTTGAGGAGTAACTTAACAGCTGCAGAAGTTAGGGAGCAAACTTACAAACGCGAACTAAATGGTCTTCTTCACTCCAGAAGCAGTGTCACCGAGCAACTGAAGGTTCGGATGGAGCATGAGGATTACATTGGAAATCGTTCAGCAAAATTGAATTTCTTCATTGATAATTATTTGGATTTATTAGCTTTGACAGTAGTCTACATTTTCGCCAACTCAAGCCTCGTCTGACGCTTTGTAAAGGTTGATAATTCTCAACTCCAGCTAAGATTACAAGAAAGGTCCAAAGAGCTTGCTGACGCTCTGGACAAACTAAGAAGGCAGGGTGGACTAATAGAATCAGCGGAAAACGAGTTCATCGCACTCAAACGGTCGGTGCATGAAGCTCATAGAATTGTTCAAGAGAGAGAGGAACATTGTAAGTGCAATGTATGCAACCTACAACTGAGCTCTAAGTTTTCAAGGCAAGGACACAACTCAGCTAATTCTGGACGCTTGACAAATCTGTGTTTGAACAATCTAGTGACGCGTCTTCAAGCAAAACTTGAGAGTACTACGTCGCTTGACAATAAACTTCTTGGTAACGATTTACTATCCATCCAAGGATGCTGGAAATAGACGATTCTTGCTGTAGTCGCGATGGGTGCAGCTGTGATAACTCCGTATTGAAAGTAAATATAAATATAAATATTTATTTATTTAAAAATAAATTTCAGTTCTTTCGTTTCAAAATGTGAAAGCAAATGCCTTACAGTCTTCCTTGTGGACAGATAGAGTAAGGGTTTTGCAGAAGAGGCTGGACGATGGGCTTAAAATTCAACTCGCCAAGGACTTGGCCATCCAGAAGTTGGAACAGAAACTTGAACTTCACCGAAGGGACCACCACCTGAAGGAGCAGCTGTCTTTGATATCCACTGAATGCATAAGTTTTCTTCTGACTCATTTCAGCATAATGAAATAAAGGTAGGCCTTGCAGTCCTTTACCAAGGACGATAATAGGCTGGTGGTACTAGAATGAGATAGATTTCTCGTGTGGTGGAAGGCAAGTAAAGCGAACTCCTTGACAAACTTACGCTCAAACAATGCTTGAGGTGAAAGAATCGACAAATTCAAGACTATCTTCGAAGGTTCAGGTATGACGATACTTGTGTGTGATTTATCGTTATCAAGCTGAAACTGCTAAGTATGTCTAGATGCGGACATACTGGTTAACTGTGATACCATATCTAGCTTCAAAGTATTTTTTTAGATAAAATATTGTCACATTTATTTTAAGTAAATCTAAACTTTCATTTTATCATATCGCGTTCAAGGCTTTTGCAATAGATGGTATGAATCCTATGGAGCATGTTATGAATCATGTGAACAAAGCAGGCTCGTCGTATTTGAGGGGGTTAATGTGAGGTGTGAATGTAGACAAACTTTTCCGTTAGCTAGGTCCACACATGACTCGTGTTGAAAAAAACTACAGGTACGGTTATTCTTGACATTAAGAACTGGGCTTTCTAAATTGAACACCTCAGTATTCTGATTAACTGATTCTTTCCAACTCTATGACTAATAGGCCCTATCCTTGGATACTGGGTATCTTTAACTAAGAAAGAACACTCAATTGGATTTGTATTCACGTGCCCTAATATTCGTTCTCAGGGAAAGTTTGGTACTTCTTCAACATAACAGCAATCTACAGTACGTCTTTTACATTTAAGATACACCACATGCTGTTAACCCAGCTTATGGTCTAACTTATAGTACCCCAGGCCATTATAATTTAGCCATATTACTCGGTTTTACTCATTAAAACACTTCAAATGTCCTTGAATATGCCGTAGATGCTGGAGACTCAAGTCAGGGCCATGGGAATTTTAGAGCTGAAATCCCAGGAGCGATTGAAGCAGCAAGAGGATCTGCTTGAGAGTACTCGTAGGAACCTTTCAGAAGCGCAAGATACGATAAACAGCCTCCATGATAGTCTTGAAACAGTGAGCAATACAAGAATCTATACAGTTTTGTCAAACTTCAGCATTTATCTGCTATTTCAAATCAGTCTTTCAAGAATCGGTTCCATTTGTTTGATCCAAATATTGGCGTTACATTAGTGTATCCTTTCGGTGCACCTAAACCCAGTTGCTCGCAGCGGTTACGTCCGATGTTTCATGACATAATGCTGACTCCTCCAGGCTAGAAACAACGTCACAAGTTACGCAGAAGCTTGTAAGAAGCTCGTGCTAAGTACTTCTGAGGAGCTTCGGAGGTAAGATTTAGATGGATAAGATTAGACGAAGTATCTAAAACTGCCAAACCTTGTCCGTCTCACGTTTGTAATAAGTGAAGTCGGGTACTTTGAGCTTACATACTTACTATTTTATTCAACACGTTAACGTTGTCATTTTAACTACAGTGGTCTACTAACGTGAGATTAAACTTGCAGGAGTGCCAAGTTACAAGTCCAGTTGGAGAATATCATAAAGAGTAACAATGTACTTCAGAATCGGCAGATGAAGTTTTCCGTCGTTCATATCGGTAAGTATTAATGACGTGATCAAACTTGACTAATGCCAGTTAGTTCTACCAGTTAGACGATGATGGTTTCTTTGACAACCTTCGAACCTTCAATTACATCTCTAAGCATTCTCGTTTAAGGAATTGTGAGTCTCTTTCAACGGCGGACATGAGTGAGTCAGGTAGTCCATGACTTGCAAAATTCTTCCTCAATACAAACCGTTAGACTAACAGGATACCTTTGCAGATTTGACAAGTTTGTCCAAGTATACGTCGACCAGCGACTTGATTCAGACGCGTGATCAATCAACATGTACTCTTGACGTACAGGGTGAAGTGCAGTTTGTTGATCAGTTTGTTGGAAAAGGCATTTCCAACTCCAGTTCGCAAGAGCCTCTTTATTTGTTGAAGTCGATCGGAATGAAGGTGTCACATACTAGCGAACAATTCAAAACCAAGAAATCTAAGATGAAATCAAAACGCCAGGAAATCAAGGATCTCACGATTAGGAATCAGCATACATCCTATAGATGCGATGCGTCCGTATCTACAGAAAAAATGGCGGATGCGTGTACAAACGATCAACTAAATCTGGGTGATGCAAATGGACCAGCGAGCGACAACCAGGAATCGAAGAAGAATCTATTGAAGGTACAGCAGGAAGGTCACCAAAAAGCCATAGAACTTGAGGGCTCATATGTGCAGGTTACGGAAGCTACTCCTAGACGTACGTCAGAAGAACGAGATCCTGTCTCCAGTGAAGAAAGACATTCGAATGGCACAACTGCTCCCCTGTCTCAAGAGCAGTTAGCTGCTTCCGGAAGTGTTTCGTTTCCTTCGGATAGGACATCAAGAACCAAAAAAGAACCTGAAAGCGAAATTAGAACTGATTTCGTATCTCGAAAGAGTTCTCCTGCCTCAACGAGTTCCACCTTGAAATATACTGGACAGTATTGCAACACGGTATTCAAAGGAAACAATCACATTCTCCAAATTATGTCTCTTCGTCCTAAAAAAGATCAGTAGTTTGTGTAGAGTGCTGTCAAACATATGACTTCGGGGCAGAGGAAGTATGGAATATCAAATCTCACCAGGGAACTGCAACTGTTATGCAGAGAATGATGACGGAGTCTGAAGCTTACTGCGGCCGTGGGTCCTGTGTCTCGACCATCCATCACTCACAGTCGAGGTACTGTCTACAGGGTCGTAAAAGCAGTAGGCTAGTTTGTCACAATCTTTGAGTAATCTCTTAGAAGCATCTAATGCAGGATACAAGACTTTGTCCTTGGAAAACCGATATCAACATATTGTGGACTCATTAGTTTCTTTGAGATTAGAATATCTATCACTCATTCTTTAAAGCACTAGGACTTGAAGTCTAAACCATCTACCACGTAGCCAACCCTTGCTTACATGCGGACCGTTTTTGGTGAAGAGCCCCATCTCCGGATCTCGAGTTCGACGTCGAAATGCTGCTCAAACAAGACCTATTCCCGGACCTTGACATGTCTGGCCATGAGAATGTCGAATGGGTATATACAGATACAGAAGCAGGTGTGACTTTTACGGAGCATTCACGTGATCCAACAATTCCAGCTGATTTCACAGCTGACTCATGTCCAGGTATATCTTCTGTTCCCCAATCCCATCATATCGTTTGTGTATATATTCTCGTTGGCACACATGCTTTAAACACTCCATTTTTGTAGAAATTGTTGCACATTTTAGACACAGACGTAGGTCCTCTTAATGATATATTTGGAAGAAGCGACTTCGATGCATTCGGAAATAGGAAAGGTGGGAGCAGGATCGTGGTCCACGGAAGATGGAACCAATGCTTGTAGATCAACGTCGGAGTATCTGAACCCTGGAATTTGTACTTGGACCTCCAGATTCTCAAGAAATGACAACTACGAAACGGCGCAGAAGTACCGCAAATGATAACACCTGAGGAGAAGCTGCTCTTTAAATCTCATTGCATTATACCCAATAAATGTAGCAGCAGTGCTTGTTGTGCATACCACTCATCCGACGATCAGGACTTTCTTGAATCAAGGTTGCCCAATTTCTTCCCACACAGTTCTTCAAAACACAGCTGGATTTCGAATCCGAATGCAAAAATAGCGTGGCGATGTTTCATGTTGCTCAGTAGAAGAGCAAAGATTTCACTTGCTGGGTAGTGGCTAATGGACTGCAGATGAGTTGTATAATCCTATCATTAACCGGAAGTGGGCAGACCATGTTGCAACGTAAACAAATTACACGTACGAACGAAATCCTAGGGTTCAGTTTCTAAATGTAGAACCAACATAACACTAAATCCAGAGTTCGCGGTACACGACAACCATGAGGTTTGTACTCTTTCTTCCAAGCCCTTGAGCAATAATTCCCAGTTAAAGTGAGATAGAGTCACGGTGCTAGTCGGTTCAACGCCAGCAGGAAAGAGTCGAAGTGCTCTATATGCTATGTCCCCAACTCTGCAGGAATACCGAGTGGATTTCTGCGAGATGGGTATTCCTATGGTTAATGGAATGATCACTTGAACTGTTATCGCCAAGTGTCTAAATTTGAGCGCATCGTACTTTATATGTTCAAGGAGTCCTTAAGAAAAATTAGCTAGAGCAATCAACGGTAACTCCAGATTCTAGCAAGTCTCTTTGTTTCACCAAAATACTTCATGATATCTCAAAGACAGCACTCTGACTTACTCTAGGTTTTCAATATCTGGAGGCAATCCAATTCCAGTAGTATGGCCCCTCCTCCAAATTCAAGAAGTAACTGCTACATGCTGTCCATGGTTTTTGTTATGGGTTTGCGACAAATTTGTAAATCCAAGGCTTCTGGATTGAAGTAGCAAGCAACTTCAACGATGATATTAATCGACCATCTTGCAAGCTGTGCAGTGATATCCTGAAGGCAGCATCCAACTCCTGAGTCTTATCGCTAACGGTGAACACGGAGCTCTGTATAGTTCAAATGAGTAACAAAGAAAAGTGAATATACTCATGCAATATCGAATTTTGAGTTTCTAGGTTCTGTAACAACGCTATATCAATTACAGACGATATGGGGCCAATGAATCACTTTATCGGACCAGTATCAACTGGTTGACTCGGGATCTTCAAAGGACTGAAAGGTCCTCACTCGCATTCTTTCTTTCGTTTAAGTTCGAACTCGATGTCACCCAAATATCCTTCCTGACATTTGAGAAATTAGTTCATGTGTAGTGCATGTAGACGTCAAGCTTAAAATCTCGGTAATATGTACAAACTCAGTGTCTGAGACTTGATGAAGCCAGAGGCTCTCGGGCAGATTGTAAGAGCATCAAAAGGATACAACTGATGACACGCTCACTGTCACATGGTGAACGTCTGCTGATTAGACACTTATCCCCTTTCGCATAGCTGACATGTGAGATGCTGCTCAGCTGTAACACGTACAAGCTGTACTTGGATTGAATCCTTTTGATCAGAAACAGATACAACATAGAGGAATCATGACAATCGACCAGCCGCATTGTAACCCTGGGGTCACTTCTCACGTACACATCAACTCCTACCAACATGTGAAAGTCCTAAGCTTGCAGATCTGTCGGTAGCTGACAACATTCATGTACAGTCTGAACCTTGCATTACAAGTACTGTACTTTCTAAAAAGACTGCTTTCCAACGAGGGCTGACATTGGCTCCATGTATTTTCGTTACGTATGGTGGGACAGAATCAGATTTGAAGAGGTCTCTTCTCCTTGGAAACGCCAATGATCTTGAGACCTAGTTTCTTTATGACACAAGGAGTACCTGTGAGCGGATATCTACTGAGCAGTGCATGTTCCACCCGACCATTTCTCACGACCTTTCGTGAGCGAAGTCAAGTAAGTCGGTTTCGTTGAACAATTAACAGCATCAGGCGCCACTAAGTGCTCGAGTGTGCTGAAAGTGACTCTTTGTCAGTGATTCCCTACTATCCTCGGAATAGCGTTTAAAAACCAGCGAAAACTGGCTCTCGGATTTCTTTTTTAGTTTGTAAACTACAGCCAACCTACGACCTTTTGTCATTACAGTTGGAAAATGTGTACTGCACACCAGAACGTGTCATATGATTCCAAAAGCCTTAGTCTCCGTATCATCGAAACTAAGTCCATATTCGTACCGTACAGTGTCAACTCTGATCCAGTAGACGATCCGTTGAATAAAATAAATTTCTGACTTGTAATCGTGAGTTTGTTTCAGTACCTTAGATACGAAGGGAACCCATTGTGGTCAATTCTACTGCTAACTATAAAAGTCGGCTGAGAAATTTGGAGTGGACACTTCAATTGAAGTCGCGCTACTCTCTGCAGGTTGAATATCCAAACCGAAGGGTATGAATCGGAAAGCTGAGCGAACTCTTATGCCAGTTGTGACTACTATTTACTAAGTAGTCTCGATCACAGCTGTCAGATGAGGAGTTCGTGAGTGAAAGGTTAACTCCGGAAGAACTCATACAGCAGCAGACGACATAACTTCGATATCACAAGATTGGCCTGCAATTATGTCAACGAAGAGAAGCGCAAAAGATAAAGAAGTTCATCCAAATTGCAGAGATGATGTTTTGTGATGAAGGACCTCGCAAGCATAACATATTTGACTTATAATCATTGGAGAGTCCGGCACAGGGCGTCATAGTCTCTCTATTATATATTGAAGACCGTCAATCTCGTAGTTGGTTGTTTGTATTTTATACCCTTACCAAGAGATGACATGAACGTCGACGTGTGCGAAGGCGATCGATGAGACCCATGTCCTTCGTTGAAAATCGATAACTTTAGATCCAGATCCAGAACAATTTTCATCGAGACCCATATGTGAATATCTTGAAGTCATTCAGAATGATTTATCCGCTTATAATTATAGGTAACTTTCATAATGAAATTACGATGTTGTTGTTAGTCTCGATACTCAATTTCTCGATCTTCAGTTTTTGAATATTGAACTCTGACTAGCTTCTGCAGTAATCATTCCAATTTGTAGTTTTGTGTGTGGTGTCAATTTAGATGCAGCAAGTGCTAACGTGATACCTTACACATTCGAAATTTAGAGCTGGCTACCCATGCTTTCATAAGTGATGTGGTCTTAGATAGATAACGCGAAAAGTTATCTTCCTCCAGTGATAACCTGTAGGAAGACATAGCATAGTTTTAAATAAATGATAATCTTGGATGTGGCGAATGGATCCTTAACAACCAAGACTTTGGGTATGTTACTCTAGATTTGAAGTTACTCTTGACCTGAAATATATTGAGCCATAAACACCCACTTCTACATGTTATTGAGCACTGCGTAAGATTCTACCGTACTAGACGACATGTCTATAAGTAGTTTATTTAGATTACTGTGTAAATTTTTTAAGTCAGATAGTTTCAATAGCCCTACATGGATCACTGTCTCTAAATGATTTCTCTCTTGGTTGTAGACCCGTCTATCTACATAAAAACGGTGTGGCTTATCTAGATTGATTGAACATCTCAGGAGACATGGGACACTTGACAGTTGTGATGCTATTGGGAGTTGGCCCATGTTTGGATGGATCATCGTGCGGCTTAATGGAATTTTCCCATTCTTTATGCAATCTTACTATTCCCACTTCATTTAGAAAACACAGACATTTTGTTTCTGAACTTCTATGATTTTGTATGCCACAATGACGATAGAAGAAGATACACTGCTCATAAGCCTACATATAGGCTCTTCATGTTGCTCGTTCATGCATGACAGTTTCCGTGTGATCTTGCACAATCAACCACATTGTTCTCCATGTGGCTTTCTAGTATCTGAACCTTTACACTTTGAAAATATACACTTCAGTATCTATAAACTGTCGAGCGTTTGATTAATTTTTGAACGGTTTCATATAGTACTATTGTACACATCCCAGCCGATAGAAGAGAAGCTGAAGATATTACAATGCCGTAGATAAACATCTGCATTTACCATTGACAACTATTTAACTTAAATCTCAAAAGGTTTGTTCATATCCATTTCGAACCGAGCGAGGTTAGGTTCTTTTCCTACTTTGCTCACTTTGCTTACTTCGCCACGTGTTCACTTATCGTACTTCTGTATTTCGAACGATAACAAGGTCCCATGTGCTCTGCTCCGGTCTAATCGTACTTGACAAATCACGAATCCAAGTGTGTGGAGTTACTTGATTTACTAACACATAAAATTAGTATTTTCGAGCGCTTAGCCATATCTCCAGGCTTGTAATGGAGTCCCATTCTTTGGCCACTTTATAGCGAGTTGCGCAGCTTTGTCCTGATTGGGAACGGATATTTCAACCACATGGAGAGGTAGATTGTTACACATTTTACCTATGAATCTCCAGCTGTAGCCGGAGCGTTGCACCGAAGTTTAAAGCTATACAAGTGTCATCTTGACTGACAATACCAGCAGGGCCATCGATCTAAGATAACACAATTATCCTATCAATTTCCAGGTGTTCCAGGCAGCTCTCACCGACCGGTCAATGGATTGTAATCTGTGACTGCTTTCAGTGTAGAAGAGAAAGGTTGAGGAAACCGAGTTCAGAGGACCAGCTGCAGTAGTTTGCAGAACTAACTGAAGGCGCGACGACAGGAGCGACAAGTTACTAGCGAGATTCTGTCCATCTGTCGCGAGGTAGACGGGAGTTGCCGGCGAAGGAGACCGACGCTGACTCGACACACTTAGCCAAAACAGTCCTGGTGCAGCTGATGCCTCTGTTGATTCTAGGCTTGGCCACGGTCCGGTTAACCGATACTTTAACCGGTCCAGGCTTGGCCGTGGTCCGGTTAACGATTAACCGATAGTTTAAAAGTGATAAATTTGATATAGAAGGCTTGATGTTAAAAATTCCTTACGTAAACGAGCTCATCAGTGTCCGCCTGGCTGGGCAGAGAGGGAATGAGAGTGAGATAGAGAGAGAGGAGTGCTTGTGAGGAGTGGAAAGGGAAGAGGAGGGAAGTGGAATTGAACGATTGCATGAATGCGGGTGAGAACAGGCGAGGAAGCTGTGGTCAGGCTGGACTTAATGGAGAACGCTGCGAAGAGGAGGTGTTTAGAAAAGGGAGCTACGCCTGCCGTTCAGGCCATGGCGCAGCGTAATAAGAAATATGATCGTCAACTGCGGTGAGTTTTTATACATATGTCCGATCTGATTCTGGCACGAAAATTGAGAATTGGGATTTGAATCTTGTGTGAATGATCCGATCATATGAATGCGTTATCCTCCGTCGTGTTCAATTTCCATTCATCTGATTTACATTATTTAATTGGATTCGTGGACACGCTGTGTTGACTCATTGGGGATGCGTTCGGTGCAGAATATGGAAGGAGCAAGGACAAGAAGCCTTGGAGAAGACAAATATTTGTGTGCTCAATGTTGGACCGACTGGTGCAGAAGCGCTGAAGAATTTTCTCAGAAGCGTGGTGACAAATTTTCTCTGGACCGGTTAACCGGTCCCAGAGAAATTTGGGACAGGCTAAACCGGACCGACGGTTAACCGGTTAACCGTCAGTCCGGACCGGACCGTGGCCAAGCCTAGTTGATTCCACGGGGACAAAGACTTGTGCAGCACAAGTCTTTATGTCATTAACAAACTCCTGCTGCTGCAGGTGTGCAGCTGGTGCCTAGCGTCTCAGCGCTGAAACTGAAATCCACCCTTTTATTGGCAAAGAACGCTCACAAGAGGTCTCAGAGTTGGCATCTGGTTCAGAGTTCCCCATTTCTCTGAGGTGATCGGATTTTGTCTCCTAAAAAGACTTCACCGTCAGTTTACCGCCGCCGTTCTGAGCAGAACAGACAAAACAAGGCCTTGCACTTTGCTTTGCTTCAGTAGATAAATCAGCTCATTACCCTATCCAAATCCAGTTAATGATGTCACCACAAGTGAGGCACAGCTTACGGGGAAGCAGTGGCCTGTCCACGATATCATCTACATCCACTTTCTGTGGAGGCTAATATTCGCACCAGTTCATCCTTTGCCGCAATTATTCTCCCTCCATCTTTCAAGCTTTATCTTGTTGGTAACCGTCTCAATTCTTGTGATGAATAGCTGATCTTCCTTGTTTGTGTCCTACTTCCCAAAATCTCATTTCCAGAACCATTCATGCTCCTCCTTCTCCCGCGTCCTACCGGCTTTTCTTTCTCGTCATTAAAAGTCTGAAACTCTCGTGGTTCTAACATGTCCTTTATTTGGCACTAGACCTTCGAATTCTTTATTGTGATGGATGTCTCTGGCTCCTCCACCCCTTACACCTTATTTGGCAGCATCCTTTCACCTTGTTCTAATTTTGGCCGAATCCTTGTTCTTCTCCTACACAGTTTAGAATATCGATCGTTGCCAGTGGGCTTGTTCCCTTGACAAGAAATTCCATGTACGAGAACGGACTCGAGTCAAATCTCTTCCCGAATTTAGCAGTTACGTGCGGAAACTGCCTTTGCACACTTCAAGGCAGCTAGGCACCGAGGCGGATGTCGTTTGCTTTGAGATACATTAAGTTCTAGCTACAGGTTCCACGATGATTGAAGCGATGAGTTGTTTTTTGGCCCAGTCGTAGGAACCAACATTTATATTGTTCAAAATAACGAGGACAAGGACAAAGTAGATTAGCAAGAAAGATGGGAAGATCCATTCCATCTTTCATCTCTAAGATATGCTCTGATCACTTGATAATCTCAAAAACCCGATCTTTAGGACTTATTGAGGTGGTTTGAAACTTAGCTTTTTCTTCCCGTTTGGTTTCATCCATCTGCGACTTGTTTTCCATCACAGTGCGACATTCCAGGTTTTCACAACCTTTGTCGCGTTTGTATCTCAGTTTCATTTGGCGGCAGTTGGTTCACCTACGTGAAATGTGGTTGACAGTTTCAGAGTGAACTCATTCATCCATGATCATTTCCGGAGCATACTGTGAGTGTTAATGTTCGTTTTTTTCATTAATTTGTTTTTGAGTAGCCCTTCACAAGTCTTCTATTTCGAGGGAAACTAAATCTCAGTCAAAGGCGTCTTCGTTCTTGCGCAGCTCATAAATGTGACAGGGTTCAAGCCATGTGTCCAACTTCAGGGACAGTAGTGCACGTGTTGTTCTTGACCAGCCTTTCTCCGTCCGTTTGATAGACTTCGCAGAAAGTTGGCGAGTAATCCACGAACACCTCGGACGATGGTCTGATTTTTTTTCTTGTGAAGGAAATTCGCGTCAAAGAAGGGAAAAAACATTTTGTTGTGAAAATGCCAACAGATACAATTTCCTAAAGTCGACATAACATCCTTTATCAAAACAATTGAAGTGTCAAGGTACAATCGCATGCGGTGAAGACACGTCCAAATCAACAAAGCCATCTTTGATTCTTCGTCTCATCTGCCACAGGCTAATCGCTTAGGAGATCGTCTGAGGTCCAAACACCGAAGTGTGCAATTTCTTATAGTACACGGCCTCCGACCTAAAGTTTTCTACACCTAACTTCACAACCAACCTGACTTCACCTAAATCGAAAATTCGTCAAATTCTCATGATCTATGTACAAACCTACCTAGGAAGCGCGATCTCATTTGCTCGAATTTCACGAGAACCCACATCCGAATTCGTTGTCCGGACAATGCTTAGGTCGTACTACTCGAACTCTGAATCACAAAAGAGCCCACATAGCTGTCGAAAACGTCATTTGATGGTTTTTCAATAACTGAAAAAAATCACTAGAGTTCAAATCAGAAGATTGTCGTCTCGGCTGCTCCTCTTTCCCTGCTCGATTGAAAGAAACAATTGCCGGACATGAGCGGGCTAATTGTTTATGACGATGGTGCTGAACCTTCCAGATGGATCCGGCCGTGTGCACGCCTGCAGGCAAGCTTCTCTGCAGTCCTGCATTCACAAAGCGACGATGTGGTGAGCAACGCCAGATCCTTTGCTAGTCACCTGCCTCCCATGACTGGCTGGGCCAAGACTGAAAAGTGTTGAGTAGACGAGTACAAACACGATTATCGGAAAAAATCCAAACTCAATACCAGACAACAAGACCTACAAAGAAGACCTAAATGGGTCAGGTCTTCTCATTAGATCCACAGAGTAGGCAATTTTAATGCACTTCCAGGGCATATAAAAATGAAAGCTCACTTGCTGCGCAGAAGGGAAATTGGCACTCCGGCTTGCCCTCTCGCATGCTGTGGCACATCCTGTTTCGCATGCATCCTCCACGAAGATGTAGCAACAAACGGCCTCGCCTTGCGTAGCCATACTCTGCTTGCAGAGTCCTTCGATCTGACACAAATGACATTACCCAGGGTGAGTCGTTTAATTGTGTTAGACTCCTTTCAGAGCCACGCTCTAATACAACACATTTCAGTCTGTGGAAAGAGTGACGGGCCTAAACATTTTATGCCCTCATCAACTAAACGGCATTTCATGCCCGTAGGCTGAAGAAATTGTAACGTCTTTGATTCAGCACTAATTTCTCCACCGTTTCATAAAAAAACGGCAAAGATAATTTCGGAGGTAGATAGTACACAGAAGTCATAAGTCGATTTCAGAGACATATAGCGTACAATGCGACAACCTATTGAGCCCCTATAATGATACCCGTCTCTCAAGTGCTTCTCGTTTGTGAAATCGCTTGCAATCCGGGCGCCAATTCCAAACGGAGGGGAGGAAAAAATTAAATGCAGAGAACGGTTTTTGAAGGAGACTAACCTGAGCAAATACTCGAATTGTATGGCGCCCGGCCTGCTCCAGTGCGGTGATGCCCTTCACGGCGATTCTACGGTAATCCGCTACCAGTCTTTCGGCCATTGGATCCAACTCTCTTCGTTCTTGGATGAATTAAACTCGGGTCGTGCCTGCTGCTCCCGTTTTGATTTTCGAGGTAGAGTCAGATAGTTATTGGTCGCGGTTGACTAAATTTGAATGAACAATGAGGCAGCTAGCTGATTATCTACAGCACGTCCTTCAACAATGAAAGAACAACCACTGCCCAGTCAAGTTTTGACCGAGTCGCTCGCAGCTATTCATGATTCTCTTTCCTCAGATGTCCACATTGACCCCAGTTCATCGGACTCTGAAACTCCCTCGTCCGTCGAAGATCAGAGTAGAAAGCGCAGGCACTGGTCTTTCTCGTCCTGCTGAAGCATGTAAGTACCAGGTCGACAACTCTCAGCAAAATTCCGAAGCAAGGCCAAGCCGCAAGGAATTTTCGCAGCGACTCCTGTCGAGTATATTCATAGGAGCGGACATTTTCATCAGCAAGGCGATGACGAGTACGCGAAATCAGAGGCAGACAGAGAGAAGCCAGAACATTGATGCTCTGAAGATTTTGCTGGAGCAGCGAGCGATGTGGAGGGAAGAGACCCAGAATGGTGCTCTGAGGTTCTTAAAGGGTTCTTCCTCTTCTCCTTCCGTGGCGCCGAGTCGCCGACAGAGAGCGATGGGACGAAAGCTTGTGTGTTTGTGACAAACCGTTTGCTCTCGTCGACTTAAAGAGATGTGCACTTTTACCCGCTTGCTTTCACGTCCGATGCATGAAAATGAACTCACCCAGACAAAACGTGTTAATCGTGGTAAAAGCACACTCGCACAGCGGCAGAGCTGACAGAGCTACTTCCGATCTCGTGTTCATATTCTTGGCCCATGCCCCACAGTTTGCAGCATACAGCATGAACAAAGCTCGCCGACACGGCGATTGAAGATGTCTTCATTCGCCGACCCTCCGACCACTCGACCCTCTCTTCACGCTCCCCAACATATTTCCAGAAGCCAACGCAAGCACCTTCTCGAGATGTTAACTACATTTGGTTTACTTGCTTCTGGGAAGGGTAAATGTTGTTCCAAATTGTTCAATGTTTTTCAAAATCAATACGCGCAGTAGGACATGTTTCCTATTGTGATGCTCTTGGGGCCTAGCCCTATGTTACCGGTTTCATCCTTCGATTCTGCAATTTTACTGTGTTCTCTCTCCTTCGAACACCCTAAGTGCATCACCAAATGATTTCATTTTCATGCGATACAAGATGCAGCAAGAAGCTCACATGACGTGAAAGATGCCTCACATAGCAGCAATCTAAGAGCGCCACAATGAAGTAAATACAGCTTAGAGGATGGGAAGACCCATCAAGTCACAAGTGGATGAGACCAAAGGAATAAGATTAGGCCAGCCACAAGAGGGAAAGAAAAGCGGGAATTCACAAGAGCACTGCTACCCGGTGCCATGGTCAACACAGTACTCCGTGGCTGCCCTCTACGCCGTCCCGTGTTGCTGAGAGTCCACTGCCTGTTCTTCTTACTGTGTCTTCCAAGATAGGGCCTGCGCGAGAGGGCGCCGTTGTGGACATGCAATGTGGATATCAAGGCCTGTATGATTTTCGCGCGTCTTCAGCTGTTCCGAGCGTACACTTGAGTACGACATCTCTACCCGTCTTATCTATAATTGGAAACATTAGAGTCGGATCAATCTTGCACAGGAGGAAGATGTTCTCCGACGCCCCGGACTTGAAGCTCATGTTGTTCAGCCAGAATAAGAGCGGTCAAACATATCCTCATCCCAAAAAACTACACAGATCTAACTATTCTAACTATTCTTTCAAGAAGAAGAGAACATCTGAGGTCAGGCTAACGTCATCCAGTGAACGTGGTAACACTTTACATGATTGATGCAAACAAATCCCTTCAGTATAAGTTCTATCGTGGACTTTTTCTACAATACATCCCATGGACAATATATCATCATAAAATTTAACTCCTATGTTCATATGTTCATTCAGCTTTACATCTTGGTTCTTCATTATCATGAGGACATATACTATAATTAAATTACGTTACATAATACATATCAAAGAGATAAATGCATGCCATTACTCTCTTTGAAATGTATTATGTAACGTCTTGAATATGGTGTAACCCGAACTTCTGCAACTTGTGTTTGATTTCTCAGCTAGTGTAATATAGTTAGGAAGTTACACATGTGTGTGGAGTTTTCTTACTCCATGGAGTACTGAGTTCTTAAGCTTTAGTTGTACACCAGTAGCTCTTCTATTGATTATTATATTTTGCAGCAATTAACAGCTTTCTTCTATCATATGCTTAAACTGGTGCCATCCATTGGTGATAGGAACATTATAACATACAAATACTTTGACTACATTATCAGAATTGAACACTAGAGTATTGCCAGCTTTTATGAGGAGGTTTATCTGGTAATACATTGACATCGCTCCACTCGTAGAGCTCCTGTGCTCATAAGTTAAAAGTGCTTCTCCAGATCTTTGGAATGAGTTGTTGCATTCCAATTATCCACTCATTTTTTCTCCATTTAGTTATTTCAGATTGTTGAAAATCTTTTTTATAAAATTTGAACCGTTCACTAAAAGTTTTAGCAAAAAAATTTCTATTTGGATTGATAGATATCTCAAAAAATTTGCTGAATTTCAAATGTATCACAATAAAATATAAAGCTCTCCATACACCAGTTCTACTATGACTCTTCCACCGTGATTTAAATCAGTATAAAACTTCAAATTAACATGTTTCATCATCCAAACTTCATTTTCTAGCAATTCTATGCAAATAAAAGTTCATTAACAAAATTGATAGTTATTATACTAAGTTCATGATATTCAATCTTGAAATTTTGATTTTTCACATCAAATTCAGGCATCACTTTGTACTCAGACTATTTTCATCAAGTAAAATGTTTTTTAATTTTTTTAATTTTTAAGTTTTATAGTGGCAATTTTTAATATTTTAATAATTATTATTCCTGCAATTATTTTAATCGGATGTCTAGATTATAATTTTGCATTCAACGTAGATATCTCATAAAAAATCTAGCCATTTAAAATGAAAAATTTCAAAACCTCTTGTATAGATCATGTTTTTGAGGTTTCTTTCCATCACAATTTTCCAATAGTCATTCAAAAAATTTGTCAATTTCAACATAATCACAAAAAAATTACGAAAATTTTCAATAATATCTAGTGTAAAGAAAAAATCTATAACTTCATTATTTTATAAATCCAACAAACACTTACCATATTTAGCTATAATGTATATATTATAATTTAAAAAAAATTAACTCGGGTCTTTGGATAACTCAGTTCAATTTTATCAAAGTTAGTGAAGCTTAATAAACTGTCACTATATAGGAGAGCTCGCAAAAACAGTTGATGACACTAAAATGTTTTTCTTGAATAAAATCTGTGTATTTTCATGTACCTAATCTGCAATGATGAATCGCGTATATTTAGTATCGGGGTGTGTGTGTTTTATTATTATTATTATTATTATTGTGTTTCATGCACGTAAACTGCAATGATGAATCATGTATATTTTGGTATTGGCGCGCATGCTTATTTTGTGTAGATAATTTGTGTTTGATGCATTCTGACTTTTCTCGTGACGAATGAAGTCACAACATTAGTTATTTTTTGTCCTTGCACTGTGATGTTCAAGCTCAATGATAGAATTTGGCTTTGAAATTTTAAGAGTCTGGTAATCTTTCACTCTTCTTACTTCTTGTTGATTTGATCACTGCGTCCGTTTTTGGACTCGTTTTTTTTTCACTTGTTGAGTTGAGCTAAGAACTAGTGATGAAGATCTTATTCGTCGTGCGCATTCCCTTTTTGAACAACATCAGAAAAAAAAACTCTGCTTTTGATAGAGAATCGAACATTGAAGCGTTATGTCTACTATTTATCCTTCCCTCATGCATACCTAAGGTCATAGTTGATTTTTCTCCAAGCACGAAGATGATGACGCAAGCCTTCAACATTTCCGAAGCTCGACTTCCACACGTTGGTCCGCAACGTGTTGCTTCAAGAGATTTAGAATCAGATTATTGCTTCTCTCCCGAGGTCGTGACTCAACAGAGGTATATGTCGTTACGATTTGCTAAGCCCAGACTAGAATCTCTTCGTCATAGTTACATTGATTTCAAAACTTGATTTGTATATATAGCTTTGAATAATTTGTTCCCTTCCAGTAAATGCAACACTTGAAATTATTCTCCTAGTTGCACCAACATAGGCTTTGCAGATAACCATATAATTTCATCAGTCCAAAGAGTCCCACAAGTTGCATTTATGAAGAGAGGCTCACAAAGTACAAAAAGCATAGCATGTATATTTAATAAATTAATGAAAATTTTGTGTTTAAATAATCTTGAAATTAATTACATAAGAGCTTTTTTCAATCCATATAGTAATGTCAAAAATTTACAAACTAACTTTAGTTGATTTTTTTCTTGAAATCAAATAATTATTTTTTTATAGTTTTTTCATCCAAAGATCTATAAAAAAAATTCTGTAACTACTTTCATGTAATTTATGATTTCACAAATTATCATAGAAAATTACATGAAAAATTAAAAAGAAAAATCAATTGAAGTTACTTTGTAATTTTTTATATTACTTTATGGATTGAAAAAAACTCTTAGAAAATGAAATGAAAATTTTCAAAATTATTTTAACATAAATTTTCATTAATTTATTAAATATCCATGCCATGTTTTTTGTAATTTGTGAGCTTCTCTTCATAAATGCAACTTGTGGGACTCTTTGGACTGATGAAATTATATGGTTATCTGCAAAGCCTATGTTGGTGCAACTAGGAGAATTATTTCAAGTGTTGCATTTACTGAAAGGGAACAAATTATTCAAAGCTATGTATACAAATCAAGTTTTACAGTAAATGTAACTATGACGAAGAGATTCTAGTCTGGGCCTAGCAAATCGTAACGACATATACCTCTGTTGAGTCACGACCTGGTTGCCACCAAACGCGTGGTATGATGGATTCGCTGCTGCGTGCAAGAGCGCTAGAACCTCCTTTCCAGACATGCCGTAGCAAACAATTGAAAGGCGGAATATACATATCGTTTTCAATACTGTGTACATATATTGAATTTATTCTTGCAAGTTTAGCCTACGAAAAAAAGTACGAAATCATGTAACATTTCAGCAATAGTGACTCGTACAGGACTTGCATAGAAGTATATATCCTTCATCGTATATGTTCATTGAAATCAATCAGGAAGACTTTTTGAATTATTCTCACACTTTTTTACGTAGCTGATGGCCTATACCCTACTCTAAAGCATTTTCTTATCCTTCCTCTTCTAGAAGTATGATGAGTTTCAGTTTCATATAGATCAAAAGGGATGAACACACAAAGGTTACATGGTTATCAAAATTGTCTATATGTTTATGAATTTTATCTTCATGTTCGCATTTTAAACACACACACAAAATGTATAGCATGAAATAATGATGGCATAAAATAGATTTCCTCCACAATTCCTACCTCTTGGAGCAGACACACGGAAAATAGAACTCATCATTATTTCATAGACAGTCTGATTCGCATCGTGTCCGCTCGTTTCACACAACAAGATTCTCTCATTGTCCTTCTAACAGAAATACAAATGGAAAGAGTTTAAAAACAACATACACCATATTTATGATTCAAAAAGCAAGTAAGAATAGCGTTTCTAGCTCCGGTATTCCGTTTACTATGACAGCTATTACCAATTTTATGCATCTTTAACATCTACATATTGCATCTGTAAGAAAAACACACGCTTTCTCCAATAAACACTTTGACCAGACAATGATCAGTATTTTACAGATTAGTGAATTCCCACACACTGTTAGATCTACTCTATATACAATACAATATCAGAACTTAAAGTCTTCTAGCTGATATCTAAAGGATAAGGAGAGTTTAATTTCGTGTTTCTCTATTTATCACATGCATGTACTTCTAGTTCGCATGTGGGACCCGGCCTAGCTGTTCCTAATCATGTGATTTTCGCCATGTTTTTCTTAAACCCAGCATGAAGCACAAAATCACCCAGATGTCAAAAAGAAAAGTTGAACCAAAGTGATAATCAAGTACATAAAACTTAAAAGATGAACTATGAAAAATGGGGACTATGATGGTGATATCTACTCCTTAGAATCTAGAAATGCACAATCTCCTTGAAGACGATTCGTTTCTTTTTCTAAGATGGGGTATCTTCATCAGATTTGAGTCGTCAAGATAAACCTCAATATATCCAATCTAGACAACCTGATACAAGTGATTTCTTTGATTGGATTGATGAATTGAAAAAGTACAAATCTAAGCTTGTTATTCTTTTGTAACTTAGATTATTGTGCATGCGATAATGCATCTCAAATGTGAGTTTGTATGCTTTGTAATTGATTATGAAAAGGAATAAATAAATAAAGTTAGTTCACGGTGGTGGGGGAGATGTTTCAAACATGAAAAGGCCTCCGAAGTGATGAATATCAGTATTTCCAACATGTGAATGGAACGACAACAATAAGATTCTTTAAGTGTATAAATGAAAGTATATGTCAAAATTTTCATACACTAATATTGAGATTCAATTTGATTGTAAATCACAAATTTGACATGTTCATGAGAGTAATACTATATTAAGAAGCAACAAATAATATTAATTTATTGTGTGACATTTATTTTGTAACATGATTCCATTCTCAAAATAGAACACTCGCTGTATTGTACTGAAGAGAGAAATCATGTAAGGTGATGCTTCTTAGGATGATCGTGGCGTTTGTGAAATGTTTGAATTGTGCATCTCATATCGACGTAAAGACTTTGAAATGGGCTATATAATAGGTTGGACAAAAATTTTGGCAAATCAAAAACTGTTTTTGTATATTCGTTGGATTACACTTTTAGTCGAACATTTTCATTGATAATTAGTAAGAATGTCATTTTAAGAGTAGAAGAAACATATGGTATTCCGAAGACTAGCTCCTTTTTTCGTTTGTTTTCTTCCTTATATGCCTTTTAGTTCTGTGTACAACTTGCCACTTTCTCATATATGGTATAATCGTGAAAGGGGGAGTATCATAACGAATATGGTCTGTAATAGTTATCCCATAACCATTCCTCCGGCAGGGGAACACAGGGGGTTTAGGTAACCTCTAACGTATAACATTCCACGGACTGGCTGGTTGATAAACATGTAGGTTATTTGTACAATAGTGAGAACCACTTTAAGGGCGCGGTTCATTATTCCTCACCTAGGGCTAATTAGCCCTCACTCTAATATACCCAGTTCTCTTATTGATAGATGCAAGGCAGTAAAGATGCAGGAACTACTACAGGATGTTATATTAGAATGAAAGTTAATAAACCCTAAATGAGTGATAACTAGCCCCTCCTCTACCTTTAATGTAATATGTAATTCTTTCCACTCGTTCAATTACCTTTGAATTTTAATATTTCTCTGTCATAGCAGCCATGTACTCACCGATACTCAGTCCCTTAACTCTCCAAGCTGATCTTGTGATGCAAAGTTTATCCCAATCTGTCAAATCAAGGTACACACAGAAATGACTAGGTAAGGATCATCTTCGAACTACGAGTTGATACAGTCGTATGGGAGATAGAAAGGTTTGAAGAGTGCTTTAGTAGGTACAGAGACTTTATGTCTATTATGAGTGTGTAAAGGGCAGACTGTTATGTCACAATGGTCAAAGGTGAAAGCCCGGTCGTCGTAGACTAGCACACGTGTTCGGATCCTTGCCCATCACATTTTCGCCATGGGTGGCTAGTTGCCAACTCTTTGCCCGACTTCCATTCGGTACAGTACTGTATGTAGATTTCTATGAGATCAGTGATATTCCTCTGCCTGCTTTCAGAGCTCTAAATATTTCTCCTACAAAATTCTGGCCATCATGGACACCATGTGACAGAACTATTAGCCTAACCTAAGATCGACGATGAGGGAACAATTTTTTGTCGTGTATCATCAAAGAAAGCTAAAGAGAAAAGGAGTTCAAGGTGTAAGAACAATTCCAGCGTTCCATGAACGGGAAGTGAGGTACAGATAGTAACAGTTCAATCGAGAAGGCCACTTTCTCCCAGACCTCGCGCCAGCGGCATTTGATGAGGAAATGTGCTTAGATAAAATAATGCATGCCAAACAGATCCACCGATGATGACAATCAAACAGAAGATAGGAGAGAAAATTCTCTTTGTTTCGTCTCGAACCGAAGTAGTGTTGTAGGTGATGTGAGCAATAACCTCACGGAGAGCGCTTAACGACCACAGCTCACATGCTTTTCTCGACCTAGAACAATTGAAAACAAGAAACCATTTCAGGTACACGTCTCGATAATTTAAGTTGATTAAAGGGCATTGAGGAAAAAATTTGTCATGAATATGCATGCAATGAGTGAGAACCCACAAGCGATTTACAATAAAGTGATATACATTTTTCCCATTTTTATGTACATATTTATCAAACATACTTATGATATCTTTGGAGAGAAATAAAGTTATGATCTTGAAGTTGAAGAGGGTGGATGGGTACTAAGTTCAAGGATGCAAGTAGAGATACAGAAAAAGTTCGGGATTCAGCAAAACTACCCTTTTTTCATCACATGAAAGATCATATGAACAAACCCAATAATGTGATTTTCAATGAAGAACATTTTTTTTACTCGGAAGAAAATTCAAAATCCATTTTATATAGGTGACGGATGTTGAACAAATGTTTCATTCTATAACCTCTTATTTTAAGCTTTTTAGTAAATTTTTGGAGTAAAGCTTTTAAATAAGCTTTTAAAATTCTGAGAAAAGTATGTATTTTTAAGTAAAACATTTGTGATAAGAAACTGTATTTTAAAATTCTAAAAAATGCATGTCATCAAAGACTTAAAAGTATCTAATATAAAGTATTATATCTTCATGTTGAGTAGCCTCCATTTTGATTTTAATTAACTAAAGATGATTACATCCAAAGAAACTAATTTTTTGTGAAAAAAATGAATACCCATAAATCTTGTGAGTAATCATCAATAAGAATTTAATCTTTTGTGCAAAAAGATAAATACGCATAAATTTTATGAATACTCGTCAATGAAAAATACATAGTACATTTGAAAAGACTGAGGCTTGTGGAAAAGTCTTCAGATATCACAATGTATATATTCAAATAACTCTTTGAAACTGTGAGATCTAATTTCAAAGTTTTCACTATGATGCTTGACCATAACACAATGTTCATAAAACTCAAAGTTAACTTCACCCATGTCATCTAACAAGCTCATATCAACAAGAAGTGTCTTGTGTTTAGCACTCTAGGCTAGAATATCATACATGAAACATTTCAAGTCAAAATTTAGTGATATCAACTTTATCACAAATAATTATAAACTTTAGCATGTATAGATTTTTGTGTTTGTGATCTCTTAACAAAATGTTATCACAAATCTCACATCAAACATTTTTTTCAAGAGTTTCATCCAATAATTTATAAATTTAATATAAATCTAACTTCAATATATATATATATTGGCATTCATCAAACATTTGAATTCTAATGTATGTAATAGTCTTAATACTACAAGATTAGTCATTTTGTTTTAAAACTGAACCGTTTGATATTGAGAAAAAATTAAAATAAATTCTAATTTAACAAATGTGATAATATCAAGCATTGTCCTAGTTCTATATGTTATCAACATTACTAAGTGACCTACAAAGTGCACACTTTTGACATTATTATACCATCTTTGAGCAATTTATACTCCTTAGCATCAAACTATTCAGCCACGTTGGCTAAAAAAGGATTTGAATCTTTGAAATTTTAAACATAAAACAATCTTGTCACATCTACAACACACCATCATCATTGTCTATATAAATTTACTTCTAAAATTGCATTTATTATTATATTCAAGAAGCTTGTTTCGTGATAATGATTGACATCATTCAAATTTAATCTCATAAGAAAAAAATGAAAAAAATATCAACATCATCTTGTAAATAATTAATCAACAAAGCACTTACAAATTTGTGAATATAGATCGTTTGTTGATGACAATTAAGAAACACTCATGACAATGATCTATATATAGCAATTAGCAAGTTCAAAAAATCTTCAAGCTCATCAGCTTTCAAGAACCATAGTGTCTATTTGATACTTCATTGCAATAAAACTATCATTCCAAAGTCTTAAACAACAAAATACAATTGTCATACTCATTCACATGTTTCAACATCAAAATTTATAAATTTAAAGCAATTATACTCACATCTTGCTCTTGCAAAATTTCTCCACTTTTTATTATTGCAAATGAAAGTATTTGAGTTTAATGTTTTGACTAGATGCATAATCTTCAACTTGCACTTTACTTGTCTCTTCTTGATTATTTAGTAGTTATGTTCATTGTATTTAAGTGTCCCACATCTAGCTCCACCAAAATTTGTGGCCACCATCTCGTTTGCCGAATGGTTGAAGAGTTCATTCGTAACGTTAAACAAAATGTTTCTTTCTTTCAAATATAGCTTTCAAAACTTTTATTTTGCTCTTGAGTTAGACTAGACATAAAATACTGATTATTTTGAAACATATGTCAAACTAAACGCTTCTTGTAATAGATCTCAGCAAAAGCTAGTTTTAAAAATTTAATCAACTAGATAGGATTTTTTTGCCGAAAAATTTAAAGTGTTTTTGTGTTAACATTTCATTTGTTTTTGGACGATTTTTAGAGCTAATTGAGCAAGTACATCTTTGATATCTGTTGATAAAGAAAGAAATATGTTTTCAAGGACAAATACAACATCATATTTTTTCATGTTATTTTTTGCACTAAGTCCGTTTTGTTTTCATATAAAGCAATTTTCTAAGGAGATAGCGAATCATGCATTTCAACATTGCACATTGCATCTTGAACACTACAAGAATCATACTCTTCAAACTCTTCTTTGTCATTGTTAAGATAAAAATCTTATTGCTACTTTTTGACTTTGTAATCAATAAAAATGTCAAAACAATCTATGATTTAATCCAAAATGGAATGAATTTTAACACCTAATTCTGAATACTCATTATTCAAAGTTGTCAATTTCTTTTTCAACCGCTACTCTGTTTGTTGCTTGTTCTCTTTGCGATGTTGTTGCGCAAAACTCACAGCAAAGTGTCTTTTTTCAAGTAATCATACATCAAGCAAATAGGTTTGTAATGATGCCCAAATATATCATTTCACTTTTTGACAACTTGAATGCTATTCTTCTGCAACAAATTTTTATAGTGCAGCTAGATTACAATCCGATCAAAATTCCACAGTTAGAAGTAAAAAATACTCTAGCATTAATATGAGGAGAGAATGAAAAATACTTGATCAAGTAAGCAAGTCATTCATCAGAAGCAACTCAAATACTGCACTTGAAATTTATTCTTCTTCAAATTTTTGAACAAGAGATCAAAAGTCACATGAATGTTGACATCCAAGCAACAGAGAATAATTTTTAAGAAGAGGAAAGTTGGTGATGACATCTATCAAAATTTATAACCTTTGACAATTATCATCCATTGTCTGCTCTCTTGACTCCATTTTTTTGATAGCAATTGTAAAATTAGTATAAATATCTAACAGAAAAATTCACAAGCACATTTGAGGATATAAAAAAATACACAACGGCAATATTAAAAAAAACTTGACTTCAATTAAATTTTGATGATTCAGGTGTAATATTAAAACAATAGTCAACAACAATGTCCGAATTTTTTATTCTCCAAAAATGTTCAAATTTTGACAATGATAGATCAAAATTAACAATGCATCAGCAAGTGATAAATTTTGAGTGGTTCAAGCAAAAAACACGCAGCATTGGATGAAAACATAAAATCATGAAGTGCAAAGAGAATAGCATCAAAAATTTTGTAAAATTTGATGTCAATGATAAAATTTTCACAAGAAAAAGAAAATTGAGCATGAATTGATGTCTTTTTTATTTGAAAAAATAAAATAAAAAACTTTTAAATGATAAAGAATGTCACAAATTAAATTTTGAAAAAATAAATAAAATTTTTGGAAAAAATGAAGCAACAAATATTTAGAATTATATTATTAATCTTTCAATATAGGATTTTTTAAACTTAAAACTTTTTTAAATCTTACTCTAATTGCTAAAATTCTCCACAGATTGCGTGATTTTTTCATGTGAGTGAAAAAAAAATCATTCAAAAAAACAAGATAAGTATAAACCTCAAATATCAAATGGGAAAAAAATACTAGATTTCATAAATCTAGAGTAGCTCGATTTTATATTATCAAATAGAATAGACGTGATGATTATTAATACAAAAGAAACAAGTCATAGGCAAAACTAAAAATTATGGAATTGAACAAAATATTGAGACCTAAATTATACATCTTCATACTAGTAGAAAGAATCTGCTCAACGTGACAACATTACAATTTGTGAAGAAGTCATCACTACTAAATATTGAATTGAGATCCTTCATGTAAAGCTATTGAAGGTAGGAGAAATGAATAATACTTCGTATAATTATTTGTCAGTACCTGGCAATAGAGAATGTTGTATGACACAGCTAAGATTGATTTGGAATTTTATGACATTGTGTTATGAACAAGCATCATGTGAAAGCTTTTTATATTAATACACATATTTTGATTGAGTTATTTGATCATGTACATAATAATTTGAGAGATTGCTTCAAGGAATCTCAATTAAGACCAAGTTATGTTGTGTATCATTTATTAAAGAGAACTAAATAAATAAATAAATTTTTATTTCTACACACAGAAAATAAAAAATTCTCTATAATCTTTTGAAATCTAAAAAATTCAAAATAATAATAAGACTAGATGCAATATGATATATCCACGTACAAATAATTGCAAAATGTATATTTTTAAGAATTTGAAAAGTTAATGCAAAAAAAATAAAATTTTGTCATCTTATCATATTTATATTCTCCAATGAAATTTTATTTCTCAATGTCTTAATCAGATAAAATCAAATAATGTGTGCAAAGTGTTGAACTAATTTTAATCTTTTTTTTTCAATTTTTAGTTTAGCTTCTTTTGAGCTAAATTATCAATGCTACGATGTATTTGACAAATTTTTCTGCTTCAGGTTAATAAAGTTTTTAGCAGTTTTTGGATTAACTCACGAATGTATGGATGATTAGAATTGCACAATAAAATTTGATTGCACTATTTGAACTTTTATACTTCTATCCTATGAAGAATATGTCAAAGTGTTTTTTACATCCAATAATTGTTTATTTAATGAATGATTGTGATGGATATGATCATATGATATGAGACTTTATATCTGAAAGGTTATCATGAGTAGAGATATTTTTTCTTTATGAGCTTATATTTTTAAAAAATGAGTAGATTATTCAAGCTTCTTGTATAAACAAGTACAATGTCCCAGTCACAGATGATATTGAGAGTAAGATTGATCATTATGGATTTGATAATAAGACACAAAAAATAATTTCAAAACACGTGAAACAAATTTTTAAGTAGTAAAGATTAGCATGACAACTTATAACTGTTGAGTCTGAAGTTTTTGCAACAAAAAATATAAAAAGAGAATATTTGTCTACTATAAGATCATCAAATTGAATCATAAATTGATTCAATCTTAATGACCATGATATTGACACTTAGTATGGTGATTGCAGAGTGTTGATCTTAAAAGAAAATTATCTTGTTCAAATATATATATGTTCTATCAGTAAGCTTGAATAGAACACCATTATGGAATAGGAGATACAATTAATGACTATCAACAAGACGTGGAAGCTAATGAAACTTTCAAAAATTATATTTTTTGGTTAGTAACATTTGACTCTATAGATTGATGATAAAAAAAAATTCTTCAAAACTAGATTGATGGTTATAAATTTCACACAAGAAAGAACTATGGAATAAAGTTTTACACTAATAGCAACATATGCTACAAATTAACAGATAATGCACTTGCTATGATATTTAATTATGGATCAAATGAATGTAATTATAGCCATTTTTATGTATCTTTGTAGTATAAAATATATATGAAAAAATCGATTTCTTTTAAGAAAAAAGGTAAAAAAACTTTGTTTTTTGAAATTTCTAAAATTATTATATGAAATGAAACAAGCTTCTAGTACTAGGATGCAAGATTTGATGAGTTTATCAAAGCAAAAAAAAAAATATAAGTAATGTATATAATTCATGTGTATACATGAAAATTTAAATAATGAACTCCTTAGTATTATTATATTAGTATTTTATGTGAATAACATGCTCATTTTTTCAAAAAACCAATCTATCATTTATTTCTAATGACAAAGTAATGAATAATCTCATTTATTTGACGATATAAAATAGATTTAATATTGCTCACGTTATGATCAAGGTGAGATGTTACATCTCAAAACTTGAAAATATGCATTGAAAATTTATTAAATTGATACTCATAATCTCAAATATACTAAGGATGATGATATTTTGTTTGATGATTTATGAAACAATATCAAATTTTTGTTACGTTATGTTGATGTGCAATATGTACAAGATCTAGAAAAGGTATCATATACATTTATGTATATATTCATACTTGATGGTGAATGCATTGATTGATAATGCAATTTTGTTCGTTCGCCTTCTGAATCTGACTTTACTCTCACAATATGACATTTTTAAGTCCAGCTGGCCTTGTACATGATGTGGTTCATAAGCAAGCAAGGTGGTTCAATTATTTTTTCATGATAATGATTGCAGATAGGCCGTTAACAATAGAATATTATAACATCATGCTTGTTGATCTTAGTCACAAAGGTCACGTCATCTATACATATTGTTTTATGAAATTATTTCCCTTTAGGGGTATAATTGTTATTGAGATATTTTATGTTTTGATGAGTTTAGGGTTATCTAATATAAACTAAACTCATCAAAACTATAGGGTTCAAGGTTTTGATATGCAACTCGTTTTCTTTCTTCACAAAACACCGAGATATTATAACTATAAACACATCTTCTGAATATATATTCTGTCTTTGTTGTAGGTGAAGGTCAATTCAACCACATTAAATGTTATGAGCATTCATTGAAAACTGGAAATCTGATAAGAAGTAAGTGTCATGGGTAGATAACATTACAATATAGCTTTGTAATCGTATCTCCATATATTTTTCACCAATGGCCAACCTCCAGCTCTAGCTTGGAAAAATGTTCCTTTGTTGCGGAGCCAAATGAATTCACACTATGAATTCTCACTTCCCGGCATTTCGAAACTGCATCAAGGTAAATTCACCACCAATATCATAAAATTTCTCTTTATGTATGTTTCTCAATTCACCTCTTCTATTCGCATTGACAACATCTTCGTTTGACAAAATGCTTCAAAATCCTTCTATATACGCTGTATATGTATTCACGAGAATGATTAGAAAATACTGTCTCTGATCCTCTCTCGATATATAAATTAACAAGCAGTATAGAACAGTTAGAACTCAATATGTTTATTTCTGCTTGACGAACTAGATATGTAGATTCAGATTATGGTCACAGTTGCGGACGTTAAATTGTGCTATATCATTCCTCACCTAATAATTGGCCGTTCTGTCCCTCTTCTTCCCCATCCGCTTACACTTACGCTCTTTCGAGCTATCTCTTGAAGGCTTTCTCATTGTACATTGTGAAGTGGGGGATCGATTACATGATATTGAGAATGGTTATCGCACTACGCGGACACTAATAATTACACGATATCGACAATCACTGTCGCACCATACATACAAATTTTAGTTATACGACCAACGAAAATGAACAGAGGTTTAAAGTTTGTAGGATCATTAATGTGCAAAATGTACATCAGAGCTGTTACCAAGGTAGGTTGCAACATTATAGATTATGCTATTACATATATAACTAAGATGTCGTAAATTGCGATTCCTCTGCGATTGTTCAGTGTAATAGTTTGTATTTTCATGAAAACTTCCCAGTTGCGGTATTAGAAAACTACGACCTGTTGTTCATTTCCACCCACGTATCGAGCCTTCCCTTCCGCAGTATATTTCTTGAACTCGAGTAGTATGTGTATAGCGGAGCGAACACATATATATGAGGATGGGAAACCTATTGCGATGTGCAGCAGGTTACTCAATTTGCAAGCTTCCATAGGTGTCTGCTTATACAACAAAACAAAGGCCAACTCCAGAGTATTAATAATTGAAGACGAATGGTGGTCTTATCAACTGATACTCAGATCAGTAAGCGTTCCCACATCCTGCGATACAGGTGAAACAGATTTGTTTTCACGAATCGGGGTTGTCAATTCTCCGGATGTCTGATTCCGACCCAACTCAGCGGCTATTATCATCCTTCCGAAAGGAAAAAACTCCCACTGACTCCTGGTTGGCGACGGGTTGGATGGGTTTGAGTCGTACGAGTCTCGTCACATTTCACTTGGGAGTGGGAAAATTTCACCCCTCTGCTAAAAGTCATCTCTGTGATAGAACAAATTACAGGAATTAATAAAACAACAGTCATTCCTAATATTAGACGTATGATTCTCTCGCAGAAATTGCACAAGTTTCAGTACGAAATTCTCCTGACACCTTTCACACATGTTTGGAGGCTACAATGCGGGCTTAAATGGCACAACGATGGCAAACCACCATAGATGATACACAAACACACAATGATTCTTCGTGGTGTTGCCCGGCTACTTTCGTGTCAAATGGTAAGCTTATCTAGGCAACATGGAGGATATATATCTAGGAGGAGGAAGTTTCGAAGACAATCCATCCATGAAGATCAAACAAAATTTCTGAAACCCAACAAATCTTGCATCGTTAGTTCCTGTTATAAGCATAAGTATCTAAATCTTGATAGATAATCACAAACATATGCAATATACAAAATTTTGAGGAAATTTCCAAGATAAAAACAATCCGTTGCATCGAATCATGTACGCTGAGATGTCAGCACCAGCCTAAGTTAGGCAGGTTAACAATCAAGTCACTCGGCACTCTAGAGTAGTGCACCCATTCATTCACACTCCGAAATGAACATGGGTCAATGTATATGACATGTACCCACCAATATGCATTTCTTTAAAGGCATATACCGACGCCATGGAAAACGGCTCTGTCGGCTGTGCATCATCTGAGACAACTCTTCACCAAAGAGATTCAGCAATCAGAGCAAATGGTGCTCAACTCCCGACTCGAGCTCTTAAACTAAAACTTACTCTACCCTACCTAAAAACTCAGGTTTGGTAAGTTCGGCTGGATACCGTACCACATCTACAATTGCGTAGAGCTGCTATCCGAACCAAAATGCTGCTTGCTACTCATCTTGCTTGATATCTTGACTTTACTTACCGGTGAAAACAAGCCGAGGAGAGCCAGTGTATGTATTTCAGTAATATTGACTGCCGACTGGATTCCCATCCTCTGTAGTGAGATCCTCACTCTACATTTCTTGCCTCAAATTCGGTCATTTACTGTCTGGAAACTTGGTCTCGTAAGCCAAAATGGTCTGCACAACCCAAAAAAAAGGGCATAAGATTACATAATTCCAAGGCCTAAGAAGCTACGAACCACAACACATAAAATTTGTGATGGAAACATAATTGCGATGCGAGTTGTGCTTCTCGCATTTCGAAGGCGGACATCTATTCACAAGAATGCTAGAAAGTTATATTGTTGTTCAAATTGGAATACTAAATTCGAATGGCTCTAACGAATGGCCATTTGTATCGAACAATCTTACAGATAGCGATATCTGTGTCTGTATCTGTGTGTATAGTCCTCCGTAACAGACGGAGTTAAGTAACACTACATACCATGAAAGTGGCTGTGATCATTTTCCCAGCAAACCACCTTCCATGCAGAGCCCGTTGAGCACTTATAGCCGCTTGCGTGGAATCAAAGCGCAAGTACACATATCCAGCACTATTCCTGCATTCAACACATACTCAACGAAAAACACCGTCAATACAAAGCTAGAGGCTTTAGGCACACCAAACCATTCTCTCGCTCTCAATGACCACGCTTGAAACAGGATATCAGGGTTAGTCCGGTCATTGCCTCCTGCATTTGATAAATAATGAACGCATACACAAGCCTAGATCTTACTCCTGAACATCTCATGGGATGACTTGAGATGAACAAAAAAGTAGTAGATAGAGCAGGGCAAATTTGTATGAAAGGCTTGATAGCACCGCAAATGGGTTGTCCTCTGCACAATCAAGAAAGGAAAACTGTGAAAAGGGGATCTTGATTGGGCTTTACAAATCAAGAGATTAGTAGCATCTCAGAGGGATCAGACGATTAGAATAATTGACTTAGAGCACCTTCTTTACTCTGAGTATGTTTTGACCAGAATGCTGCACTGTTGAAACCCAGAAACCTTTCCAGGCCTACCTTGTTTGCTGCAGCCCAACATTCAAGCTGGCTCTTGCCAGCACCAGTATGTACAGTCTACCTTGACCAAAATCGCACAGAGAAACCTAGATTCAGGAATTCAAGCTCGCTGACCAAATAGGTCAACCCATGCTAGAATTTTAACTGCGATTTGCAGGAACGAAGGCAAGGCTTCAGAAGACCAATTCTCAAGATCAGACGTAGTAAAGGGACACCCACTAGGCAACTCAAGCATGCCGTATGAGCGACCCACCACCCTTAAACAGGAACGAACAGGCTTGTGACGCCTAATTTAGTGCAGCCATGCCAAGGTTAATGGTCAGAATCATAAGGCCACGTCGCAGGGCGCAAATTGAAAGCCGTGTCGAGCCTGATGTACACTCTTCAGCTAGACATCCAGAGTCCCTGGAATAGTCCAATCATATGTTCATGATTAGCATGCCTTAAGAGTGAGTGCTCCAAACTACAAGAGACTCTTTACTACAAATTCATATACCACCGGTGAAAGCAGAAGGGTTGGGCCTCGGGAGGACTGAGAATGCACACAATCTGGTAGAACGAGCTTACGCAACGAGCCATCTTCAGACAGTGGAGAACTTACTTGTCAACGAAAATGTGCTTCACTTGACCAAACTTGGAACACTCGTCTTGCACATCTTCCTTAATATCAAGATCGAAGTCTGGATCCGTCTGCCACAAAAAATCAGAAGCATCCACATTATCTTAGTTTTCGTGGTTGAGAAATTATGACTGAATATAAGTTTCAAAAAAAGGTTTATTTCATCGTATGCCATAATCAAACCGCCAATAATTCAAAAGAAATCCACGTTACATTCATTGCTTACCTCGATCTTGGGGTCGAACATATATTTCAACAGCAAGAATTCGCTTGGAACCCCGATTGGCTCTACAGGTGTTGCACTTAATGCTGGGGCACCGAGGCCAGGACTAGTCAAGCCAGCAAGAGCCATCCCGGGTAGAGGAACTTGTGCCGCAAGTAAGGGATTTGCCACCAAAGGTGCGACTGCTGCCGCAACACCGGGCACCGCAGCACCAAGAAGTCCCAAAGCAGGCGCAGCTAATGGAGTAGGCACAGAGGCTGCAACACTGTCATGGGCAGGGTAGACACAACGAGATCAATGAGAAAAAGCGGAAGCATGCAATAACAACCCGGGTTAATGAAAGACAATAACCATTCAAATAAATAGTTTTAACAAAACCCACCTGGTAGCAGTTCCACTACGATCCAGCTTTTGCATCAGCAAAGCCCGTGAGCGGGCATTGAGAGACTGCAAGAGGAGAAGTGACAAAACACGGTCACTTACACATTTTCCAATACACTATAAGAATTTGGACAAATTCCAACATATACTGCCCAGCAATGTTAATGTTTACGCCCGTAAATCAATCGTGCCCATGACGAGGCTTGTCTTGCTCCGTGAAAAGAATAGAAGTTTCTGGTGGAGGAATCCTTTCAGACTTGCTCAACGGGGTGGAAACTTTATGTGATGCGGACAGCAATTATAAGCTTACCAGACCACCACCTTCGTCATCATCCAGCTCCCCTGGATTTACACCGATGTCCTGCATTCCAATTTGATCCGACACAGCAGATACCTGCATTGCATAATGGCATGGATAGATCACCAGTACGCACCAAAGATTCAGAGAATTAATCTGATGGCGATAGAGATTAAAAAAGGCAGGATAAAACAGACTTTGTTTAACGAAATAGAAACAATGCACTCAAAACGTAGAACTCGGAATTGACGAAGCAGAAAGGAAAAAGTGTAGGGTTTAGAGATTCTACATCAATGACCTTTATTGGGCGGCCAGCTAGCTCCAACACTCCATTCAAATTCTGCTGCGCAGCACGCGCATCTTCCAATCTGGCATACTGCGCAGCCAAATAAGCTTTTAGCTTCTCGCATGAAAGTATTGTCAGCATAAGTTTGACCAGACATGAAACATATTACACTCTCTTATATCGTGATCATACCTGAACAAATCCAAAGCCTTTGCACTGGCCAGTTTCAGGATCAGTAGGAAGTTGCACGAGCTCTACGGGTCCAAAAGGCTCGAACACCTGCAATATTCATTTCAGACAGACTGATGGGATAAGACGAAGCCTAGGAATGTTCAGCTGTATCGCAAGCTACCGAAGTCTGTGCAAACACCTTAGTCGCTAGGCAAACGCGACGAAAATTGAAAATCTTTCAAACAGAGAGTAAACTACTCTTTTCGGCTTTTTTCCTTCAAATGAAAGTAAAAACTTCCGGCGAGCTCCTGTGCTTCAAATGCTGGAGGGCTTGTAAAGCCCCAGTCATTCAGGCAGGCTTAATAAAATATAAGACAACGCTGTAACGATTACCTGGCGCAGTTGATCCTCAGTCATATTGAAGTGTAAGTTTCCGACATACAACCGTCGAGCACCTCCTGAGTAAGGACCAATGTAACCACCAGCACCTCCCGCCACAGTGGTTGTTGATTGAACCAGGTTTTTCTCAGCCTCGGAAGGCTTTACCATGACAGGCTGGCCTAAGAGGAGTTGACCGGACAGTGCTATCGCCATGGGCACAGACATAGCGTCATAAAACTCAATGTACCTGACACATCAAATGTAACACACACATCTGTTCAGCATGGCAGAAGTATCTGTTCGAGAGTAAAGAGATGTTCGATAATCCTATGTGAAATTCTGTCCTCATGACAAACCGGCATTCTTAGGTAAAATTTGTTACAAAAATCTAGCAGCAAAAAATACAGACCAAAATGATGTATCTACGCTGAAAATCCGAATCAACTCTAGCTCCCTATTTCCCTAGAACCATGACTCGGAGGCCAAGTAGATGACAAAGGATGGTAAGACCCCATCAAGGCGACCAAGGATGAAACAAAACGGGTGACCAAGTTACGCCCCTTTAATGTCACAACGGTAAAAGTATCCTACAGCACCAAAAATATCCTAACTAACTAGGCCGACCCGTCTACAGCCATAGCGGATTGGAACATATTTTTTAAAAGTGATGAAACATGTGGATCGATTGGCTCACCCTACGCCCTTGGACCTCCTTGAGTTTCGATCCATAATAAGACGCACGTCTCGCACCTGTAAACAACGTGTTGTGGTAATAAGCAAGCTGTCGATTAGTTGATTATGGTGCATCAGAGTAGCCTTGAGGCATGCAAAACATTGGATAATTGTTGCTGTGGGCGAATGTAAAAGTTAGCTGTTGATAATGGTGAATCGGTAAGATCAGAGTTCCACTGACCTTCCCAGCTCTGGAGAAGAACTCGTAGACATCCCGTTCGTCGGCCTTCAGACAGATCTGCAGCAAATAAAAATTCCAAGTTGGTTAATGTGCCCAGTCAGAGCCTAGCTCCAAAAAGGTAACTGCCAACTTCCGTTGAAGCTGTCCAGGCTACAAACAGGTGCAACTTCCAATCATTTTATCGTCTTCCACCAGATCTGATCCATGATAGAGACAAACTTCTTTTCAGAATCTCAATGTGGTCAAAGTGACATGGACATAGTATCTTCGAACATATACAACTCCCAAGAGGGCTAACGTGAGATTTAGGGATAACTTTGACCACGATGACCTACGTAAATCGTTCAGTAGCTGTGTTCTCGGGTATGACCATTCTTTCCCCAATTTTATACGAGAAAACCCGAGCAGTGAATCTACAAATTCTCAGGTCAAAGATACGGCAAGCGCTGGCTGAACAGACAAAAAAATACACGAGCAGACTTCCATCTCCCTTCTTCAAATATACTCTGGCAGATGGAAACTTGACTCATTCTCTAATTTTGACGAGCTTGGAAAGATTCATCTGAGATGGAACAACACCGCCATGTCCGGACAGTGCTGCCCTGCAACCCATTCTTCAAAGCACAGCTATCCTCACTCGCAGCAAGAGATAGGAGCTTACACTGCCTGAAGAACAGCTAACTCAGACCGACAACTTAAACCTGCAGAACCAAAAACCCCCAACCCACAATGAAGTGTCCCTACAGTACAATCTCCTGGCGCTTAAGCCCCTCTTAACAACTCAATGGAACCAGAAGCGCATTACTTTCCAAAATCACATCAACCGAGTCCTGCATGTACATATGGATAGATGCAACTACAATCAGTTCCTGACCGTTTCTTGGAGCGGAGGGAGTGACAGATGTTACCCCTATATCTGGATTTCTGCGTTGGACACTTAAACAGATGAGCCCAGCCAGATCACAGGATGAAAGAGAAACACGCAGTTCTTGGCCACCAAACAAATTGTAATCGTTCTAGTTAATAATGCGCTCACACACTGTAATCGAGGTCCCAAAGCAATCGACAGGGTCGGCGTCTCGTTCCAACAGACTTGAGCTGTAAGACGAAAGTGGCAGGAGAAAACGCTGACCCCAGATAACTAAAGTGGTACCTGCGGATAGATGAAACGACGTGCAACGCGCTTCTCATTTCTGCTCTTCTAACAAAACTATGGGAGTCTATCCGAACTCAAACGAGCAAACAGGAACTTCTATTCACCTCACAAGCTGATCAGCTGTATGCGAGGCACTGCCTACGTCCCCAAATCATTTGACAGTCCCCAGGCGCGGACTTGTGCGGACAGAGAAAACTCTTCCAGCCAGTAGACGCCGGTGGTGTGCACAAATATTGGTGGGAAAAACGACAATTGTAGCTGAACTTGACGATAACTGAAAAGCTATAATACAAAGTGAAGACAGGAGTCACGAAGCGGAAAATGCACATTCTCAACATTCCTCACATCACAAGGACCGGTCAAAACGGGTTAGATGTGCCATACAACATGGTTAAGGAGCTTGCATATCGTTTCCAGGTATTTGACAGCCCAAATACTTGGTGAAATGACCCGTAGTACCTGATACGCGAAAACAGTTCGCTGATCGCGTTCTGGGTCCGCTTCCGGTTCAGCCAAAGCAGGATCTTCTTTCCTGTCCTTAGCCTCCCTTGACCTGCTGCGAAACAACGACCATACCACAGATTTAATTTTCGCTAGCGTGTGAATCGTTTGCCAGAAAGTTCCAGTAAGTACACAAAACTAGTACAACCTGAAACCACGGTAACTACGCTACAGATGTGTGCAACAGGTGTATCAGCTAGGATCACTAAGCCACGAATATAGAACAAGACTCGATACACAACTTGACCCTAAGCCCACCGGCTAGGGTTAAATTCCTCATGTATAATTGGTGGGCATTTGGGAGTCCATACTATAAGCAGAAACGTTTATCAACGCGCCACTTCAAAGAGGAGGTCCTGTGAATTCAAGAATATCAAAGACGAGCTTTTACCGGTGCTCTCGCTCGCGATCCCTCTCCCGGTGACTTTCCCTCTCTCGCTCCCTCTCCTTCTCCTTGTGTGCCTCTCTTTCTTTCTCCCGTTCCCGATCTTTTTCCTTATCGCGATGGCGATCAACCTCCTTGCTCTTGGCTCGTGACCTTTCGCGTTCTCTGTCCCTGTCCTTCTCACCGTCTCTGTCTTTGTCACGCACGCGCTCCCTGTCGCGTTCTTTCTCGCCTCTTTCTTTCTCCTTGTCGCTCCTCTCGCTCCGCTCTCTCTCGCGGTCCTTATCGCCTCTATCTTCCCTGTCCCTATCTTTCTCCCGTCTTTCACCTCTCCCTCCTCTGTCGCGATCGCGGTCAGACTTCTCTTTCTCACCTCTTTCACCCCTCTCGCGCTCTTTCTCCGCTCCCCTTTCCCGATCTCGAGGCCGATGTTCAGGTGATCTGTGTACCGACACCCTACTGCGGGTTCTATCCCTGTCACCTCGATCTCTGTCCCCTCTGTCTCGGTCCCCTCCACGCTCCTTCTCGCTCCTCTCACGTTCCTCCTCTTCGGCACGGGTCCTCTTGCTTCTATGGTCGTGACCATGTCCATCATCCTCACTACGCCTCTTAGAACTCCTACTGCGGTCTCTCTCATCGTCCGCTCTGGTTCCATCCCCGTTGGACTCTTTCAGTCCCTCGGGGTTCTCCACCGTTTTCTCTAAGTAATCATACTCGTCAAAATCCATTGGCGCGCGGCCTTTTAACAGCCCTTCAAGCACGAACAAGCGGGATACCAAAGAGTCAACTCTCGCAGACAAATACGACTGACAACAAAACTGTTCAGCACCTTCTGTGTGTAGGAACCCTCATAGCACGAAATGCTTTGAGTGTGCTAAAAATGTCGTCAAGCAATTGATCACGGCATGTAATTGATCAAAACCTACACCAACAAGCAAGGAAACTAATTTGAACCTGAATCACAATCATCAATGAAGTCTAATTGACCTGTTCACCATCAGATGGAAAACCGCATCACCACTGTGACAGCGAATAAAAGCGAACGACGAGCTAACAGCCAACGGAAAAAGACCGACCTATTGACAGAACTAGTCGAAACTCTTGAAAGTTCTACGACACTCGGGCCCTCACACATTCAGGCGATTAATAACTCCTCAAATTTATTATACAAAACCCTAAACCTTGCCTGCGACACATGCCCTCACATTCGCAACCTAAACAACCACCCCGCAGAAAACCGAGTCACCCTATTCGAAAACAACCGCCAGCGAAGGCATCCCAAATGCACATAAAACCACAAATGCGGCAGGAGACACCAAACTTGAGTGTCAATGTCAGAACATACCTATGACGACTTTCGGAATAAACGAAAAAATGTCGTGCGAGCTTCGGGTCCCGCGTCCAAAAGTCTTCAACGATTACCAGTCAAGCTCAGGTCGAGGGTATTGCAGTCCAGTAATTGGTCATAGATCGATGCAAGAAAAGAAACTGAACTCTACATGTGCGACACCGGACGAGGAGAAGGGTCGAAGCGAAGCGACTACTGCAATCCTCTAAAACTCCACACGGCTCAACTCACTCATACGCAGAGCTAGAAAAGAAGGCAAAGCAGTCTAACGAGAGAAAGCCCTAGGAGAGAAAGCCCGACCGACTACTACGGCTGCCGCATGAGGACCATCTCCGCAAGTCCGCGCCTTCGCAAGCTGCTGTCCTCTGTTCACAGTGCATCCATACATCCGTCCATCCATTCCAGTACATGATGGTGGGACACGGACAGTCCTACCGTATCTTCTATCAGCATCCTTCCGAGAACCTTTTCACTGTAAGAGAATATTCTCCGCTCAGCCCAGGAGCCATGGTAACCATCCTACTGGCCTCGGCTATGGGCGTTTGAATGTCTTCTGCGTGGTTTCTGTTATGGGTTCGGCTTTGACCATAGGTTTGACATGAGTTGGGAGCCTTAGGGTTCAGGATCGTTGGCCGGCAAAGTATGCCGGGCCTCCATTTCAGCGAGAAATGTGACCGTTTTGGACGTACAGGTGTATTCTGTTTGCCGTTGCATCGTTTTCTACAATCCAGTCCTCAATTCACGTGTGCTGCCTACAATTATCGTCGCTATCATGGCCTTCAAAACTATACAATCCATCGGATTCCATCCACCTTTTAGAGCTGCTTCTTACTTTTATGTGCTGTCTCCACTAGTACTCCTTTGCGCGGAGCGCGATTCACCATTTCTTCAGTAAAGTGAAACCTCCGCGCAATTTCGCATCCTCATTTACACATCATCACCTTAATATCTATGATGATGTAATCTCAATCTAGTCTATGCACAAAAATACTGCAAAATAACAAAGTTGACGGGAATAGCCCCAGCGAATGCCTATAAGAGGAAAACAAGGACTAGTTTGCCACCAAGTATCAATGTACTTAGTGGTAGACTAAGATAAAGTAAGTTGCAACATGAAATGTAATCACCAAACATGATTCAACTTCTTGAAAGCTTCCCATTATCATATTATGAACTGAAATTTTTAGAATTAGATTGGATTAGGGAGCATCAAGACAATGTCACGAAAAATGATAATCTAACTGTTTCTTAATCGACAACCTCATTTTATTACGTTTTTATGATAATCATTCCTATATCTACTTCAATGTCCATGTAAATCATCTGTTCAAACACATGTCAGAAAAGTCAATGCTTTGCATCTAATAATCATTAAGTAATTAATCAATCCAATCTTATGCTGTGAAAGTTATACAAGTTCAAATTGATAATTCATTTCACACAATCATGTCAAAGTGATGATCAATGTACTAAGTAAATGGAACAATCCATTTAAAAAAAATAATGGAACCAAGTATTTGCTAGAGATTATATGATGGATAATTAAACTATTGGATCAAATATGTTCTTTGAATCAACACAACCTATTTCATGCTGAAATATCTAAGAAATCAATGCATGCAAATGAAACAAATCTTCGTAATTATCATTATGTCATTGAGTTTTACCTTCGTCTACTTAATTTATACATGAAATTGATTTAATCTAGTTGCATAGAAATGTTTAAAATAATCACTTATTTTTGTATTTCGTCTTGAACACATACTTTTATGGTTCATATTGCAAAGTATTTGCTGAAAATCATTGCGATATCATTAAACAACATTTTGTAGAATAGTATCTCAAATCAAGTACATATGAAAGTTGTTGTTGCCTTGTATGTAAATTATTTCACTTAGTACAAACTATAGTTTGTTGCAATGTTGAGGAGATTCTCTTGATTGTGCTTTAATGAGAAGATATTATGAAAATATTATTTTGACATCATCATGTTTGAAAATCACTATTCTAAAACTAATCTATTTCAAACAAAATGTTTCAAACTAATTTTTGTTTATAAAATTTGCAACTTCATCAAACAAACTTGATAATTTTTTTGATGTTCAATACATATTTTGATAAAACTTTGCAAATAAAAAAATTACACATTTCACATACAAGATTTATGAAATGCGTAAAATTTAAGTAATCTATCAAAACTTTGAGCTCTAAGTTTTTGAATCTTTAATATATAGTTCATTCAACTAATTTTTGCTATTGTTTTTCTTGATCCATCACAAGAGCAATTTGTACATAAAAAATATTGTATAAAATCAATTTAACCTTTCAAATCATATTTTGAAAATTTAATGTGTGCATTTGTTAAACCTAACTAATGTATATATCATTATACAAATTGTTGATTTATAATTGAGATACATTTTATTATATCATAATATTTTAATATATTTTAATTGTATATTTAGATTTTAAAATAAAAATAAACACGAATCATTTTTAAGATTATAAATGTTAAAAAATTTATTTATCAATATAATATTATCGTATTAATGTATTATCTTAATATTTAATCTACAATTCCAAAATAAAATTCAAATAAAACACTTTGAATTTTACTTAGATTTGGAAACATAAGACTATTTCATATTAAATGCATAAAAAATTGAACTTATCAAATAAAATTAAATAATACAATACATATAGTTTATCAATACATACAGTTATATTTTAAAATAATTGAAATTTGTTAATCAATTGATTGTATAAAATTAGAAGAAAATATCCATTAACAAGTTGTTTGTTAGTAGGATATGAGTTCATGTTAGTGAATACAATCATACAAAAACTGCATATGAGAGATTCATACGTTTAGAAAGTATACCAATAGCCTAATTTAGTGTCGTTAGTATAATTTTGACTTTCCAGATTTGGAGAAGGAATCCCACTGAAATGTAGTTTTATACAGTAAAGCTATTGGAAAAGATATACGCAAACCTTACATTGAACACGTCACAATCAGAATCTTTGCTTCTTCCTCCTCTTTGATATTCTGATTCGGAACACTACTTGAACTACTGCTTCTATGTTATTCATCACAATGTGTGTCACAGCCATCCTGGCTTTTTTTCCAACATCTTGATAGATTAATCAATCTATTGTCATTTGTCAAGCAATACTCAATATACATACAACTACATCAATGCAAAATAGTTGATGCATAAATACATGATTAACATGTGTGAAATTTATTTTACAAATTCACAAAAGTTTTGCTCAAAAATACTTAAATTTTGTCAGAAAGTAAGTACAAAATTATGTATGTTACAATAAATTAACCATAGAAGAATATAGTAATTAAATTATATTTACTTAAAATAAGTATCTAGCAACATACTTTCAAATAATTTATTGCAATTTATAATAAATTAAAAAAATTCTTTGTAAACAAAAAAAGTTTAGTTTTAAAGCTTAACCAAAACAAGATGAAATAAAATATATAGCAATAATAAAATGTAGCAGCAAATTCACACTTCTTGACATGTATCTTTAGATCAACTTGCATGAGCCGTTTGAACAACTCTTCAAAGTGAGCTAATTGATGTTCAAATCACTTTTGTTAACTAAAACGTCATCAATGTAGCATTTCAAGAAATTTGCATCTTCTAAAGCATGGGTCATGATTATTTGGAAAAAAATAGGTGCACTCTTCAATCCAAAGGGCATCACAAGCCATTTCCATAGCCTATTGCTTCCATGAAATGTTGTCTTCTTGCAATATTGGATGGTAAATACAATTCGGTTGAAACCTTGCCTCAAAAGCACGATAATGAAGATGTCTAAATCTCCAATGCTATAAAAAACCTCCTTCATAGGCGACCTATCTTAGGGGAAACGATGTTTGGAAATCCATAGTCTTCACACATCCTCTTCTTGGTCCACAAACCGTTGCTATCTTTCTTTGCTAGCAAGATTGTAGCGGCAGCAAAATCAAAGTTAGAGGGTTGGAGAGGCCTTACGTCATGAAGCTCCTTGCACCTCTCATTCACCAGCTACCGTTCATGTTTACTCAGCCGATGTTTTCTCTTGTAAATTGGTTTTTCATCAACCAGATAAATGGAGAATTGCATTACCTTGCACTTACCTCGGTCCTTTATGAAGAAAGAAAACACATCATCATACTTAAGTAGTAAATTCAAAACCACTTCCTTTGTATCTTGCTCAACTGATTGCTTGTGATGAAAGGGTAGTTAGGTACACATGAGATCGAGTTAGTATTTAAGTTTGATATTCCTGATGTTCTGACTTCTACACAGCTCCAATTGTTGACTTACTGATGATCTCCTAGATAATTCATGTAGCTGGTTGTAGGTGCCGATATGTCTACATGACTTGATCTGAAATGAATACTGCTTTGATCAATCTGTGAAAACTTAAGTGTAGATTCACCTAGATCAAAATCAACTTTTGTTAAATTGCATGGTATATCCTCCTCCAACACTTGGCGTGAAGTGCAAATATTGGCAGATGGATCTGTTTGAGATGCCACTGGGAAGCATCGTGTGCTTCCACCTTAGTTCCATCCACGCTAGGTGCAAGATACATATGATAAAAAATGCACTTGACCAGCTACCAAGTGGGGGTGTTTAGATCCATCACTTTACCTAAGAGTGAATTGCGCTCCAATCTGATCACCTTTGTGTAGCCCTAGTACTTGGATGAAATTTCATGATCCTTTCTCTCTCCTCAGAGGCTTGATTCATTCCATCTACATGTAGTCTGACGATACACAAGTCATGGTCCATTACCCTGAAAAGCATGGACAACTAGAAAGGAGACAAATGTGGGCCAAGCACCTTTTGGGTTACTCATGATGCTGGTTAAAAATCAATGTGCTTTTTCTTGCTTGGTAACTAGTTGGCATGAGCTATCTGCATCCAATATTTGAGAGATCAGAAGTGTAGAGTCTCGAGTCGTGTTTCTTAGAGCTAACTCCAAGAGAAAAACGGGTGTCAAGTTGGTCCAAAAATTTTGCAGCCGATGAACGTAAGAACCAAACTGCACTCCATCCACCAACAACGAGTTTCCAAGGTGATGTTGGATCAAAGTGCTATACTCCTTGACCTTTTCTCTCTGATCATATTGAGCTGGGATGTTTGCAATTGTTGGGAACAGCGATTGGGCCCAAGTAATGATCCGAATCAAATCCATGAAAGTCTAGACTTGTGATCAGCCAACCAGGCTCCAAAATCAACTGCTGAGAAACCTTGACACTCATAACCTCCAATGATCAAATCCAGGAAATCGAGTAGGTCAAGATGTTGTTGTTGGATGAGCTGAATATCAGAGTAAAAGAAAGTGAAGCTTGCCTTTCATGCAGTGGTTGGGAAATGTTAAGTAAACCTAGTGCTAAGCTTCCTCATGCGCGATGCTGACACCTTACGTGCACAAGGGTCAACATCCACGTAAATATAGTGCCTTACCACTATGCCTAATTGCAAGAGTTACTCAAAACCTACAGAGATTCCGTCAAACAGCTCCAAGAGTGTGACTTCATTGTTGGGTGGAGTCCAAGTCATCATCTTGATCATTAATGATTGAATTGGCTCCTTGTTGATTTTCAGTTTTCTAAATTTGTGCATGGCTGTAACCAAGGTCACATGGGCCGCCTTGAGCCTGGGCAAAATTTCTTGTCCATGCACAAACTCCAAGCGGCCAAACACCAAGCTTGCAGCTGCTTGGGCAACAACAATCTCCTTCTCATTGTCTTCCATACATCCATGTGATTAGCTAGGAATATAAGAAAGAGTATGGATTTCTTCAATAAGCAATGGTGTGCGGGTGGAGCATGATTTGCATGTAGATCCAGAGGTATGTGACCTAGATTCAGACCATTTGTCTCTCAATCAACTTGGTAGTAAGCATGCTCATGTCAATCATCAATGGTAAAACCAGGTGGAAACAATGCTTATGGTCTAATTAAAACATCATAGGTGATAGCATTTGTAACCAAACATTGCACATGCAATTGAAGCTCCTGGAGAGTGTTGGGTTGAAAGATAAGGTGCATCTTATACAAGACCCAAAACGAGGCTACAAGAACGGTACAAAATGATCACACTACTCTCGAATTAGTGCCATTTGTATTAGTTGGACGACCTGAAAACACTCCTTGGAAGTAGTAAAACCTGACGTACGTAACTAATACCTGTCGACATGCGTTGGAGTGAAGATACTAGGACATGACAGATCAAAGCATTATGCAAGGTTTAAAAATTAGTACGGATTGTAATTTGAATCACGTTTCTGTAAGCACAAAGAGTCAACAAAAATATATTCGAATAACTATATTTATGTTGTGATTTGAGTATGAACTTGAATTCAAGCTTCAAACATCAAGAATAGGATTGATCAACATTTGAGTTTGATCATTTTGAACCTACCAAACAAGAAAAAATGAAACATGTTAAAAAAAAACGTATCTCAAAATATCTTATTGTCAGTTTGTGTGTTGTGTTATTATTTTTACCCTGCTTTGAAAAAATCATTCTTAAGCAAAGTATTCATCTTATATTAATTGACTATCTTTCAGAAAACGCTGAATTTTCATCTTGAAAACTCATGTACTGTTATTTTCAACATTCTTATATCAGAAAAGATTTATATTAAATTTTTTTATTGATGAGTTACTTATCAAGTGCACAATAATCAGTTTAAAAAACTACAAGTCCATTATCTACAGTCCAGTCTATAAATCGATTATTCATTACTTAACGCTCTACAAAATTTTACTAGTAATTAGATATTTTTTTTAAAATATTGATGGCTAGTGATATACATACTATGTATTACATAATATGAAAATCACACTAGATGATTATTTTTTGGATTCTCAAGTTGTTTGCACTGAGTAGTTATCCTCTGCTTTCATATTTGTAAGTTTTTTCAGTATTTGCTGTTTACTTGGTCTCACCTTACTTTCGGCGGTGGTCCATGACTTCAAGTGGAGTGTCCAAGATATATTTCCTATTTTGACACCATTGAGGTCTAGCGGCTGATTATCCTCTGCTTTCATTCTTGTAGCTTTTTGTGAGACCTTCACATCCTTTACTTGGCCCCACTGTAATTTCTTCGATACATTATATGCATCTCGACTAACCCGGTAATGTTAATTGTATTTCACTTTGAACTCTGAAACAACTTCTAAGAGAGAAGTTAAACATATCATTTCTGTGACTTTTCGAACATTAAATTCTCTTGTTACGAACCCTTACGCTGTGTTGCACTCACACGGCAAGGAAACTCTTTCCTATATTTTTACATCCACTTTTCAACAGATCCGACGTGCAATTCAAATACTGTCTTTTGGCGCCTTACATGATTCTACTCTGAACAAATTCGGAGTAAAATCCACCCATTCAACCCTTCTAACTCCAAGTGCAGTCATATCTCTACTTGAGGAATCTTCGTCTATTCAGTAAAAGAAATTTGAATTTTCTCTGTGAACTGATATCATTCATTAATCGAATACAGCAGTATCTGCCATAATTCACCATAGAATACATCACACAAGTGTTTCCAGTCCAGGTGCGCAAATTGATTATACTGGAGAAATTTCATTTCTCAGGTCGAGAGTTTCCAGACCAAACGCTCTGTTGAAAAATAAACCAGGGCCAGAGTAGATTCCCGTCAATTGAGAGACAATGTAATAAAATGATTTTCTACCCAGCTTCCAAAGTACCAACGACCGGTTCTCCAGTAATGAAGTGAGAATTATCTGTATAACAGATTGTCAAAGACCTTAGTTTAATATCATCTCCTTCCACTCGGTTGGGATAAACCAAAACCATGCTTCATAATAATCAATACCTAGTGTAGATGAGAAAGTATTGTTACGGCGTAGTTAAGAACAACTTGGAACAACACGGAGCGCGGCCCTTTCATGCTCTTCTAAGTAAGCCTGTTACGTAAGGAGGTAAAAGCAGTGAGGAAGTTTTTGAGTCGATGAAGTACAAAATAACTGGTCCAGAGTAACTCGCATGAAGGGTATATCAGGGATCCAACTATGACCAAATTTTTCCCAAAATAATATTGCAGGAATTAAGAAAGTGCGAAGAAGACCAACGAATATATGGGTTTACAGATCAGGAGAATTCGGGGTACACTGTATTAATATAGTAGTATACACGGGTAAAGAGGGCCTTGGTTTGATAAGTAAACTCGGAGACATGATGCTAAACTAACAAGGCAAAATAATCAGATAACATCGACCTTCCAACGGCTAGACTTTTGGAGCCCGCACAACGCATACTACTAAACAGGTATTTTGTTATTACAAACTCTTGTCACTTCTCTCCTAAATAAGAAACTAAGTTCCATTCCCAGATCAAGTACTTAAGTTCGCGTGAAACTCAAAGAAATGACCGCAATCAAAAATTCAGTCCGGATGTTACTCGTACGAGAGATTTGGTTCGTTTTGTATAATGAGCAGCGTATAAATGAAGTTAAGATTTAAGATTTAAAATTTGAACTTCATCATGGAATCAAATGAGGAAGTCCACTACTAGAACCAGATAACACCTAGTGCACAAACTCGGTTGCATCGACATCTTTATTGCCCAGAATTGAAACAGCAATGAATCCATGACAGACCTTTATAACAGAGAATCACCAAATTACCACAATCTTAATTCTGAATTATGAAGTAAGACAAAGGCACTACGGGCCACAACGTGGGAAGAGCTTTAGAATCTACACATTGCGAAGCAAAGCACAAACTGATGATTGTGCCGGTTTGTGCTTCAAAACTACTCGAGAAAAAATTGACAATGCACGCCGTAAGCCATCTAGCGGCAATCCGCATAATGACTAGCTCGTAGTTCTGGATCTGACCTATCCAAGGGCATGATAAGAAGACCTCTTTGTGTCCCTAATGCAGCAAAGGGGCTTTTGCGTAGAACATGGGACAGAGAAATATACCCTGACTAATTTTTCTCCTCTGTACATCTCCCCACAGCGAAGGATCTGTTCCTAGTGAATAACCAAATGTTTAACATCATGTTACAAGAAAATCTGATGACGAAAATAGTGATTAAAACCTAAAGGATGATCATAAGACCTCCTCAGCTACTCTCCTCATGGTTTAAATTTCGTACCCGACCTCAGATATTGTCGAGCTGGTATTCATGAGAGTCGCAACCAATCACTATCACCCTCCATCTGGCTCCTTGGTCGCCTTCGACTGTTGGAAGACTCGGGTTGCATTCGGGAATCGGGTACCATCGCCAAAATCGGGGTCTGCTGCCACCCGTGCAGCAAGGTCATGGAACAGCACAGCCATGTATGCCTGCCAGACGCAGGATGCATCCATCCATCACCATACCCATACAAAGAAGTACATAACTATCACTCCTCACACGCAAACTCGCGTTGCTATGTAGACCCTTACAAAGTATAAGTAGATTAAGATTAAAATTTTTAATCCTCACCGAAAGAACGGTCAATTTGAAGGAATCAGAGTTGGAACAAACCTGGTCTACACAGGAAACTCACCTCGGCAAGCCCTTCCGTTTCAACGACATGTTGGGCCAGTTGAGAAGCTTCTCCATGAACCGTTCCATTTGTTCTCACGAACTGCTCTGCGACATCCTCTGCAACACTCCGAAGGACATCTTCAGGTGCGCCACCATTTTCGAGCTTTTGGGCTGTCCCCTCCAAATCTGTCTGCTTAAGATGTACAAAAACCACCATCCAGGTTTCCACTTAGATGCAATCGTGGCTAGAACCTGCTTCCTAGAGCCCACAATCGCTCCGAAATTGGAAAGAAGCTCTCAAAAGTAAATTAAAGGGCTGTCTTTTCAACTCGTAAACATCGAAGCTGCAACTTTTTATTGGCCAGTAGGTGTTTCTACTCGTCTGCCTCGATAGTTAGAGAAAAAGAGAAAAAACACGCTTGTAGAATGGAACTCATCCATATAATTTAATCTTCTGCCTGAAGACATATGCGTCCACCTAGAGATGATGAATGGACAACTCAAAAGAAGGACTGCACCACATGCTTTAAATTCTCTTATATTGAAATGGCAAAACATAGCCTTTTCATGTCCTCACATACACAAGCAGATTTTATCAATTCTGCTCTTCCCCTGAGGCTTCTTCATACGATAGGTGATAAAACAAAAGAAATAATAATTTAAAAAGAGTCGAACCTTTTGTCGTTTCGCCACCGGTGAACCCCGCGAATAGACATCACTAAAAGGTCTTTGTGGAGCAGCAGACTGCTGCTGCTCTACATCGGCAGTTATGGTTTCACTCCACTGGGCTGCCTCCTCCTGCAGGTACCCAATCACCTACTTAAAAATTGACAACCAGCAGATCTAAACGGGAGTGTACAGAACGCTTATCTTAAGATACTCGCAACGCCGGATCAAATGTGATTTCATCAACGAAACTTCGGGTCTGAAGGCTTTCCATTTACTCTTCTAGATAACTAAAAAATAATGGATTAAAATCAGCAATATTCAACTCGGACAGCTGCGACTGCTCACTAACACGCAAAAACCACACGAGATCCAGTGTCGCCCTTCAGCTTCACATCACATCTACTTCGGGCAGGCCTGTAGTTAAAAAGCGGGATATAATTGTTCACTACAGTATTGATCAGTAACACATATCTCTAAATTCAGCTTACAAACCTCACTAAGCGCCTCTCTCCACCTCCCGGTGTCATTGTTCTGGCCTGGGCTTCCTCTGGCTGCAACTTCCTCATTGTGAAGCATGGCATTAAGAGCGTTTGGGACCTCTTGACCTGAGCTGGGCGTTTGTCTACTACCAATCATTTGTGTGACGACAGGTAACATCTGCTGCATCTGCTGCATGACACCAGCAAAATCAAAGCCTCCATCGCCACTAAGCCCAGAGAATCCCTGTTCCGAACTCTGCGTCTCCTCACTACGAGTCATGACTTGCTGCACGAGATTTTCCATGAACGGACTCTGGACGATTTGACCCATCATGCCCCTCAGCATACTAGAAGATAGTGGTGCCTGCCCAGCGTTACCTTCATCTGTCCTCGACATCAACTGCCCCATTAAATCTCCAAGATTACTACCTTCTCCATTTTGAGAGGTTCCCATATTACCAAGACTGCCCAGCAAAGGAAATAGGCCTTGTGTCAATTGCCCTACGGACTGTTGCATAGCGTTTCCATCAGACGTTTCAGTAGGTCTATCCACGCGTGACACTAGTCTTTGGAGGAAATTTTGAGCTGCAGAAGGAGCTAATGTCTGCTCATTACCTCTGGGAGCAGACAGCCCACTACCTACAACAGCTGCTGGGCCCGCATTTGCAGACTGCGATTGTCGCTGACCTCGCCTTCGAGCCTGCAAGGTACAAGATGTTGGGTTACCTTTTTTCCTTCTTCTTCTTCAACGTAATTCAGACTTGTCTTCAACCATACAGTACATGCACGTAATATGAACTTTTACAATGCATGGCTTTGGACATCTCAGCATTTGCATCTAACATCATCTTACTGCACTTAGGACTTGACTTATTTTTCGCAATAGTTTTACAGACAAGTGTACAGCCAAATACAGGAATAACTTACCCTGGCAGGAAGTGGTTGTAAACCTCCAAGGCCTAGACCAAGAGGAGGATTTCCCGACTTTTCTTCAGTTCCTTGTGATTGATCGTTCCTCACCTCAGGGGGCCTTTCTTCAGTGTCCTCCACACTTCCCTCGAGCAACTTGAAGTCCTGGTTCGTATCTACACTATTCAAGCCCCGCGAACCTGACGCAATGTCGCTGCCACTTAAAACATCCATCTTGGCAACTGTATGTAGATCTGCTAATGACTCAGGATGTTCGATATGGGCTGAAGGCAGAACCTCAACTCCTCTTTCGATAGATAGCAAGTTCCTAGGTTGTGATCCTTCAGCAGATGTTGTCGGACCTCTGGAACTAACCTCAGGTCCTACGTTTGCCTGAGCCACTGAAGTCTGTCCGATAACCTGTCAAACATAGGTAAAAAAGTCAACCAGACTGCATCTGTTTAAATTTTTGTCCATTACATCACTCAATTCAATTCAAATCCTGTTGGTACCTGTTCAGGTTGAAGTACATCATCTGGTGACCGAGAATGCTGAAAGGCGGCAACTAGCTGGTTAAAAAGAGGTCCTAGAGAATCAGCTATCTCATGCCCATGTTGTTGACCGCGGGCCATAGAGTCGATAACTCTCCTCATTTCCACATCCATCTCTCTCTGGTTGTCCACATGTTCGCTAGAAGTCGCGGTCACGGGCTCTGATCCAGACAGATCTTGTGATGTTACGAGTCTATCGCTGTTTAAGCCTGCACATGTCAAATGATTTAGCTACAAAAATGGGAATACACTAGGTAAGGTATTCTTGATAGACTACAAAGTTCATATCTTAGGTGCAGAGACAACTTACGCAAGTTATCATCCAACAAGGTGTCTCACCCTACGATTGTAGATGCTCATCATTTCACAACATGATGCTGTGATATTATTCAGAACATCCTCTTTCCGAGAGCATAACAGCCAGTGATTCCACGGATCCATGTCATGTACGCACACAGTAGAAACGACTACCAAAATGCATGCAAAGAAAATCTTAAGATTCAACAATTACTGCTATCCACTAAAATGTGAATTAAGGTTAAAGAAGCTTCTCAAGGATAGAAAAGCCTGGGACAAATACTCGACAGATAGATGGTGATAAGCTAAACGGGAGCTTGCTCCATTCATAACCACACCACAGGTACGTAGGTACAGAGAGAAGGTTATTCATCTTGTCTTTACCTTGACTTTGGTGACGCATTAGCGTTGCCCAAATCAAAAGAAAATTAGTAAAATGTTGCAGGCACTTACAATAAAAAGCAGAAGTGTACCTGTGTGGGCGCCTGCAGTGGAAGGCTGAGCTCCTTGATTCTGCGTTTGAACAAGTACCTCGCCAGTTGCAGGGGAGAAGAGGACAGGTTGTGGAAAACCTGCTTCCAGGCCTTGAATGAAAGTAGGAGGCCATGATTGAACATGTACTTGGGCCCTGATCGGTTGCAAAGATGTAGGAGGTAAGCTCACGGTGGGTTCTTGATTAGAAGAATGAGTTCCCACTGAGGAAGCATCAGCACTTGCTGATTGAGGTCCTGGCCTTTGCTGTAGAGATTCAAGCTGTTGCTGAAATCTTGCAAGCAGCGCGGTAGCGCTAGCATCGTTTGCCGGGTTACCAGCTGTAACATTTATATGTGCACCTGCTGCAGGTCGTGATCTCACAGGAACCACCCTCATGGCCCCATTTTCGTTAAAAGTCATGATGGCACCCTGAACGGGACCTACCGATGCGGCTTGATTATTCATCTCTGCATTGGCTTGTTGTGCAGCGCTCACCGCTTCTGCGCGTTCAATTATCTGTCGAACTGTAAGTCCATGCTCTGCAGTGCCAGCTTCCGCCCGCTCCATAACTTGTCGTACATTGCTGCCTGGCGCTCCAGGAGTCACACCAGCAACTGCTCGAGGAGGTGGACGCTGAGGGGAGGAAGGGGAGGGAGAAGGAGAGGGAGCACCAGAAGGAAGCCTTAAGTCACTGGTGTGGATATGTATATTAATACTTCTCGGTCCTAAAGTGGGACCCACAATACCACCACTTGGTTGAGACGTTCCAACAGGCAATGCACCCAACGCCACACCTGTCTGCAAGGGTACGGACTGCAGTACGAGACCCTAAGTAAGCACTCCCCTTGCCAGAGATCAATAAGCAGACAGCTAGCCCAGCCCAGAAGTAAGACAACCAATACAAGTAAAATATCTTAAAGATATAGCTCGTACCTGGACCATCATGGGATTCGGACCAGATGGGGAGATGAAAACTGCAGGTCCAGCATTGACCACAGATTCAGCCTAAATGTCACAAGACGATACACAAAGATCCATTAAAAAACTGCATATACCTTTAATCCATTGAGCTGCTTTTCGTAAATAGTGATGCGTTATCACCTTCAGTAGCCCTAGAGAGTCCTTGTCAGGGAGTGAAGGTTGGACTTTGAATATAAAGTTCAGACTTACAGGGGATTGACCCATGCGGAGTGTCAAAGTTGTTCGCCCCAATTCCAGGAGCAGGGCGCCAAGATTCTGCATCATGTGACCGTCCCGCACAGCTGTAGACTGGACATCGGCTCGTGCTGCCGGATCAAGCAAACTTGGCTCGGTTTCCAGCTGTGTTGCTAGGCGCTGCCATTTGCGGCCAAAAGTCAGGGTTGGGACTACGACTTATCCATGGAGACGCACAGACACTAGGAAGTGAATCAATAAGGTGCCAGATAGGTTTGTCCTACCTAAAACATATGAAACCATCATCATCAAGACGACACTTCTTCACAAACATGTACTAGGAACTTCAAACATTTTGACTGAAGTAAAGACAAAAATAATACTACAAACCTTCCAAATCTTACTCGACTGTTGACTGGGAAAACACTTACTGCAAGGGCAGACCCAGCGAGGCCACTAAGAAGATTTTGAACACGTTGAACGATAGCTCCAAGCGCTTGTGGGGTGGGTGAGCGCCTGGCAGGAGCAGTTGCTCCACCGGACACTCCCGTATCTGTATCTGATCGTTCATTGCTGGAGGCAGGCAACGACGAAGGGATTGGAATACCTTCTAAAAACCCATTCAGGGCACTAGGTGGACCTGCTTCCAGGGTTTGAGAGCCCGATGGTTGTCCCGACAAACTCTGAGGATGACTTGCACCTTCATTCACGGACGTGCCCTCAACGTTCTGGCCTGTTCCACCTTCTAAAAAGGTACACCAAGGCAATCATATGATTCGATTACACATATACTAGCGTGGCCGACAATAACTCATCTTTCCCAAAGTAGAGATCTTCAACTCATGATAACGCAGTTCTTTTCGAAAACATATAACGTACAGGAGCAAACAGAGAAAACAAGAACACATATTTTAAGATGAAAATCAGCTTAGATACTTTGCCTCACCAGTAAGAGAAAAAGATTGCTCCAATCGGTCCAGATACTGGGACATGGTTGTCAAAGCGTCAGGAACTACCTGAAAGAAAAGAAAAGTGATATATATATACATATATATATCGAATAAAACTCACAGAGACGAAAAGTTTATCATGAAGCAAATGGCATGATAAATGCCTTACAGCAATATTTGTTCCTACCATCATTAGCTCAATAGCAGAAACAATCAATTAACACTTGCCACCAAGTACACTAGATTCTTGAAAGGTGAAGCAACTCTAATAATCAGCTTAGCATAGAAAACACACCACAGGTTGCTGAATGATGCGGAAAGGTGAAGGGGCGTTGGGACCACTCCCATTAAAAATTCCCGAGGGTGATGATCCATACAACGCATCAATATGTAGTGTTGCTTCTAACTCCCGGGGTATGCCATTCTCAAAACCAGGAGGAGGTCCTATTTGTGCTCGAGCATCAGTACCCCCTGGTCTTGGTTGCCCATCGGACCCAGTTGCAGGTGGTGGTGTTGTGGGCAGCACACCCTGGCAAGGAAACATCGTCTTTAGCACTCACATTGGCTCCATTACAGTCCGAGACTTCACCTTCACACGGTGTGGTGCTGTAGGGGAATCTCGCAAGTGCGACTAAGGCAGCAGGATGATGCTCGGCCTGTGACTTGGTCCGCCATATGGTGAAGGGACTACTTCAAACTCATCAGTGACGAGGTCGACAGCGGTAAATATCTAGGTAAAAGGAGGTCTCCTGGTCTTTTAAACGAGCTTGCGGGTCGGAGTCAGCGACCAAGTCTTAGGAACAGATTGTGTGGAGTTTCAAATTTCCGTCTCTTTTCACCACATGTCAGGCGAATCCTCTGCCTAAAGTTTCTTTGCACATATTAAAGTTTTCACCTGGATTATACAGGTTGATGTTCTCACTCACTCAAACTCTTCAAAAGTATACTATTCACGAAGATCCTTGTTGACCAACAAGAAGCAACGCAGAACGATACCCAAAGACAAACGGGAAAATTAGAGACGTGGCTTTCAGTACAAAGAGCCAGCGGCTTGAACACAAACGAACCGAGGCGTTTACCCATTTGACTCCTGTCTATATATCTTTCACAAAGCTCTTAAGCTGTTCTCTTTCGTCACAAACTTCGAGCGAAGTTTCTAAAAGAGGGTAAAAAGTGAGTGGCCTTCTCTGCAATCTTGGCTCGTTGATTTGAAAACAGAGACGCTAATTTGCGCTGATGTCTGAATTATTGAACTCATTCCAAGCCAACTTTCTCTGGCGCTAGATACGGATGAATACCATCGTGGTCATGTTTCAACTCCAGGAGTTACAACCTTGTCTGGCGAGATCTATGACTCTACAAACTCCAGTAATACAGACAGGCCTTATACCTTGACCATAATTTAGTTTGAAAGAGCGACCACTGACGTAGGTTTTGCATCGAACTCATATCGATGTCAAACTGACATTCATTCGATTCTCGCAGACTTGAATACTCTTACGAAATAACCTTTCAACGATGAGAATATTTCCATGTAAGTCGCAATTGAGGTTATGTTCTGAAGGTCAAATTTGTTCTCTATTGGCTTAACGGGCAAGTCTGCTCTTCAAGGTATGTGCTCGTCGCGTTTAGTAGTTGCACAACATCTCCGATGTTGTCACGAAATGTAGCTTCTCGGGAGTTGTGGACTATCTTGGCTCGTAACATCTTCTCAAATTGTAAGGCAAAACATGGCAGAAGATAAGTATCAATTGATAGGCCCATTGAAATCCGGAAACCAATGAAGTCGAACCTCGGAGTATACCCAAATTTCCCTTCCCTGTCAACCTGACGCTAAACCATTTAAGTCCTACATCTCCCCGGTTTGAGTGAACAATTATTTATTTCGGTAGAGCAGAATGGGAAATGAATTAGGTCAGTATAAACACAAGAATGAGGAAAAGCTAACCGTAAAAAGATCCCACTTTGAGTTCAAATACGGTCAGAGAATATAACCTACACAGTTTTCCAAAGCCTCAAAAGTTTGCGAGCACTTACAACTGTCACTGTACCTCCAGTTCCTGGGGTCGCGGTAGATGGTACTGGAATTCCGATGCCTACAGAGTTCATGACAGCTGATATGATCTGTTCATATACACAAAACCTCGTTAATTATCATATTCAGCTTTAGGACTAAATCTGCAGCAGTCGCATATAGCTGCAACCTGTTATACATCGTAAGCTTTTCGAGTCTGATGAATTATGGTTCTGCTCGGAAGATAATACAATGACAACAGCCAGCGGTAATGGAAGTGTCAGTAGACCGCTGTACTAAGGTAACAAATCGCATGCATTGAATCTATGGACACTGAATTGAGTGAGGACCACACGAACAAAAACAAGACCACTGCACAGTCATGAATAGTTCGCTTCCAATACGCCACTTTTCTCCTCATGATCACAAATTGTGCATCATAACATTAGTTATGCACAATACAAAAAGGAAATAACATACCCTGTTCAAGTCAGGCATGCCACCCTCTCCAGTATCGGGAATGTTGATTGTTCCCATCAGCAAGCTATGTGACACATGGCCTGACCTATTTCGTGGAGAGACGATGACCATATCGGAAGGTCCAGTTGTGGCAGTTCCCGCCTCTTGACCTATGACATTCGATACTGAAACATGATTGGCTGATTATAAAGAAGTCCTCAGCTCCAATTTCAAGCAGTAGATACCCAGAAAAAAACTTCACTTCAGTCTTCTAGGTTTCACAGTAATCTTCTTGCAAAAGCCTTCTATTTGGTCAACCCAGACGTGCTGTAGGTGATTGTTGACTCACCTGTAGATATTGGTGGAGGCGGTGGTGTTTGCCTTGCAACCAGGTGTAGTGTATGGCCATCCTCCACGTCTATGATACAAATTAAGAACACATGCCATACAGTGAAGACAAAGGCTGGGCTGAACATACATCTCATTCGGGTTATGGGCTATTCTACTAGAAGAGAAAGTTTCTCAAGCTTCAATCCAAGGCCGATAGAGAGAACAAGAATCTAGCAACGTCAGGGACATAAGCTGAAGGCAGATATATAAAGCGAAATTAGAAAGTTTAAACATGGATACTGTAGGCTGAAAGAACTTGATCATCTTTCAAGACTTTGCCCCGACAGATGAGTCGTTGGTTCTCGACGGGCACACCTACAACGGAGGCTATTTGATCCTTTAAAGCTGGCACGGATGCCTGCAATATACACATAAATGGTAAGTCAAACCGATAAGATGAACCTGTACTCAATTGTATATGCCTGTCAAATGGTAAGTCAAACCGATGAGATGAACCTGTACTCAATTGTATATGCCTGTCAAAACCGAAAACTGCCACATAAACCGATAACACGATACAGAAATAAATAAAAAAGAACGCAATTTATATCCTAAAACAATTGACATATAAGGACATGCGTAGCAGGATGGTGTGCGAAGTCAACATGCTAATCCCAAACTTGAACCACGTAACCACAGATTATAAGGAATACGCCACACAGAGCCAAAGACAACTCTAGATCGACACCAAGAGTGATCTACAGTCTGCACAGAATCCAATCATTTGTTCTGCCCATCATGCCAACGAGATCTTGATCCCTTACGTTCTTTTCAACTCGAAGCGTGTAGCTCTGAGCATCGAGGGTTTTAATCTTTATCTCGACTGTTGTTCCTCCGTCTTCCACAGCGCTCGCATTGTCAACACTGCTTTCGCCAATGTCCATGCTGATGATAACTGTGGAGGGATTATCAGCGTCAGTCAGTATTATTAAATGTGCTCAATCAGTTTTGCCTCCGAGTAACTGAACAAGAACATGTAAGAAAAATTCTACAGTAGCCTGGACGTGGGAACCTGAAAGAAATGCAGAAAGATCAATGAACGACTAAAACTACAGGAAGAGGTAGGAGAACAACCTAAGAGACCTAATCCATATCATTCCAATTGTCAGAGAGGGGTCTGAACTAGCAAACAAGAGACTAACAAGACAAAAAGCACACAATCTTTTGAAACAGGAGAAATGTGGGAGGACAAGAGCCTTCCTCAGTAATCTTCGAGGCAGCACCTATACAGGTTATTATGAGACTTATACAGGTTACATGAGAAGGGAAAAAAGCAAGCTAAGTGACAGGCTGTTCGCTATATCCTTCCAGCGCAGGAAGATCGGAAATACTTATGATCAGAATTATGACGACCTCACTGGACCTGAATGAACTGTCCATTTAGTTGCAATTCATATACGTCAACAACTGTACAAGTCGCAGAAGAACTTGCAGATTCTTGGGAGAAAACCTCCGCTTAAGAACTATAGCTAACTTCTTGCTCAAAAGTGTGCCTTCCACAGCTCTCCGAGAAGATACCACTTGTTACATAATAAGTTGATCAGAACTTTCAACTGCCCCAATTAAAACCATAATGCACTCTGAGTCCAGAACGGACATCCCACGAAGGTCGAAAATGGGTTGTTAAGCGTATGATTCTCAATTATATATAATCACATTAAACTGCATGGCTGCTGCGATTTCTAATAGTAGTTCAAGTATAGTAGTGAAGGTTGAATGAAATAAGATCAGACAGGATAAATTCCGATAATGTGGGATGATATAAGAATGCTCGTAAATACCATATGAGAAAAAATGTATACAAATTTAAGATAATTCAGGACTAAGTGCTGAATAAATTTTTTACACTACTGGCGTATTTTCCGTAAGTTAAACGGCTGGTCCGTATCCGACCCGGATCACCTGGAATAATATCACTTTAATTTTTGTAGACTTCATAGTAGGTTTACATGACGTATCATAGAGTTCAACCGGGGATTCTCCTAGATATCTTAGGGCACGAATAATAACACTAAAAGTGAGGCCTTTCTAGCAAAAATCACGCGTCAGGTAATTGACCAGAGCCCAAAACGACCGCCGGCACCTGATATCGCCTGACAGTGTAAAGTAGCTTATCGGCTGCACTGAGGTCAAGAGCCGAAAATAACATAATGAAGCAACGTCGGTGTTGCACCGGGGTTGGACTTGAAAGCATGATAGCCTCCCAAGTACGTAAGACATTTGAACAGGACGAGGATATTTACATACCCAGTAAACAAAGTTCTCTTCAACCTGCGCAAGTCTAATGACATAAGATAGGACTACATATATGCTGCATATATTCGTGCGGTGACCAGTAGATACGCGAAAAGAAAGTTCGACGCTTACGGAAGTGTAAAATAATGTGTGCCCAGAGGAACTTTGTTTACAACAACGCTCAAGGAGACTGGCTAGATGCTACGTAATAATCAACTCACTCATTCGATGTATAAAGTACACTCCACAGAATATCAGCATAGCTGCCGAACAAAATTGACAGGTCTAAACTTAAGTCTGAGGAATGTAAGCCTGGGATCCTGAAAAACATGAAAATACGCAAGACACTGCTGCACGTAAGAAGGAGGGTGCCATATTTTATGAAGCTTTTACTAACTCTTAATTATTTACGGCATTGGCCTTCTTAAGCGGCTCTTATGGGCTGTTGAACCATCTGACTTTGAAACGCCCGTAAAGACACGAGAAGGTTGACAAGTAAGCAGCTAGTTACAATTCTATTCCATGTACCCTTCTGAGTGACGCGGGAAAATGGGCAGCCAAGGTGGATGAGAAAATTAAGAGGGTAAATTGCACAGCAGCGTTCACAGGTGGAACAGAAGCAAGTTGGCAACATGGAATGAGAGGCGTGATTCAGAGTACGATGAAGAAACAACCACCACAACAGTAGCTGCTGTACGGTGAGACATTCGAACCTAGAGTGCCGGCCACTCGAGACTATGCAGGCGGAATTCGAAAGCTCCTGTCGGCGATATCGTTTCGAACTTGAAAGGCGTGAACTGGAATGCGATTGCAAGCCCGTAGCAGAAGTACAGTGAAATATGAAAGCCTACATCTATCGTCCCCAGACGTCCACACTTCCCAAGTTCTGCAAAATACAGGATAGGGCGAATCAAAAGATGCTAAGTATAACGACCAAACAAGCGATTTTAAATAGGAATGAAACACCAAACAAAACCTAATGATCGATATCCGCAAGGTCACCAATTCTTCGAACCCCACAGATGCGAGAGAGAACACAATCCAACATCATCTACCCCTCCCATCATATGTCTTCAAGCTCGGCGCCTGTCATGACATTCATGACGGATTCAGCGAAGTTCAATTCCCAAACGGCTCAAGAATCTACTCACCTCTGGTCCTGGACAGGGACTTCACTGTGATCTATTCGTTCAAATTCGGTGAAGTCAGTGATTGTTGAAATCGGTAACCCACACACTTTCTCATAAAAGCGCTACAATGTGAAATCAAGCGCACATTCGCTCTTTTCCCAACACTGAAAGCCGATCTCAACGCCATGCGCCACCGCTTCTTTCCGCACCTCTCATTTCTCTCCACGTAAGTTTGTGTGCCAGTGTGATGCTTCCCTACGATTGTAAGATCTCGTATTCTACCAAACGTTGGAGCTTTCCTCTTCTCCTGCTCTCTCTCTCTCTCTCTCTCTCTCTCTCTCTCTCTCTCTCTCTCTCTCTCTCTCTCGCTCGCTCTTGCGTCGTTCTTTCTTCGTTACTCCCTCCTTCGTCCTGTCTTCCTCCACAGCCACTGATTGACCGAACACGCTCTGCGCCTTCCTCTCTACTCCTCCTCCCGCAAGAGGCCTCGACGACGATACAACGTCTTCCCCCGGCACAATCCAGCAAAAATCTAACCGGCAGCAGGTGCCCCCTCGTTCGTCGTCCCCACACCTTTCTCGCTTCCTTCGTTGTTTCCCTTCTCTTCCCTTAACCCTCCCGTTTCGCTGTGCTCCTCTTCCTGCCTCTTTCAGTCGATCTTTTGCCTTTTTCCCAAAATGTCTTCAATTCCGCACCACTTCTTCAAAGCGATGCGGGGCGGGGCGGCAATTCTCAGACAAAGACCCCTGAATTTGTGACCGGCTACAGCGTATGCCCAAGCTCCACGTGTATGATGGCAAACGTGGCGACACGCGATTCGCGCATGTTTCACCGTCAGCTGCCTCGTCGTCGGAATTGGCGTCGTCACTCTCACGTCCAGATGACGACGTCTGTAGAAACATATATTTCAAGTCTATCAGGAACTAATAGAACCCAATGCATTACATTTGGAGTGAAAGTTATTTTTACGCCTTGTGCTACTACAGTATTTCCCCATGCAAAAGGGTAGCTCCTGGGATTGCGGTCGAGGACGTCGGGCCAACCTTGCCTAAATGTGAAAAGCCCTGTGTAGTCATAATCGAATAAAAATTCGTACTTGTCAAGTTAGCTCTTTCGCAATCGTCCACATCATCCTTATGGTTCCGACCACGCTAACATGCCCTCAGCGTATTTGGACTTGGCCCCCGTTTGGATTCAAGTCCAATGATGTGACTGAATTTTCACATGGAGCTCCACTGGTCACTTTCAGTTAGATAGTCTGGCCATACGGATCTGGATTTTTGACTAGTGCAATACACTAACATAGAATAGCCATTCACTTTCGATGTGCTGAGTAGGTACAGTAGGTCGTAACAAAATTTTAAGACCCCGTGATTACGTGAACGGCCGGTAATGATGAGACAATTCTGACACCCATACCGTAATCGTCTTCTTCCTTAAGCTCTTCTAGTAAGTTCCAGTAGGTGGGAACAACGAGTAACAACTTTCATTTGATGAGATGCACAAACTGCATACGATAGGAGCGGCCAGCCACGTGGATACCCTTCGTTCTAGGGTTTCTTGTCTTCCATCCTATCCGCATGTTGTCGACTTGGCTGACGGGTATTACGCTTGGTGGAGACTGTTGAAGAGTCCTTCCGAGGTTCATGTCGGTCCTCCAGGGTAGGAGCATCCGATTGGGGCTACACTTTTCATTCCGACGGAGACTTCAACGTTTTTAGGCTTCTAACCCGTCACTAAAAGGTCCCGAATGTGCATATAGACACAATTTGCTCTACGAACTGATTCGAACCGAGAATCGTTCCCACACAAATAAGCACCAGATTCTTAGCCCGGAATTTACTGGCAAGAATGCCACGTACTCCAGATGACAGCTGCCACATCGACATATTTCACCTAAATTCATGACTAAAATTCATCACTGAAATGCCGACGGAAAGTCCTTCGTCGCCAACCATGACAACCAGCTCTAGTGCGGTGCCTGACAACAGGTTTCCTAACCGGGCCCACTAACTGAAGAGTACAACACTGATGTTGTGCAGAACCATTTTGGCCATGTAGACGGAATCGTACATGCTCTAGAAACCCAAGAAAATGATCGAGACAAGACAATTTCGAAACGGCTAAAACCGTGAATGATCTTATGTTTCCAATTCACTTGGCCTATCAGGGCTAAGTGAATTTATTGTGGGGAAGAGTTTTTCCAAAGAGAACAACATTACTCTATGAGAAGGTAATTTGAAAGATGAAGACTACATAATGCAATTGCGAGTATTTTAAAATCATGATCAAATACTGTAACAAGAAACATAAAACCTGGTAAATGGGTATTAAATCGTCTATCTTACAAAACTATTATTATACGCCGACTGGTCGAATGTATGACGACGGCACTAGATTTTAAAACTGTACGAGAAGCTAATCTTTATCACCAGGCTATGCTAACTTGGCATTTGCCAAATTTGTCATAACTTAGTCTATTATGGCATCAGCCAATTTTTATTTATGACAAATATGACACTAATTTTAATTTGCTTGAATTACTTATAATGTATGCTTACTAGAGTGACAATATAATTAAGGAAGATATATACTCATCTTTCTCTTAGGTAATCATGGAGAAATCACCCTCCAAACATATAGTTTCAGAATACACGGTTTGGAAAATCTAAGTTCAAAAGTAATCCATGTTTCATCAAATTCCACGGATTCTGGCATTTGATCCACTGTTTTGCAGAGGATAACTTCTCTTTCTCATTCTATCAATGAATACATTCTCAATTTTGAGATCAAATAAAAGGCAGTAGAATTGTGTCAACTATGTTTACGTTATTATCCAAACACAATGGATCATAGGACGCAACAAAATGAGTAAGATAGTATTCAAAGAAAGTTCGTTTGACGTGTAATTACAGAGCATGATATTCACTCCATATTTGCTTTAAAGTGTTTACTTTCAAGATGTTTTGATTCCAGCTCTAGTCAATGTGGAACCTTAAAGTATTTTGTGATTCTAGCTTCATGTCGATTATTTTTTTTCACCGCTCATACTTGGCAAAAAGCTACAAAACCCTATGTAACGACACCATACGTGAAGATCTTCAGCCCATAGTCAAGTATGTGAGAGAGAGATTAAATGGCGTTCTACATTTCTTTGAAGACATTTCATCAACGTCAACAGCGAAGAAGAGAGAACAAAAACGTTTTAATAGTGAACAAGAACGAAAGGAGACTTGGACCTCCATTATTTATGGCATCACGCCAAAATTATTTATGACAAATATGGCATAGCTCCCCCAAATGCCATATCTGAAGAGGCCTGTTTATCACCTATTACCAAATCAAATCAATGATCAATTGCAAGCAAATACTATCCTACTGACACTTAAGTGTACTGTACTTCCAAGTATCGGCCAGGTGGCTAGAGAATGTTGCCAGGTAGGCATGTTCAGGTGGGGTGCAGAGTAGCTACAGTAAAGTAGACAGGCTGATGCGGAGTCATGGGTACCGATAACATCGAACAGTTCACGAATCCCGTGGGGGAGCGGGGAGCGTCGACGGTGGTGGTCTTATCAAGAAACTCCATGCGGAACAAAACAACGCATGGCACAAAAGTCAGTGGAAGGGTAGCAGAGCAAGTAGCAAGCAGCAAGCAGTCAGGTGGTGCGGGGTCATGGCAGTTAAACAGATGATGCATGTTCTTACGTGCACTGGTATAGCAGACAGCCCAATCGCCCCTACCATCTTTGTCCAATCCCGATTCCCGCAAATATCAGGTACCAGCCTAAAAAGTCCTCTCTTTGTAAATCCGGTTCTGGGGAAGTGCGGAGGATTTACTGGAACTGAGGAGCGATTTCGACTGAAGGGCAAGAACTTCCAATTCTTCTCCCTGTCGTCATCTTCTTCCTCCCCGTCCCCTATCACATCGATGGCTGTATTAACAGATCCCAAGCAGGTATGTCTAAGGTAGGCTAGCTGTTAGTCTTAATCCACAGGGCTACCTTCTCTTGATGTGTTACATTTGGTTGTCGTCGTGGACAATGGATGAGCCACACTCCGAGTATGGTGTCATGGCCGTGTCTTTCTATCAAGGAAATTGAACTTTGTCAAATGGCTTCTTCGCAATACATCGTGGAATACCAAGCTATCTTGTTGTATGCTAGACCGCCGAGGTTGACTGAGAGCCGAATTCGTCGTGAAATTGTCTCTGAAAGTAAAATTTGATCGATCACATCTTCATAACGATCACTTACAGTTGTAAGCTTTCATTCGCGGGTTATCAAACCCTTTGCGGGTTCTTTCGCACGAGCGTGATTTCCGATATGATTGTCGTTCGTCTGCCCTGCGCCTCTTGTTCGAGGCCCGTGCTTCTGTGGTGCATATTTTGTGAGTTGACGAATAAGAGATTGCAGGTCCTTGTTCCGATCGCCAATGATACGGAAGAAATGGAAGCCGTTATCGTTGCAGATGTCTTGCGTAGAGCAGGAGCCGATGTTACAATCGCATCAGTCGAGAGCGAGTTGCAAATTTTGGCATCTAGGAAGGTGAATTTGGTTGCAGACACGCACATAGCTTCCTGCGAGAGCCACCAGTACGATCTGATTGTTTTACCGGTACGTGTGAGTAGCTTGTGATGGATTTCCTCTAACTGATATTTTGATAATTACGTGCGTATGTGCTCAACTAGGACTATCATGTACAGAGTTTTAGTCATGTTACCATCCACTCTCGGTTCGCCTGGCAAAGTGCAGGAGTAGTTTTGACCTTCCTGGAAGTTACTTGGAGTGGACCCCATCTGTTCAATATCTTTTCGCCTTCTTCTGTGCAAAATGCGTGTCCAGACGTTCTCGAGCAAGGAATGTCGAAATTGGCTTTAGCTTGGCCTGTTAAGTTTTTTGTAATGTGCTCACTGAAGTTAGAAGATTTCAACTTTGCAACTATGGGATGGATTTAGGGTAAGGAGCTATGCACAAGATCGTCTGAAGCATTCCGTGGTGTCAGGGAGGCATGCCAGGTGCAGAACGATTGCGGGACACCCCAGCATTGCAGAAGTTAGTTCAAGCTCAAGCCGAGCAAAAGCGACTCTTTGCGGCCGTGTGTGCCGCCCCAGCTGTCGCTTTGCAAACCTGGGGTCTCCTCGACGGACTGAAGGCACGTTCAGCAGTGCTCACTCCGTTTGATGCATAACTTGCCTTGTTGACAATCTTGTTAGATATGATTGTTCGAGAAGCTCATATACCATTAATTAAGCACATCCTCCATATTGTTCAGTCTAAAGACTTTCAAATACGCAATGTTCATACAGCAGCCTTCTGCGTTTTCAACCAGGCAACGTGTCATCCCTCCTTCTCAGAGAAGTTGGCGAATCAGGAAGCTACCGGGTCGACGGTCGTACAAGATGGTCAGGCGACTACAAGCCGTGGCCCTGGCACGTGTTTTGAGTTTGCCCTCTCACTCGTGGAACAGCTATACGGCAAGGAAAAGATGGACGAGATTTCCAAGCCTCTGGTATAAATTTCGTTTGTTATATACAACTGTGTAATTGACCTCTGCAGCCTATATAACTTCAACTGGTTTCACTCATAATGAAATGTACTTGCACTTATGTGTCAACTAAATTCTGATGGGAATACGGAATCTGATGTCTTGAAAGTATTGGTCCCAAAATTCAAATCTACAGATAGTATAGCTGTTCTTTTCTAACAATATCTCACTATGATTTAGGCGGAGTCAGTCATCGCTCATTGTCCAGTGAAAATTTGTTCTTTGTTGTCCACAGAAAAATGTGCTATAGAACTTTATCTTTTACTTTATCACTTCCTTCACATTAGTACCAATGAACTTCTTCGTTACATGGTTGAATTGATGAAGTTTCACCTTGTACTTTCAGATGATTCGTCCGGAAAAGGTGAAACCGTCAGCAGAGGAGTACAATTCTTTAGAGTGGAAGGGGAGAGATGCCTCGAAAGCATTTCGTGTAAGTGTTGTTTTTTTTCCGATGCAAATGGATAGAAAAGAAACGGCCGTTGTTATTTTAAATCTGAATCGAACTAGCAGTTTTTTATTATATATCGTTTGTTCCACGGTTCATAGGTTCTTGTGCCTGTTGCGGATGGGGTGGAGGAGATGGAAGCTGTCATTATTATTGATGTGCTCAGAAGAGCAGGATTTGATGTGGTAGTAGCATCCGTGGAGAAGAAGCTAGAAATCGTAGCGTCTCGAAAGGTGAAAATTGTGGCTGATGCGCTTCTCGAAGATGTGGAAACATTAGAATTCAACGCTATCATATTACCAGTAAGTATCCTTCTCATCTCTCTATAGCTTCTATGTATATCCTGAAGCAATACGGGATTCACTAACAACTTGCTCACTTTGTGGTAAGGAGTGCAGAACTCCCGTACACTGTTCGATGAAGTACAGTCCATTGTGGAGTATGAGAGCGAATCGTGTCGCAATATGTTTTAGAGTCCAAGCTGTTAACAAAATCAATAGCCTTGGTCCGATGCCTAAATTAGCCGCACTTTTGGGAGTATTGTGAGGTGGATGATTTAGTTCAGGGTTTCTTGTTTATTATATCCAAACTTATAATTTATCTCATTTGTTGGGAAAGATCTCACGTGAAGAGTCCTTTCTCGTTCTCATGTTCTTCCCTCGTAATTTTCTTACTTCTAACCCGTCTTCTACTTACTCTCTTCCCTCCTTTCAGACAGTTTATGGTCTGTGACAGGCATGTACTGTAGGGTACAGGTTAGGTACTCTGGAAGGCCTGGTATCATAGTAAAATTGATGTTGTTGCTTACCTTCGTGTTACTTACATAAATGACTTCCTCAGCATGGACCACCTTTGTGCAGATGGTCGATGATTGGTGAACCACCTTAGTATTGAAGCTAGTTGGTACGATGCAGATGTGAGATGTTTTGATTGTTGCACACCATCGAAATATTGTAACTGGCCGTTTCAATGTCTGGATAGTAGAGGCAGTGATAACAGCGCAGACAATCTCAGTGACCTTAGATAGAAGATATCTCAATTATGTCTTTCTGGCTTGTGCAATCAGGGCGGGATGCCTGGAGCGGAACGTCTTTGTAACTGTGATACACTGACAAGAGTTCTTCGGAAGCAAGTAGACTCTAAAGGGATTTTTGGAGCCATTTGCGCGTCACCCGCTGTGGTGCTGGAGCCGAAAGGGTTTTTGAAGGTGATATCCTATTTTATCATCCATGTATATTCCTTGTCGTAGAATTGTAGAGCGTTGGCCGTTTGATATTTGTACGTACCATTTTGATGTCTTTGTGAATGAAGCCTTGGGTCTCGCGTTAAAGTTGCAAGGGTGCTGGGCGCTTTATTTCAGCACTATTTGAATATCTATGTCGTGTGCAAGAAAGAAGTAGTACTCATCATCTTACGCTAAATGATGGGTGATCAGGGAAAGAAAGCCACATCGTTTCCAAGCTTCTCCAAAGCTTTACCAGATCAAAGTGCCGTGGACGCCAGGGTTGTCATTGATGGATTATTAGTTACAAGTCGCGGTCCTGGAACAGCTATGGAGTTTGCTCTAGCAATTGTGGAGAAAGTATTAGGATTTGAGAAAGCATCTAGTTTAGCAGACGCGATGGTTCTACCGTACACAAAAATTTCAGTCAAACAGATGTGCCATTAGATCAGCTGTTCTCGTGGCCTCTGGCTATTTGTATATACATGGCCCAGGATACGTGAGTATATTTGATGGAAGTTTATATTCTTCGAAATGAACGGTTTTTTTCATTGCGTCAACGTGAGAAGCTTATGTCAAACAAGCCCTGCTTTTTTATTGTGGAAGAGTACCTAAATCCTAACACTGTAAACTTTTGGGGAACTGAGTGATTACAAATCGCCCGCAACACGGACTTTATAATTATTGGATGTGCGTCGAGTAGCTATAGTTTACGAAGAAGCTTGGAACAAATTTCTATGTGGAAACATAGAAAACCTCAGAGTCGTGTCAACGTATTTTCGGCGGAGTTGGAGGACGTGATTCGAAAACATGGCCAGAAGTACAGGACAGAGATCATTATCGCCGAATCTAGCTAAAAGTCAAATCTGAATTGCGAGCCTATGTCAGTGCCGAAACCATCGTAGAAGACGAAAATGGGTGAAATGGGCCCTTTTGCCTCAAGGATCTCTAGGCACAAATGTTGAAGTCGCGAAGACGGAAAATACGAAGTCGTCTAACGTCAGGTCAATACGCACATTCGCGGGTAAAACGCACAGGAAGAGGGATACTCGGAAAGTTAGTAGACCATGCAATTGGGATCCCTTGCAGACACGACCAAGAGGAGGCTCTTCAACATCTGAAAGCTGGTGTAGCAGAACACTGCGGTGGAGCAAAGTAAGCAAGAATCAAGGCAAATCTATTCCGAAGTCTATTGGATGAAAGTAGCCAAAGCCAAGTTCACTGAATTGAGAATGAACAACTTCAACAACAAGTTGGGCAGGAGTCAAATCAGTCCTACACCAAATTCTATCGATGAAAGAAGCTAAAGCCAAGTTCACCGAATTGAATGAGAGACTTCATCAACAAGTAGAGGAAATCTCTTGGCATCTTCATGGAGTTGAGACCGAATGGTGATTATTGACCACTCTCGAGCATAAGTGCTAGCAATACCTGCAACATTGAAAATGATATTAATTTCAGTAAGGCGAGTACAAGACATTTCGAGAAAATGATCAATTTAACATCTTCAATTTTGTCGTAAAGGAAATTACCTTCATCGAAATGGCAAAGAGAAATCATGGAATAAAAAATTACTTGAAGATTCACATTTACTACAGGGTTTTCCAATTAATTAGAGTAGGTTAATTGAATGAAAAAAGTAAAATGTGTTACATGTGCATGAAAAAAAGTACAATGTTTGCAAAATATCTAGCATATGATGAAAATCCATTTGTGGAAAGGTAATGTGTATCCTTTTTCACTAAATATACATTTTAAAGTGTTTTCATTCCAACAAATCGACATTTTTTATTTTCATCAATTTAACTTTGATTATTCGTAGACTATTTTTTTCCAGATAGTGCTCATGTTTAGTATGTTGTTGGATAGAAAATCTTATTCTTTTATGCCATTTTTTTTTCTACACTGATTTTCATATGTAGGTTCAAATTCACTTATAATAAGAAGAAAAGGTTCTTAATGCTTGTAAACACACTCATTAAATTTAGTGATGAACCACAAATATCATTAAGGATTTGATGATTTATCCCGGAGTCAACAGATTCTTGTTGCACTTACAAACTTTCAAACAGTTGTGCTCGTGGACGAGAAGTGTGATTGCTCAAAGATTAGTTAGCATTAAATTCTTTTAGTCCTCATGACAACCAACTTATTTCATATTGTATTTGAGATTTTCATACTTTCATTCTCGATCATTTGTCATTTTAAAGTTTGCAAATTTTGTGATATTTTGATGTTCTGATCTAAAAATTAATGCTAGTTCGAGATAGTCATAGCCAGACAGATAGATAAACACAGCCGGTGCTAGTGATACAATAAACAGAAGACAAGTTGGTGCATCCAACTATAAAAGATGATAAATCAAGAATCATGAACAATAAGTTAGTTCGGTGAAACTTAAGCCAATACACGAGACACAAAGTATAACGTGGTTCACCTTTTGGAGTTCTACGTCCCCGGCTAAGAAATGCGTTTTAAATTTAAATACAGAGTTTAGTACACTATGTGAAAAAGAAGTTCATCCAAAACCCTTGGCTAAAAATAGTACTAGCTAAAAATAGCTAGAATCCAAGGTTATTCCTTAACCAGAGTTAATGTCAAGACCAAGGACAAAGTTCTCACGGTTGGAACACGCGAGAGAGAATATATTGCAATGACCAAATAAATTTGTACTGTCTCAGTTCACTGAAGTTAAGTACCTCCATGACCTTTCTAGCTATCTTTAGCTAGGATTGAGATTACTACTTAACATGAATTAATTTCAACAATTAAGAACTGATAAATCAAATGACTGATTTTGATCATAATCCTGCCGTCTTCATAAATTTTTCAGTTAAATCATCGATATCATCAATAATCAGACGTAATCAGATAAGACCAAATTGTATGAATGCTAACAAGAAAAAAACATGAACAAAATATTTACAAGAGAAAATTATCTAACAAAAATTAAAATTGTAAAGTGCAAGATCACTTTTTTTATACAAAACCTTGAGCTTTAATTTTACTTTACTTTACTCTACTTAAATTGACTTAACACAACTTAACTAAAATTGTTTTTTTCTCATCAGCTATATTATTTTTCAGCTTGTAAATTTATTTGCTTTAAATCAAGTTTTGATCTTTTAGTAACTGCACTAGCTCTTCCGCTCTCATAGTATAATTTTCTTCAAATATTTTGACAAATATTTAATATTAGATTAGGAAAATTATTCTTCTTTCAAAATCAACGCAATGTCTGGATTCGTTCCGCGTTACAGCATTGCTTCCAATTGTAATTGCCATTGTAGCACGTGTGTAGCCCAGCCCATAAGGGCCATGGGGACTTGACCATCTTTAATATCAATATCATGATCTTCAAAATTAGATGAATTAGCCATTATTATAACACTAATGATTAAAAAATATTACACTTTAGCTTGTGTAATGGGATTATAAGACTCTAGTAACTAAAAATGAGCTGGAAATTACTAGGTTGTTAAGAATCACCAAAGCAAGTTCAGTGAAATATGTTGAGGAGAAAAGAAGTCATACATTTAGAGCCAAACCTCAGCTTGATTGGACCTGCCTTGAATTTGGTTGAAATCTAGCTAATTGATTGCCTTTCACCGCTATTTTTATACATCTTGTGTGGAGGAACCTGATGATTCTTAATCTTTCTGCCGGTGTGGGGCATGTCTTGAAAGTCGCGGAAGTCAGGATTTCGTGTAATGGCTTTGCATTGCACAAATTCCTGATTACCAAGTTTCCACAATTTTGGGATATGACATACTAAATTAGACACTCCAGTTTTCTTTCACATTATGCAACACACACATCAGAATTCGGACTATTGCGGAGCTGCACTATGGCATGCCAATACCATCCAGCAAACTGCAAGCAGTATAGCACAAAAATTTCATAAAAAGAACTTGGCATCGACACAAACATGTTGAGGAGATGTGAGATCAGAATTTGGAATGTCTTTTCTCAAAGTGCATCCGGATTTTATTAAAGTAAATGTGTAAGACATATATGCCACATCATCTGCATCCCCGAATGCCCTTGTAGACTCTAAAAAGTCGAAAGGATATATATTTGAGTCAGATTATTTACATGAATTTGTCCATGGAAGTAAAATTATGGCGGATGGAAGTAGGGAATTGAAATATGGCCAAGGAGCACGGAATCCCGAGCTTCCTTGATAAAATACAGTTATCTGTCATGAATTCGAGAGGAAATCTTTTTTTCCGGTGGTGACTGGTTGTAACCCAACTACTTCGCCCCTTTGATGGGTGTTGATGAATTTGGATACTGATGGATTTTGGTGCTGCCGTAGAGGATTTCATTCTTGCTATATCTAGAATTCTTGCTCTTCCAGAAACAGGTGCATGGAGATTTGCGAACCAAGTAATACACACTTTCCATGCTCATGAGTGCCGGTTGACTTTGACATGCAACTGATATCTTTTCAAAAAATTCGGTTCAGGATACATCTGATCTTGTGGTCAATCCCTATTTTGCTCGTGGAATTTACATGTATCGGTCCTTTGAGCTATGCAGAAAATCTATAAAATCAGATCGGGACTTTATTTCACTTCATTGTCTATACAGTTTCAAAACCTCTGGAATTGAAAGCGCTAGAGCAAGTTTTTTGAACGTGCATTGCGTGATATTTGCTCTATGTAGTCGTTGTTGACATCACTCTAAGATTTCGACCATCCTTATAGTTTGTTACATGTCCCTAAGCTTTCTTAGCTGAGGGTGATGATATGGTCGCAGGTTTGCGATGGCTATTCATGCCTTTCGTTCTTTGTTTACACAGCAAAACAATATATGAATTTTAGGTTCTTGTTCACTATCTAGATGGGTGACTATTAGATTTTTATGAACGATTTATACTTAGATTCGTGTGGGATATGCACATTTAAATGTATACATAAGATAAGATACAATATGTAGCAATACACATAACTATCTGTTCTGAGTACCACCCTACGAGACTGTGAAGATACACTTCGATTAAACAAATTTAGTGAACGGTTAGTTATCATTCACTTAGAGCTATTTAGCACTCACTCTACTATATCCAATTCTCTTATTGGTTGATGTAAGGTAGTAGAGATGCAATATCAACTAGAGGGTGTTTGATAATCAAATAAGACCTTATAGTAGGGTGAGGATTCATTAGGCGGAAATGAGTGACAATTAGCCCTCGCTAAATTTATCGCCAAGATGTGCTATTGTGTTATTTCTTGAATCTATAAGTCAATGTTGATGCCGAGCAAGCGTGCTGCTTGTATCTACTCCAAGGTCCAAATCCGAGGAGGACTACTACCAACTATTTGTGTGCCCAGGAGTTGAAGAAGTCCGTTTCAACCTTCTCCGGTAAGCTTTGTTCTCTCTGGTATTCAAGTATCAGTGATGTTAAGTAAACGTATTATTGTTGTTCTAGTTTATTCTAGACGTCTATAACATATAAGTGTAGGTCATAACACACGTAACTATATTACGACTTTATTTCTACTGAACGTGAGTATGTTTTTCTTTATGCTTTTATATAAACAGATCATAGTCAGCTCTTGGCAATTTTCTCACAAATCTTGATCTGCAACTTGCTGTGTATCATTGTGTACTTCATCTTGTTCATCCTTCTTGTTTCTCTGCATATTGTTTTCTAGGAATTTATAAAAAAATTGTGTCACTTTCGCTCTTTTTAATCGTCGCATTTATTTTACTAACTCTATCCTAAACCCGAAACTCTAACCTATTTATTAGCACATGTTAGTTAATGTCAAAGTAATCATATTACTCATCATGCCTCCTGCATTATTCATGACCATGCTAAACCAAGTGTGAAAACTTTGTTGTTTCTTAGCTCTTAATTGCAAACTCTTTGTAAATCTAGGGGTTTAAATCTTGCGTTTTTCTAGGATACCTGTTTATATACTATATCTCAAGCTTCGTAGGTTTTAGACTGGTTGTTAGTATATTATTCCTATTTACAATTAATTAAACACACATAAACAAGGTATGGGATGTTGTTTTTATCTATCATATCTCAAAGAAGATGACATAGATTGCCTCTCTAACGTACTGCAAAATCTCTCTGTTTTAAGTACCCAAGAGGAGATTGAGGAACAATCTTGCCGAATCTAGTAGATAAATCAATCCTCTTTCTAGATAGGGGAGTAGGCCTGGACCAGGTCCAAGAATGGACTGACGGAGCAATAGTTACAAAGAACGGGCCGAAGATTCTATCAGATGTAGGTAATAGAAACTTCAAAAATCAGGAGAGATAGAGACTCTGCGCTCACTAGAAGGAGAAGGTTCTACCTAGGCAACGAATCATCATCACATTGTCATGGATCTCGAACTATCAGCATACAGTCGGGGTTGATCTAGCCAAAGGCTTAATTATCATATGTGGGTTCCGTTACCGAAATAACAGGATCAAAGAGATGGCGTCTTTGCTACGATCTGTCGTCCTATCTCCACGACGGATCATAAGGATACTAGGAGCATGTGTCAAGTGGACCTCCGGAAACAAGGCACTTAAACATGTGAGGTTGCACATGGGTAGTATATGGGTACGGGAGATAGTCCGGGTTAAGGGTTAAATTAGTACATGTAGCATCTAGATGCAGTACAGTTGCTTACCCTATCGTCGGAGCTCGTATTCCATCTTGCTCTGGAAACTAAAGAACAGAAACATATGAGTGATAACAAAGCATTGATGTAAACAAATCCAATATATTTAATTGTTTGTACTGATTCAAATCTCTGATTAAATTCTGTTAACCTAACTCAAGTTAGGTATTATATCAATAAAGAGGTCTTCCATTGAAAATATAGCAAGACGAACAACTACTAGCATTGAACATTTTGTAAATATTTTAACAAAAAATCTCATTTTTTTCGTGGAAGTAGCCCAAAAGCTATGAAACACACATATTTTTTGATATTTTTTCTCATTCTTAGAATTTGCGTCAACTCATATTTTTTTCAGGCGCATAGGTGTTAGCGGGTGTGGTTGGAGGGAGAGTTAAGAGAGAAAGAAAAGGTGCTTGGTTATAAATAGCTCAAAGGAGTTCTAAATACTCTACATCAAGTTTTTTTTTAATAACTAACATAGATTTGTTTTTAGTCGAGAGCTAGCAAAAATTAAGTAGTATTTAAAATAAAATAAAGTAAAAATATATAGAAAGGTAATAGAGTTGATACTAAATTCTATTTTTTTTACTTTTGTGAAACCTACAAAATCACACGATGAATTAAAAATCCTATAATTTTCATGAACACATTAGTTGGATTGAATTTATAGTCAAAATTTGCAAGCTCAAACTTCCTTAATAAACATTGAATCTTTGATAAATGAAACATGATGTCATTATGTTTCATTCCATTGCCCATTACTTGATTTTCAAAAATATATAATGCATTTGATCCACAACAAAAAGTGTTGAAAATCTACTATCTTTATCTCATTTTAGTGATAAATATATTTAATCAAATAGTTTTTTTTGCAATTCTGTTGCCGCTGCATATTTAAATTCCTTTTTTAACTAAGTTATGGAATCTAAAATATTAATTTTAAACTAATGCATCCATCATCAAGTATAAACACATAATCAATTGTAATTATTTTTATGTATTCTAAAATTGCATATTCATTTGTTTTTATTGACCAAGCTATGTAATTTTGCAAGGTATGTTACAAATTAATGCATTCAACATCAAGTTTAAACACAATATTAGTTGTAAAGTTCATCTTGTTCATTGTACAAACATCAACATAGCTTTACACAAATCTAAAATTGTTCATAAGATCATTATAAAAGTCATAATTTGTATTTTTTTAGAGATATATAAGATTTCATTTCATATATTTTCATTGTAGCTAATCTAGATTTGATAAATATTAGTTCATCTTGTTTATTGGAAAATAAATATCAATTTTTGGTTATATAGTCAAAAACATGAGTCGTCCCTTGCTTTGTTGTGGAAAGTTGATTAAGTTATTATCATTTTAATGACATAAATTGAACATTGAGCCTTCAAAAGATGGAAACGTGTTATTAAATAAGTTCACACTCCTTGAAAATGTGTCATGCTGAATCATGTTATACACACAATAGATTATATCCAATAATTCACTCATAGATTATTTTTCAAAACTTTGTGAGCATTCATTTTTTACATACTCTTGTAATTGTCTACACCTTTCATTTTAAATGTAAAATTCAGTTGATTCTTGCAACTCTCAACGTTAAATTAAATTTTGACCCAAACAAGCATGTCATCAATTTATAATATTGGAATAAGAAAGTTAAAAATGTCATTATTTTCTTTTATATGTATACATGAATTATTATTACTTTTAAAAAATGAACTCATCATATTTTTCACCATCAAAAAGTTCATTTTGATGAGAAGGTTTGTGCGTACCTTAGTTATATCTCATCTTGTGACTTCAATCTTTCCGCAATATTTCTATGTTAACTATCATCGAAAGGTCTTAATAATGAGAAAAGCCTCGGACAACATTCCAATGATTTTCCAAACGTAGTGATACTTAGTACCACCCTTAACTTCATCCCAAAATACTATTAACCTTGGTTAGAGGTTAACATTGACATTACTAATAGTCCTTATATTACAATTGTTAAGGAAAAGGATCGTTAATATCTGACTCAATTCTTATTACAATTAGTTTTTGCTGTTCTTTCTCAACACCGTCCACAACGACCTCATGTCGATATAGTTATTAACCGAGACAATATATTTAAGTTATTGGAAAGTATGTAGAGATTGATATGAGTGAAGCCTTATCAAGAATGAGACTGGGTTCGAGACGCATGGAATAGGAATAGGCGGGATGCGGATTTATATGGGTGCGGACCTTAATCTTACTTAATAATGAGTGTATAATGTACATGACAATCAACAAATCTGGGTTGAGTGCATTAAGAAACATTGATAGAATGAGCTCGAATTCCGAATGGTGTTGAGAAATCCCGAAACTGCGATAGATTGTTGCTCATGATAAGGCATATTAGAACTGGGGCATCATTACGAACCTGGTCACACTATGCGAGAGAACATCGTAGAATACGCGTAACCTCGGATATCTCGCCTGTGTTACTGGTAAAGGCGACGGATTTCTCTCTATTTCTTTCTTTTGAAATACTGAGACCGTATTTTCATCGCGGCTGCGGTCGACTTTTTCGGATTTGCCGCGGCTTCCAATAAATGACTTTTAGCGATTGCATTTGATATCAACATTACTTTTTAACAGCGCGTAGGGATTGTGACGAATGCGGCGTTTGTGAGCTACTTTATGACTGTAAGATTAAACCGAGAATCGACATGTCTTCGCAGGAATATTTGACTGTGTACGCGAGGAAGAGCATAGTGGAGAAAAGCACAATCCAACAATCCCGATGAAAGCGAAGATGTTGCATCCAAGATTGGTCGAGCTAAACAAATTGACGAATTAGAGTGGCAGAACTAAAGACCGTGCTGTCGACTGTTTGAATACTCCAAGGAGCGTTACACCGACGTGCAAGAAATGCAAGAAAAGCTGGAAAAATCAAAGTATCTCCTAACGCGCGTGACCGGTATCTGTCATATTCTGGTGCATCGACAGCTCGGTGAGTTCTGTTCCTTGAAAACTAAATGCTCATATTGCTGACTTGTTAAGCTGAAATTTGAGAGTATGGATATTATTATTTACCAACGGGACTCTATTCACTAGTCTGTACTCTAGTGATCACGGGGGAGGCAATAGATAGGATTAAACTTATCTTAGAACAGACTACCATATCAGACCGCAAGAGCTTTTGATATAAATTAATTATGATTGTCCGGATGAAAACAGAAATTGAAAACTATAATACATGGAGCCAAGATTGTGCACCATATTAGACACGATAACTTTCAATCTAACAGCTCTTAGGGCCCATGTTTGAAACGTAACTAGATAACACAGACAGAATAAATAATACAGAACATTCAACAGTAATTAGGAGCACTCCAACTCAAGAGGCGGCGCATGCACGGACCTTAGTGTTGGTAAACTTGTATTGAAGACAGGAAATCGTACGCTACAACAGATCTTGTGATAGATATCTTGCCGGATCTTGGAGTTGATAGGAGTTGATACCCACTTTAACAAGACATAGAGAGATCTGCAAATCTAGATTTTGGGATGATTTCAAACCAGATTAAACAACCTGCACCGTCTTGCTGTTTCACAAGAAGCATAGGCCATAGTTTTCAGTGATTAGAGCTGTCTGATGATGGGAAAGGTCGACGGAAAGGAGATCGGTACGAACTCATGACCGAAGAAGCTGAATGCTACAAAACCAATACAGGCGTATTCTAGCGAGGGAGGCTCGCATGACCCCCACCCACCTTCTGTGGATATGTGCATGTCAAAAGAGTACTATCAGAAAACGAATTGCACAATTTGGAAGAAGAATACTTATCGTCTTAAAGACGCGAAGTGGCAGTCAAAGGTCAAGATTTCTTGGACATGTCTGCACATCAGTCAAAGCTTCTGGAAGATTACTCGGTTGTGAACATAATGTTCTCTTCCAAGTGCAATATGTTGTTGAAAGACAATATTCAGGAGAAGAGAGCAGCTTCCATATCCGAGCAACTGTTGTGATGATGCTCGATGAATTTCTAGGCAAAGTTTCGGGTATGTCTGATGGAGTGTTCATTGGCACCCAGACTTTGAGTACTGGCCCGTTACGGACTAGACACAAACACTTACATTTTGGGTTGCCATTGATAATTCCTGGATTAAAATTAGATGCATGCAGTTTGGTCCAGGAAAACATCTGGAGAATAATTTGAGGAATCATGTACATCTGCAAGGACATCGTGACAAGTCGCATACCATGACAGCTCTATTAGCTGAGGATCATATGCCAAAACTTGCTACAATTGATAGAGCAATGTGACTGTTCATCACGAGAGAAACTTACATGGGTCTGATATCAAATTAAGCACCGATAGCTGACGCGCATGAGAGGTGGCATTTTGATATAAGGGAGTCGCTGATTATGAATGTAGTGTGGGACTCACCCACTCACCCAATCGACAAACGTGAAGTTGTGAATGCAGTATGTCAGAAGAATATCCAGAACAGGTCCTGTACTTCATCGTTACAATAAACAAATCTGTGGAGGCTCTTCAAATCCTTAATGATCTAACGCCTATCCTAGTTCATGGGAGGAGTCATAGTGCTTCCATATTTTAAAGTAGTTTCAATTCTCCTGTGTATTTAGTGACTAGAATACTAATGTTCAGAAGAACTTGTACATACAAAGATATTAAACAAATTTTGAAGTATCTTCTACTAGAAGCCAACAATTCGAGTGGATTTAGGTACTTCAATGACTGTTTTTATCTTGGGTTACTATTGAAGCTATTTCTGAGGTAAGTATAATGGGATTAAGAGATAGTACCTTGAGAATGAGCTGGAGATTACTAGGTTGTTCAAAATCACTAAAGCAAGAGCAAGGAAAAATCTCGAGGAGAAAAGTTATACATTTGGAGCCAAACCTCAGCTTGGTATGGATCTGCCTTGAACTCGGTTGAATTGACGAATTTTCTTATTTCATTCCCTTTCACCACTATTCTTATAC
>AP031357.1:24560000-24565000 GCA_037833965.1 Marchantia polymorpha subsp. ruderalis
ATAAAAAATAAAACTAACAACTTCTCCGAATTTTCTTTACTTCCGATAAGGTTTCACATTATCTCTCCGCAAGAATCCTTCCCGAATAGAAATTAAGTCAAAATGCCATTTCTTTTTTCTCTTTTTTTTTTGTTTCCTCTATTCAAAGCATAATTACACGATCATTCCACAACTTTTTTAATTTGTATTTTTCCTTACTTTTTTATTTCGAAATCACTCATCGTCACAATTTCAAAATCCAAGTGTCAAATCTTCCCAATTGTGTGTAATTAGATCCTACCACTCCCAACACATCTATTAGATTTATTTTAGACCAATTCCAAATTGAATTATTTACAGATTCTCAAATCTAATCTAATATTCTCTAATTATAATTTTTTCCAATATCAACCCTGGAGAATTATATTTTCCTTCTATCATATAAGTGTTCTATATGCTTTTGGATCTATTATTTTGGCCTAAATTCCGTTTTTCAATCTAACAACGTTACAACCTATAAGATTAGATTACAACCCAGATTATTGTTTTCCCCCATACCCCCTCCATCATATAACACATGTTCCAACACTAGATGCATCGAAAACAAGCCCCGCATAACAAATTTGATTCTATTCTAAACATCTAATCCTCCCAGTATTAAACTAACCGTTGGATCATCTTGCAATTTATTCCTGGTGCTAAAAACTATTATTTAGAAGGATTCAACGGTTTGGATCATACTTTTCATGAAAGGTTAATTTTCTATTAATTGCACAAATTTCCAGCCGCCTTTTATGTTTTAGATAGAAATCATCAATTTAAATCGGATTTCAAGTTTCTAAATTACTTTAATATACATGTGACTTCCATCCAAATGTGAAAAACTATTTTTTACATCGATCATATCCACAATATATATCTTAGGGTGCATCAAGGTTTAGATGGATTGAAAATATTATCTATTCATTTGCAATCTGTGGTTTCTAAATTTCTTTCAACTCTGAATGTTTTATTTTAATTTATACACTTTTCAAATCGTTCAATTTCAATTTTCATATTTTTTTCTCTAAAAAACTTCATTATTCTATTTTAAATATGAATTATATATCTCAAGGTATCAATTTCTGTCAAATAGTATTTCAATATTTTCTTACTTTCTTTTGACGTCTGTCTAAATGCTAAAAGTCACTTTTGACATAGTTCATATATACAATTTTTATCTTTGAGTGCATCAAGGTTTATTTAGGTTGAAAATATTGTCTACTCATATTCAATTTGTGGTTTCTAAATTTATTTCATATCTTTGTCCTTTATTGTAATTTAAAGAATTTTTAGTTTATCCAATTTTCATTTCAATATATTTTTCCAAAAAAACGTCATTATTCTACTTTAAATTTGAATTATATATTTCTAGGTTTCAATTTTTTCCAATTAGTACTTGAATATTTTCTTTCTTTAATATGTGATCAAGGAAAATTCTTGGGATTGTTATTTCTATTCTCTAAATGACATTTTAGGTTTTTTTGTTTTAAAAAATCATTTTTCATTTTTATTTTTTCAAATAAAATTCCAAATTGGAATTTTTTTTCCAAATTACCAACATATATATTATCAATAATTTAATTCTTGTTCAAATATGCAAATTTTATGGAAATTGAGTCAAAATATAAAAAATAAGATTAAAATAATCTATCTATTTTTAAAAATAATTAAAAAAAATCTACAACATTCATTACATGTCACCAATGCTTTCAGACATGTTTCATTATATAGAATATTTTTTAATTCATTTTTAATTTGATTTTATGTGCATTTCTTATTACTTTATTTGCATATCTTTGATACTTAGTTATCTTTGTTATATATTCTTCCACTAGTTTAGATTTTATAAACTTTACAAAGTTCAAAAATCAAATCGGACCGTTAGATCTTTCTAATATTTAATCCATACGTTGAATTCATATTATAACTAATCTTGAACGGTTCAGATCTTAGATATGAATAATATTTACAATTACAATAATTGTTCCAATCTTTCATCACTTTTAATTCTTCCAAATCTTTGATATATTTCAATAATACAAGAAATGGTTATGTAAAACTTTAACTCATGTTTATCAAATTTATTGCTATTTTTAATTGAATTTTCAGATTCTCTACCATTGCAAAATAAAACTTCAAACTATGAAAAGATATATAGATCGTAAAATATTATTATTTTAAGCATAATTAAGGTAAAATATATAAAGATTAATTTTCTAATTTATTATTGTTAAACGATGATTTTTAGAATTTAAAATTACAATTTATTCTATTTTTTCTCAATTTTATATATTGTGTTTATGAATTAAATAGATTTTAGATTCAAGATTTATTTGAAATTTTTCAATAAATCTTGTTATTCATATTTCAATTTTAGAAATTATATTCTGATGTTTTTCAAACTTTCCATAATTATTATTGATTTTATTTCAGTTTTTAAGCTTATTTATTTTTAATTCTTTGTATATATTCTCTAAATTAGTACAATTGGTTCTAGAATTTATAATGTTATATTCTTCAATTTTGGGTGCATTCAAATTCTCAAATTGAAACAATTTGTGCAAAATATATAGAATTGAACCATAAGTCACTAAGGAAGTGATAATCGTGCATGGAAGAATGATTTTCTTCATTCGAGAAATGTAATAAAGTGAATATAACAACTTCGGAAGAATCTTCTCAGGTGGTTATTGGTTTTTGAATCACAAAGTTTGGATCCGGGACGAAGAAGTTATGGGACTTCATTTGAACTGTCCACATATACTCTAGACCAGGGCTCCAACCATTTTCCAACCCAAATACGATCTGCGGATCTCAATAGACGAAGTACACACAAAGAGAGCTCCTCTTCAAGATCTGACGTTCGGACGAAGAATCACTCGAGTTGGAGATTGGAGTAGGAAGTTATGGCCATCTGAGTGCACTTGCCCTAAGTTGGACGCTAGCAGACCTTCTTTGTTACAGAGGCGAGATGTTCGGAGATGAGTCTGGAAGGCAAAAACAAATATATCCGAGTAAGCGCATCGTCAGGACAGAACGAACGAACCAAAAACCAGCCCATTTCCGGCCCGGATGAAAAAGTTATGGCCTTCGGGGTGATCTGCACCCGTGTTTGGCGCGAGGATGACGTGCGTTGTTCCCCAGTGTCGGAACATTGTTCCCCGGTGTCGGGACAGCGTGTTCTCATTTCAGATCCGTAGACCACGAAATTTGGTAGGCAAGGAGAAGCCGGCAGATCTAAACGACGGGTGAAAGAATCAATCCATTCGGATCTGAGGTGGCAAAGTTATGCCCAATCTCATCCTCGATGTCCGAGACATCCGGAACTCAGGTGTCCCGGTTGACTCACCCACGAGACAGCATCGGAACACTGTGTTGGCGTTTCGGGTCCGTACTTCACGAAATTCAACAGGTGATGAGAGCATGGTGGATCCAAGAGACCGTAAAAAGAATCAGTCCATTTACTCCTGCGGTTAGAAAGTTATGTCGAACGTAACTCTCAATGTTCGAGACATTCGGAGTTCAGGCGCCTCGGTTTAGGTCACCCACGAGACAGCGTCAGATCGTTTCGTCTCCGTTTGCCACAAAATTCGGCTCGCGGATGGGTACAGCCAAGGATGACTCTACGCCGTAACAAAAAATGCAGTTCAATGTGCTGTCTGTAAGTTATTGCATTAGTCTTTGCACATTGGGCGCATTCCTAGGTTTGGGGTCGGGTTTTGGCAGGGAAGTTTGTATTCCGTTGAGGAATGCGGAAAGAAATATATCCGACTGTGCGCCTCGTCGCCTTTGAGCGTCAAGACCAAAAATTGGATGATTTGCTCTTTGGAGCAGGAAGTTATGACGTTTGTAGTGTTTTTCCAACACTTAGTTTTTTCAAGAAAAAAACGGCTACCAGTATAATTTTCGCGGCCCAAAGAGGAGGGCGGGTCAAGCGAGTTCCAGAAGTATATATAAGGAGTAGATGCGTGGCTGAGGTGAGCTTTGCGCCAATTAGCGCCTCTTCTCGCTTAGCGGCGTGGCCATCCCACGTTTGGACTAGGCGTCCGTGCGCCTGGCTCCCGAGCACCCTTTCCGACCGTAGACGGTGCACGGACGGGGAACCGGTCGACCGTGCGGTACCCGTTGACGGACTGCAGACCGTCCCCACGGGCGCAATCGCGGCGCGAGTAACGAGGTTCCGACAGCGTGTCTCCAAGGTGTCGGGAGGTTTCGCCCACGTGTCTCTAAACCCTAAGTCCTAGGGGGCCAGACCTCCAGAGGTCAACAGGGATGCGGTTGACCGTGCCTTTGTGGACCGCCGTGCGAGTACGCGGCCAGGTCGGACGCAAGTCGGGTGTCAGTTCAGTTTAGGGTTTAGATGTGGGGCGCCGGTCGGATGTCAGGATCACGTGTCTCACGCTGTCTCCGTCCTGTCGGGCGTGAGTGGGATGTCCCGACCGCGTGTCTCCGATGTCCCGAGCGCGACGCGTCTCCGGTGTCTCGATTCCTGTCGGGCGCGAGCCGGATGTCTCGAACGCGTGTCTCAGCTGTGGTTCATTTACTTAGCCGCAGACAGGAAAAAAACGGCTACCAGTATAATTTTCGCGGACCAAAGAGGAGGGCGGGTCAAGCGAGTCCCAGAAGTATATATGAGGGGGTAGTGATGCCCTCTCGGAGTGCCACACAAATCAACCGACGTCAAACATCTGGTGAGAACCCACGGTAAGGGGGTCTACGGGCCCACCGCTGTTGGGGAACTGCCCAGTCTCGATGGTGCAGGCGAACGTTGAGTGGTAGTACCGGCGGCGCAAGTCGCGGTGCAAACCCAAGGTGAACCCACCCGAGGTACCGGAGCTTGGGCGCGAACGCGCATCCATCAGGCTCGAACCGTGCCGAGGGATACCGAGGTACCGGAGCTTGGGCGCGGACGCGCATCCATCAGGCTCGAACCGTGCCGAGGGACGGGGAACCGCCAGCCCTTCCAGGTGGTGAGGGGG
>AP031357.1:24575000-24577004 GCA_037833965.1 Marchantia polymorpha subsp. ruderalis
CGAAACACTCCCTCAAAGGTCTTGACTGTTTTGCGCCCCGTCGTAGTTTCGGCTCATTGCCCCGAAAAGGTCTTGACTGTTTTGCGCCCTGTCGCAGTTTTGGCTGAGTGCCCCGAAAAGGTCTTGACTATTTTTTCCTTGGGCCGCAAGTGGGCCTCTATGCAATTGAGACTCTTAGTGTCTCACGCTGTCTTTCGCCCGAAACACTTGCCCAAAGGTCTTGACTGTTTTGCGCCTCGTCGTAATTTTGGCTCATTGCCCCGAAAAGGTCTTGACTGATTTGCACCCACTCGCAGTTTCGGTTCATTGCCCCGAAAAGGTCTTGACTGGGTTTAGTTTAGGTTTAGGTTTAGGGTTCAGTTTAGTTTAGTTCTGCCTCCCAACTCGGCCCATTGCCCCGAAAAGGTCTTGACTGATCTGCGCCCGAACACCGTTTTGGGCGCAAGTTCTGTCTGGCTAACGGGCTTTCCTAACCCTAAACTTCCTTTCTGGTCGGACGGGTTTGGCGGAACCTTTGGCCGCACCTTACCCTCTTCATCTACACCGGAAACTCCTTCCTTGACGTGATGCGGTCATACCAGGGCTACTACACCAGATCCCATCAGAACTCTGCAGTTAAGCGCCCTTGGGCCGGAATAGTACTGGGATGGGTGACCTCCCGGGAAGTCCCGGTGCCGCATCCAACCTTTTTGAAAAAAATAATAATCCCTAAGTCTTTAAATTATCCTTTGGTAAAAAGTCGTAAATTCCCCATGTAGCCGAATAAAAAATAAAACTAACAACTTCTCCGAATTTTCTTTACTTCCGATAAGGTTTCACATTATCTCTCCGCAAGAATCCTTCCCGAATAGAAATTAAGTCAAAATGCCATTTCTTTTTTCTCTTTTTTTTTTGTTTCCTCTATTCAAAGCATAATTACACGATCATTCCACAACTTTTTTAATTTGTATTTTTCCTTACTTTTTTATTTCGAAATCACTCATCGTCACAATTTCAAAATCCAAGTGTCAAATCTTCCCAATTGTGTGTAATTAGATCCTACCACTCCCAACACATCTATTAGATTTATTTTAGACCAATTCCAAATTGAATTATTTACAGATTCTCAAATCTAATCTAATATTCTCTAATTATAATTTTTTCCAATATCAACCCTGGAGAATTATATTTTCCTTCTATCATATAAGTGTTCTATATGCTTTTGGATCTATTATTTTGGCCTAAATTCCGTTTTTCAATCTAACAACGTTACAACCTATAAGATTAGATTACAACCCAGATTATTGTTTTCCCCCATACCCCCTCCATCATATAACACATGTTCCAACACTAGATGCATCGAAAACAAGCCCCGCATAACAAATTTGATTCTATTCTAAACATCTAATCCTCCCAGTATTAAACTAACCGTTGGATCATCTTGCAATTTATTCCTGGTGCTAAAAACTATTATTTAGAAGGATTCAACGGTTTGGATCATACTTTTCATGAAAGGTTAATTTTCTATTAATTGCACAAATTTCCAGCCGCCTTTTATGTTTTAGATAGAAATCATCAATTTAAATCGGATTTCAAGTTTCTAAATTACTTTAATATACATGTGACTTCCATCCAAATGTGAAAAACTATTTTTTACATCGATCATATCCACAATATATATCTTAGGGTGCATCAAGGTTTAGATGGATTGAAAATATTATCTATTCATTTGCAATCTGTGGTTTCTAAATTTCTTTCAACTCTGAATGTTTTATTTTAATTTATACACTTTTCAAATCGTTCAATTTCAATTTTCATATTTTTTTCTCTAAAAAACTTCATTATTCTATTTTAAATATGAATTATATATCTCAAGGTATCAATTTCTGTCAAATAGTATTTCAATATTTTCTTACTTTCTTTTGACGTCTGTCTAAATGCTAAAAGTCACTTTTGACATAGTTCATATATACAATTTTTATCTTTGAGTGCATCAAGGTTTATTTAGGTTGAAAATATTGTCTA
>AP031358.1:7500-12500 GCA_037833965.1 Marchantia polymorpha subsp. ruderalis
CCCCCGTCAGATCTGAGGACGTGCGGTCGCCCGCCCGCCCCGCAACCCGTTGAGAACCTTCGACGCGTCCGCGGCACGCCCCCTCACCACCTGGAAGGGCTGGCGGTTCCCCGTCCCTCGGCACGGTTCGAGCCTGATGGATGCGCGTCCGCGCCCAAGCTCCGGTACCTCGGTATCCCTCGGCACGGTTCGAGCCTGATGGATGCGCGTTCGCGCCCAAGCTCCGGTACCTCGGGTAGGTTCACCTTGGGTTTGCACCGCGACTTGCGCCGCCGGTACTACCACTCAACGTTCGCCTGCACCATCGAGACTGGGCAGTTCCCCAACAGCGGTGGGCCCGTAGACCCCCTTACCGTGGGTTCTCACCAGATGTTTGACGTCGGTTGATTTGTGTGGCACTCCGAGAGGGCATCACTACCCCCTCATATATACTTCTGGGACTCGCTTGACCCGCCCTCCTCTTTGGTCCGCGAAAATTATACTGGTAGCCGTTTTTTTCCTGTCTGCGGCTAAGTAAATGAACCACAGCTGAGACACGCGTTCGAGACATCCGGCTCGCGCCCGACAGGAATCGAGACACCGGAGACGCATCGCGCTCGGGACATCGGAGACACGCGGTCGGGACATCCCACTCACGCCCGACAGGACGGAGACAGCGTGAGACACGTGATCCTGACATCCGACCGGCGCCCCACATCTAAACCCTAAACTGAACTGACACCCGACTTGCGTCCGACCTGGCCGCGTACTCGCACGGCGGTCCACAAAGGCACGGTCAACCGCATCCCTGTTGACCTCTGGAGGTCTGGCCCCCTAGGACTTAGGGTTTAGAGACACGTGGGCGGAACCTCCCGACACCTTGGAGACACGCTGTCGGAACCTCGTTACTCGCGCCGCGATTGCGCCCGTGGGGACGGTCTGCAGTCCGTCAACGGGTACCGCACGGTCGACCGGTTCCCCGTCCGTGCACCGTCTACGGTCGGAAAGGGTGCTCGGGAGCCGGGCGCACGGACGCCTAGTCCAAACGTGGGATGGCCACGCCGCTAAGCGAGAAGAGGCGCTAATGGGCGCAAAGCTCACCTCAGCCACGCATCTACTCCTTATATATACTTCTGGAACTCGCTTGACCCGCCCTCCTCTTTGGGCCGCGAAAATTATACTGGTAGCCGTTTTTTTCTTGAAAAAACTAAGTGTCGGAAAAACACTACAAACGTCATAACTTCCTGCTCCAAAGAGCAAATCATCCAATTTTTGGTCTTGACGCTCAAAGTCGACGAGGCGCACAGTCGGATATATTTCTTTCCGCATTCCTCAACGGAATACGAACTTCCCTGCCAAAACCCGACCCCAAACCTAGGAATGCGCCCAATGTGCAAAGACTAATGCAATAACTTACAGACAGCACATTGAACTGCATTTTTTGTTACGGCGTAGAGTCATCCTTGGCTGTACCCATCCGCGAGCCGAATTTTGTGGCAAACGGAGACGAAACGATCTGACGCTGTCTCGTGGGTGACCTAAACCGAGGCGCCTGAACTCCGAATGTCTCGAACATTGAGAGTTACGTTCGACATAACTTTCTAACCGTAGGAGTAAATGGACTGATTCTTTTTACGGTCTCTTGGATCCACCATGCTCTCATCACCTGTTGAATTTCGTGAAGTACGGACCCGAAACGCCAACACAATGTTCCGATGCTGTCTCGTGGGTGAGTCAACCGGGACACCTGAGTTCCGGATGTCTCGGACATCGAGGATGAGATTGGGCATAACTTTGCCACCTCAAATCCGAATGGATTGATTCTTTCACCCGTCGTTTAGATCTGCCGGCTTCTCCTTGCCTACCAAATTTCGTGGACTACGGATCTGAAATGAGAACACGCTGTCCCGACACCGGGGAACAACGCACGTCATCCTGGCGCCAAACACGGGTGCAGATCACCCCGAAGGCCATAACTTTTTCATCCGGGCCGGAAATGGGCTGGTTTTTGGTTCGTTTGTTCTGTTCTGACGATGCGCTTACTCGGATATATTTGTTTTTGCCTTCCAGACTCGTCTCCGAACATCTCGCCTCTGTAACGAAGAAGGTCTGCTAGCGTCCAACTTAGGGCAAGTGCACTCAGATGGCCCTAACTTCCTACTCCAGTCTCCAACTCGAGTGATTCTTCGTCCGAACGTTAGATCTTGAAGAGTAGCTCTCTTTGTATGTACTTCGTCTATTGAGATCCGCATATCGTATTTGGGTTGGAAAAAGGTTGGAGCCTTGGTCTAGAGTATATGTGGACAGTTCAAATGAAGTCCCATAACTTTTTCGTCTCGGATCCAAACTTTGTGATTCAAAAACCAATGACCACATGAGAAGATTCTTCCGAAGTTGTTATATTCACTTTACTACATTTCTGGAATGAATAAAATCATTCATCCATGCACGATTATCCCTTCCTTAGTGACTTATGGTTCAATTCTAGATATTTTGCACAAATTGTTTGAATTTGAGAATTTGAATGCACCCAAAATTGAAGAATATAATATTATAAATTCTAGAATCAATTGTACTAATTTAGAGAATATATACAAAGAATTAAAAATAAATAAGCTTAAAAACTGAAATAAAATCAATAATAATTATAGAAAGTTTGAAAAAACATCAGAATATAATTTCTAAAATTGAAATATGAATAATAAGATTTATTGAAAAATTTCAAATAAATTATGAATCTAAAATCTATTTAATTTATAGAACACAATATATAAAAATGAGAAAAAATAGAATAAATTGTAATCTTAAATTATAAAAATCATCGTTTAACAATAATAAATCAGAAAACTAATCTTCATATATTTAACCTTAAATGTATTAAAAATAATAATATTTTACAATCTATATATCTTTCATTAGTTTGAAATTTTATTTTGCAATGAGAGAGAATCTGAAAATTCAATTAAAAATAACAATAAATTTGATAAACATCAGTTAAAATTGTCTATAACCATTTTCTGTATTATTGAAATATATCAAAGATTTGGAAGAATTAAAAGTGATGAAAGATTGGAAAAATTATTGTAACTGTAAATATTATTCAGATGTAAGATCTGAACCGTTCAATATTAATTATAATATGTATTCAACGTGTGGAATAAATATTAGAAAGATCTAACGGTGCGATTTGATTTTTGAACTTCGTAAAGTTTATAAAATCTAAACTAGTGTAAGAATATATAACAAAGACAACTAAGTATCAAAAATATGCAAATAAAGTCATAAGAAATGCACATAAAATCAAATTAAATATGAATTAAAAAATCTTCTATATACTGAAACATGTCTGAAAGCATTGGTGACATGTAATTAATATTGTATATTTTTTTAATTAGTTTTTAAAATAGATAGATTATTTTAATCTTATTTGTTATATTTTGACTCAATTTCCATAAAATTTTCATATTTGAACAAGAATTAAATTATTGATAATATATATGTTGATAATTTGGAAAAAAAATTCCAATTTGGAATTATATTTGAAAAAATAAAAATGAAAAATGATTTTTTAAAACAAAAAAACCTAAAATGTCATTTAGAGAATAGAAAAAATAATCCCAAGAATTTTCCTAGATCACATATTAAAGAAAGAAAATATTCAAATACTAATTGGAAAAAAATGAAACCTAGAAATATATAATTCAAATTTAAAGTAAAATAATGACGTTTTTTTGTAAAAATACATTGAAATGAAAAACGAATAAAATAAAAATTCTGTAAATTACAATAAAAGACAAGGGTATGAAATAAATTTAGAAACCACAAATTGAATATGAGTAGACAATATTTTCAATCTAAATAAACCTTGATGCACTCAAAGATAAAAATTGTATATATGACCTATGTCAAAAGTGACTTTTAGCATTTAGACAGACGTCAAAAGAAAGTAAAAAAATATTGAAATACTATTTGACAGAAAATGATACCTTGAGGTATATAATTCATATTTAAAATAGAATAATGAAGTTTTTTAGAGAAAAAAATATGAAAATTGAAATTGAACGATTTGAAAAGTGTATAAATTATAATAAAACATTCAGAATTGAAAGAAATTTAAAAATCACAGATTGCAAATGAATAGATAATATTTTCAATCCATCTAAACCTTGATGCACCCTAAGATATATATTGTGGATATGATCGATGTAAAAAATAGTTTTTAACATTTGGATGGAAGTCACATGTATATTAAAGTAATTTAGAAACTTGAAATCCGATTTAAATTGATGATTTCTATCTAAAACATAAAAGGCGGCTGGAAATTTGTGCAATTAATAGAAACTTAACCTTTCATGAAAAGTATGATCCAAACCGTTGAATCCTTCTAAATAATAGTTTTTAGCACCAGGAATAAATTGCAAGATGATCCAACGGTTAGTTTAATACTGGGAGGATTAGATGTTTAGAATAGAATCAAATTTGTTATGCGGGGCTTGTTTTCGATGCATCTAGTGTTGGAACATGTGTTATATGATGGAGGGGGTATGGGGGAAAACAATAATCTGGATTGGAATCTAATCTTATAGGTTGTAACGTTGTTAGATTGAAAAACGGAATTTATGCCAAAATAATAGATCCAAAAGCATATAGAACACTTATATGATAGAGGGAAAATATAATTCTCCAGGGTTGATATTGGAAGAAATTATAATTAGAGAATATTAGATTAGATTTGAGAATCTTTAAATAATTCAATTTGGAATTGGTCTAAAATAAATCTAATAGATGAGTTGGGAGTGGTAGGATCTAATTACCCACAATTGGGAAGATTTGACACTTGGATTTTGAAATTGTGACGATGAGTGATTTCGAAATAAAAAAGTAAAGAAAAAAAATACAAATAAAAAAAGTTGTGAAATGATCGTGTAATTATGCTTTGAATAGAGGAAACAAAAAATATCCAGGAGAAAAAAGAAATGGCATTTTGACTTAATTTCTATTCGGGAAGGATTCTTGCGGAG
>AP031358.1:22500-27500 GCA_037833965.1 Marchantia polymorpha subsp. ruderalis
ACTTGCGGAAGCGCAACAGCGGGCAGGCCTTCTTAGCGGCGCCATCTCGGTCCGGCACGAGCCAGAAGGAGCATCGGGAGTCGGGCGTCCGGACTGGCTCCTCCAACTGGAGTTCAATCCGGACGGCCGACGCCTGCGTTCCGACGGACACGTACCGCGGGAAGGCGGCGACCCGACGAGCCAGAGCATATCCTGACCCGGTGAATTCGCGACGGTTTGACGATGCAGGAACCGGCTCGCGGGGTGTTCACCTAGGATTTCTCCGAAGGCTCGACGGGTCGTCGTCTTCGCCGAGGAGGCACCCCGGGAGAGACCCGACCCGAAGGTCGGACCCGTCCCGAGGCGCCCCCATCGTCATAGATGGGGTGTACAGCATGCCTCTCACCTCAAGTCACAACCCTTAGTTCGGGCTGAGCGCTCCCACGTTCTCACGTTCCCGCCTACTCGGGCGCCCCTTTCGGGGCCTTCCGATCCAGCGACCACTCGAGGCCACGAGGGAACATGCCATGGCACCCCGGCTTCGCCCCAGCACCTCGCGGCGCCGAAACTAGCAAGATGTCACAACGTGTGCCCCCATGGCGCCGTCGTGGGACCCCTCCCGACGGTCCGCTGCACGGCTTGCGCCGCTCGCAGACCACCGTGGGAGTCCCGAAACACACAGCGTGCGTCTCGGTCTATGCAACATTCGTGTATGGACACAAGCCCCCGTCAGATCTGAGGACGTGCGGTCGCCCGCCCGCCCCGCAACCCGTTGAGAACCTTCGACGCGTCCGCGGCACGCCCCCTCACCACCTGGAAGGGCTGGCGGTTCCCCGTCCCTCGGCACGGTTCGAGCCTGATGGATGCGCGTCCGCGCCCAAGCTCCGGTACCTCGGTATCCCTCGGCACGGTTCGAGCCTGATGGATGCGCGTTCGCGCCCAAGCTCCGGTACCTCGGGTAGGTTCACCTTGGGTTTGCACCGCGACTTGCGCCGCCGGTACTACCACTCAACGTTCGCCTGCACCATCGAGACTGGGCAGTTCCCCAACAGCGGTGGGCCCGTAGACCCCCTTACCGTGGGTTCTCACCAGATGTTTGACGTCGGTTGATTTGTGTGGCACTCCGAGAGGGCATCACTACCCCCTCATATATACTTCTGGGACTCGCTTGACCCGCCCTCCTCTTTGGTCCGCGAAAATTATACTGGTAGCCGTTTTTTTCCTGTCTGCGGCTAAGTAAATGAACCACAGCTGAGACACGCGTTCGAGACATCCGGCTCGCGCCCGACAGGAATCGAGACACCGGAGACGCATCGCGCTCGGGACATCGGAGACACGCGGTCGGGACATCCCACTCACGCCCGACAGGACGGAGACAGCGTGAGACACGTGATCCTGACATCCGACCGGCGCCCCACATCTAAACCCTAAACTGAACTGACACCCGACTTGCGTCCGACCTGGCCGCGTACTCGCACGGCGGTCCACAAAGGCACGGTCAACCGCATCCCTGTTGACCTCTGGAGGTCTGGCCCCCTAGGACTTAGGGTTTAGAGACACGTGGGCGGAACCTCCCGACACCTTGGAGACACGCTGTCGGAACCTCGTTACTCGCGCCGCGATTGCGCCCGTGGGGACGGTCTGCAGTCCGTCAACGGGTACCGCACGGTCGACCGGTTCCCCGTCCGTGCACCGTCTACGGTCGGAAAGGGTGCTCGGGAGCCGGGCGCACGGACGCCTAGTCCAAACGTGGGATGGCCACGCCGCTAAGCGAGAAGAGGCGCTAATGGGCGCAAAGCTCACCTCAGCCACGCATCTACTCCTTATATATACTTCTGGAACTCGCTTGACCCGCCCTCCTCTTTGGGCCGCGAAAATTATACTGGTAGCCGTTTTTTTCTTGAAAAAACTAAGTGTCGGAAAAACACTACAAACGTCATAACTTCCTGCTCCAAAGAGCAAATCATCCAATTTTTGGTCTTGACGCTCAAAGTCGACGAGGCGCACAGTCGGATATATTTCTTTCCGCATTCCTCAACGGAATACGAACTTCCCTGCCAAAACCCGACCCCAAACCTAGGAATGCGCCCAATGTGCAAAGACTAATGCAATAACTTACAGACAGCACATTGAACTGCATTTTTTGTTACGGCGTAGAGTCATCCTTGGCTGTACCCATCCGCGAGCCGAATTTTGTGGCAAACGGAGACGAAACGATCTGACGCTGTCTCGTGGGTGACCTAAACCGAGGCGCCTGAACTCCGAATGTCTCGAACATTGAGAGTTACGTTCGACATAACTTTCTAACCGTAGGAGTAAATGGACTGATTCTTTTTACGGTCTCTTGGATCCACCATGCTCTCATCACCTGTTGAATTTCGTGAAGTACGGACCCGAAACGCCAACACAATGTTCCGATGCTGTCTCGTGGGTGAGTCAACCGGGACACCTGAGTTCCGGATGTCTCGGACATCGAGGATGAGATTGGGCATAACTTTGCCACCTCAAATCCGAATGGATTGATTCTTTCACCCGTCGTTTAGATCTGCCGGCTTCTCCTTGCCTACCAAATTTCGTGGACTACGGATCTGAAATGAGAACACGCTGTCCCGACACCGGGGAACAACGCACGTCATCCTGGCGCCAAACACGGGTGCAGATCACCCCGAAGGCCATAACTTTTTCATCCGGGCCGGAAATGGGCTGGTTTTTGGTTCGTTTGTTCTGTTCTGACGATGCGCTTACTCGGATATATTTGTTTTTGCCTTCCAGACTCGTCTCCGAACATCTCGCCTCTGTAACGAAGAAGGTCTGCTAGCGTCCAACTTAGGGCAAGTGCACTCAGATGGCCCTAACTTCCTACTCCAGTCTCCAACTCGAGTGATTCTTCGTCCGAACGTTAGATCTTGAAGAGTAGCTCTCTTTGTATGTACTTCGTCTATTGAGATCCGCATATCGTATTTGGGTTGGAAAAAGGTTGGAGCCTTGGTCTAGAGTATATGTGGACAGTTCAAATGAAGTCCCATAACTTTTTCGTCTCGGATCCAAACTTTGTGATTCAAAAACCAATGACCACATGAGAAGATTCTTCCGAAGTTGTTATATTCACTTTACTACATTTCTGGAATGAATAAAATCATTCATCCATGCACGATTATCCCTTCCTTAGTGACTTATGGTTCAATTCTAGATATTTTGCACAAATTGTTTGAATTTGAGAATTTGAATGCACCCAAAATTGAAGAATATAATATTATAAATTCTAGAATCAATTGTACTAATTTAGAGAATATATACAAAGAATTAAAAATAAATAAGCTTAAAAACTGAAATAAAATCAATAATAATTATAGAAAGTTTGAAAAAACATCAGAATATAATTTCTAAAATTGAAATATGAATAATAAGATTTATTGAAAAATTTCAAATAAATTATGAATCTAAAATCTATTTAATTTATAGAACACAATATATAAAAATGAGAAAAAATAGAATAAATTGTAATCTTAAATTATAAAAATCATCGTTTAACAATAATAAATCAGAAAACTAATCTTCATATATTTAACCTTAAATGTATTAAAAATAATAATATTTTACAATCTATATATCTTTCATTAGTTTGAAATTTTATTTTGCAATGAGAGAGAATCTGAAAATTCAATTAAAAATAACAATAAATTTGATAAACATCAGTTAAAATTGTCTATAACCATTTTCTGTATTATTGAAATATATCAAAGATTTGGAAGAATTAAAAGTGATGAAAGATTGGAAAAATTATTGTAACTGTAAATATTATTCAGATGTAAGATCTGAACCGTTCAATATTAATTATAATATGTATTCAACGTGTGGAATAAATATTAGAAAGATCTAACGGTGCGATTTGATTTTTGAACTTCGTAAAGTTTATAAAATCTAAACTAGTGTAAGAATATATAACAAAGACAACTAAGTATCAAAAATATGCAAATAAAGTCATAAGAAATGCACATAAAATCAAATTAAATATGAATTAAAAAATCTTCTATATACTGAAACATGTCTGAAAGCATTGGTGACATGTAATTAATATTGTATATTTTTTTAATTAGTTTTTAAAATAGATAGATTATTTTAATCTTATTTGTTATATTTTGACTCAATTTCCATAAAATTTTCATATTTGAACAAGAATTAAATTATTGATAATATATATGTTGATAATTTGGAAAAAAAATTCCAATTTGGAATTATATTTGAAAAAATAAAAATGAAAAATGATTTTTTAAAACAAAAAAACCTAAAATGTCATTTAGAGAATAGAAAAAATAATCCCAAGAATTTTCCTAGATCACATATTAAAGAAAGAAAATATTCAAATACTAATTGGAAAAAAATGAAACCTAGAAATATATAATTCAAATTTAAAGTAAAATAATGACGTTTTTTTGTAAAAATACATTGAAATGAAAAACGAATAAAATAAAAATTCTGTAAATTACAATAAAAGACAAGGGTATGAAATAAATTTAGAAACCACAAATTGAATATGAGTAGACAATATTTTCAATCTAAATAAACCTTGATGCACTCAAAGATAAAAATTGTATATATGACCTATGTCAAAAGTGACTTTTAGCATTTAGACAGACGTCAAAAGAAAGTAAAAAAATATTGAAATACTATTTGACAGAAAATGATACCTTGAGGTATATAATTCATATTTAAAATAGAATAATGAAGTTTTTTAGAGAAAAAAATATGAAAATTGAAATTGAACGATTTGAAAAGTGTATAAATTATAATAAAACATTCAGAATTGAAAGAAATTTAAAAATCACAGATTGCAAATGAATAGATAATATTTTCAATCCATCTAAACCTTGATGCACCCTAAGATATATATTGTGGATATGATCGATGTAAAAAATAGTTTTTAACATTTGGATGGAAGTCACATGTATATTAAAGTAATTTAGAAACTTGAAATCCGATTTAAATTGATGATTTCTATCTAAAACATAAAAGGCGGCTGG
>AP031358.1:40000-45000 GCA_037833965.1 Marchantia polymorpha subsp. ruderalis
CTCCTTATATATACTTCTGGAACTCGCTTGACCCGCCCTCCTCTTTGGGCCGCGAAAATTATACTGGTAGCCGTTTTTTTCTTGAAAAAACTAAGTGTCGGAAAAACACTACAAACGTCATAACTTCCTGCTCCAAAGAGCAAATCATCCAATTTTTGGTCTTGACGCTCAAAGTCGACGAGGCGCACAGTCGGATATATTTCTTTCCGCATTCCTCAACGGAATACGAACTTCCCTGCCAAAACCCGACCCCAAACCTAGGAATGCGCCCAATGTGCAAAGACTAATGCAATAACTTACAGACAGCACATTGAACTGCATTTTTTGTTACGGCGTAGAGTCATCCTTGGCTGTACCCATCCGCGAGCCGAATTTTGTGGCAAACGGAGACGAAACGATCTGACGCTGTCTCGTGGGTGACCTAAACCGAGGCGCCTGAACTCCGAATGTCTCGAACATTGAGAGTTACGTTCGACATAACTTTCTAACCGTAGGAGTAAATGGACTGATTCTTTTTACGGTCTCTTGGATCCACCATGCTCTCATCACCTGTTGAATTTCGTGAAGTACGGACCCGAAACGCCAACACAATGTTCCGATGCTGTCTCGTGGGTGAGTCAACCGGGACACCTGAGTTCCGGATGTCTCGGACATCGAGGATGAGATTGGGCATAACTTTGCCACCTCAAATCCGAATGGATTGATTCTTTCACCCGTCGTTTAGATCTGCCGGCTTCTCCTTGCCTACCAAATTTCGTGGACTACGGATCTGAAATGAGAACACGCTGTCCCGACACCGGGGAACAACGCACGTCATCCTGGCGCCAAACACGGGTGCAGATCACCCCGAAGGCCATAACTTTTTCATCCGGGCCGGAAATGGGCTGGTTTTTGGTTCGTTTGTTCTGTTCTGACGATGCGCTTACTCGGATATATTTGTTTTTGCCTTCCAGACTCGTCTCCGAACATCTCGCCTCTGTAACGAAGAAGGTCTGCTAGCGTCCAACTTAGGGCAAGTGCACTCAGATGGCCCTAACTTCCTACTCCAGTCTCCAACTCGAGTGATTCTTCGTCCGAACGTTAGATCTTGAAGAGTAGCTCTCTTTGTATGTACTTCGTCTATTGAGATCCGCATATCGTATTTGGGTTGGAAAAAGGTTGGAGCCTTGGTCTAGAGTATATGTGGACAGTTCAAATGAAGTCCCATAACTTTTTCGTCTCGGATCCAAACTTTGTGATTCAAAAACCAATGACCACATGAGAAGATTCTTCCGAAGTTGTTATATTCACTTTACTACATTTCTGGAATGAATAAAATCATTCATCCATGCACGATTATCCCTTCCTTAGTGACTTATGGTTCAATTCTAGATATTTTGCACAAATTGTTTGAATTTGAGAATTTGAATGCACCCAAAATTGAAGAATATAATATTATAAATTCTAGAATCAATTGTACTAATTTAGAGAATATATACAAAGAATTAAAAATAAATAAGCTTAAAAACTGAAATAAAATCAATAATAATTATAGAAAGTTTGAAAAAACATCAGAATATAATTTCTAAAATTGAAATATGAATAATAAGATTTATTGAAAAATTTCAAATAAATTATGAATCTAAAATCTATTTAATTTATAGAACACAATATATAAAAATGAGAAAAAATAGAATAAATTGTAATCTTAAATTATAAAAATCATCGTTTAACAATAATAAATCAGAAAACTAATCTTCATATATTTAACCTTAAATGTATTAAAAATAATAATATTTTACAATCTATATATCTTTCATTAGTTTGAAATTTTATTTTGCAATGAGAGAGAATCTGAAAATTCAATTAAAAATAACAATAAATTTGATAAACATCAGTTAAAATTGTCTATAACCATTTTCTGTATTATTGAAATATATCAAAGATTTGGAAGAATTAAAAGTGATGAAAGATTGGAAAAATTATTGTAACTGTAAATATTATTCAGATGTAAGATCTGAACCGTTCAATATTAATTATAATATGTATTCAACGTGTGGAATAAATATTAGAAAGATCTAACGGTGCGATTTGATTTTTGAACTTCGTAAAGTTTATAAAATCTAAACTAGTGTAAGAATATATAACAAAGACAACTAAGTATCAAAAATATGCAAATAAAGTCATAAGAAATGCACATAAAATCAAATTAAATATGAATTAAAAAATCTTCTATATACTGAAACATGTCTGAAAGCATTGGTGACATGTAATTAATATTGTATATTTTTTTAATTAGTTTTTAAAATAGATAGATTATTTTAATCTTATTTGTTATATTTTGACTCAATTTCCATAAAATTTTCATATTTGAACAAGAATTAAATTATTGATAATATATATGTTGATAATTTGGAAAAAAAATTCCAATTTGGAATTATATTTGAAAAAATAAAAATGAAAAATGATTTTTTAAAACAAAAAAACCTAAAATGTCATTTAGAGAATAGAAAAAATAATCCCAAGAATTTTCCTAGATCACATATTAAAGAAAGAAAATATTCAAATACTAATTGGAAAAAAATGAAACCTAGAAATATATAATTCAAATTTAAAGTAAAATAATGACGTTTTTTTGTAAAAATACATTGAAATGAAAAACGAATAAAATAAAAATTCTGTAAATTACAATAAAAGACAAGGGTATGAAATAAATTTAGAAACCACAAATTGAATATGAGTAGACAATATTTTCAATCTAAATAAACCTTGATGCACTCAAAGATAAAAATTGTATATATGACCTATGTCAAAAGTGACTTTTAGCATTTAGACAGACGTCAAAAGAAAGTAAAAAAATATTGAAATACTATTTGACAGAAAATGATACCTTGAGGTATATAATTCATATTTAAAATAGAATAATGAAGTTTTTTAGAGAAAAAAATATGAAAATTGAAATTGAACGATTTGAAAAGTGTATAAATTATAATAAAACATTCAGAATTGAAAGAAATTTAAAAATCACAGATTGCAAATGAATAGATAATATTTTCAATCCATCTAAACCTTGATGCACCCTAAGATATATATTGTGGATATGATCGATGTAAAAAATAGTTTTTAACATTTGGATGGAAGTCACATGTATATTAAAGTAATTTAGAAACTTGAAATCCGATTTAAATTGATGATTTCTATCTAAAACATAAAAGGCGGCTGGAAATTTGTGCAATTAATAGAAACTTAACCTTTCATGAAAAGTATGATCCAAACCGTTGAATCCTTCTAAATAATAGTTTTTAGCACCAGGAATAAATTGCAAGATGATCCAACGGTTAGTTTAATACTGGGAGGATTAGATGTTTAGAATAGAATCAAATTTGTTATGCGGGGCTTGTTTTCGATGCATCTAGTGTTGGAACATGTGTTATATGATGGAGGGGGTATGGGGGAAAACAATAATCTGGATTGGAATCTAATCTTATAGGTTGTAACGTTGTTAGATTGAAAAACGGAATTTATGCCAAAATAATAGATCCAAAAGCATATAGAACACTTATATGATAGAGGGAAAATATAATTCTCCAGGGTTGATATTGGAAGAAATTATAATTAGAGAATATTAGATTAGATTTGAGAATCTTTAAATAATTCAATTTGGAATTGGTCTAAAATAAATCTAATAGATGAGTTGGGAGTGGTAGGATCTAATTACCCACAATTGGGAAGATTTGACACTTGGATTTTGAAATTGTGACGATGAGTGATTTCGAAATAAAAAAGTAAAGAAAAAAAATACAAATAAAAAAAGTTGTGAAATGATCGTGTAATTATGCTTTGAATAGAGGAAACAAAAAATATCCAGGAGAAAAAAGAAATGGCATTTTGACTTAATTTCTATTCGGGAAGGATTCTTGCGGAGAGATAATGTGAAACCTTATCGGAAGTAAAGAAAATTCGGAGAAGTTGTTAGTTTTATTTTTTATTCGGCTACATGGGGAATTTACGACTTTTTACCAAAGGATAATTTAAAGACTTAGGGATTATTATTATTTTCAAAAAGGTTGGATGCGGCACCGGGACTTCCCGGGAGGTCACCCATCCCAGTACTATTCCGGCCCAAGGGCGCTTAACTGCAGAGTTCTGATGGGATCTGGTGTAGTAGCCCTGGTATGACCGCATCACGTCAAGGAAGGAGTTTCCGGTGTAGATGAAGAGGGTAAGGTGCGGCCAAAGGTTCCGCCAAACCCGTCCGACCAGAAAGGAAGTTTAGGGTTAGGAAAGCCCTTTAGCCAGACAGAACTTTTCGGGGCAATGGGCCGAGTTGGGAGGCAGAACTAAACTAAACTGAACCCTAAACCTAAACTAAACCCAGTCAAGACCTTTTCGGGGCAATGAACCGAAACTGCGAGTGGGTGCAAATCAGTCAAGACCTTTTCGGGGCAATGAGCCAAAATTGCGACGAGGCGCAAAACAGTCAAGACCTTTAGGCAAGTGTTTCGGACGAAAGACAGCGTGAGACACTAAGAGTCTCAATTGCATAGAGGCCCACTTGCGGCCCAAGGAAAAAATAGTCAAGACCTTTTCGGGGCACTCAGCCAAAACTGCGACAGGGCGCAAAACAATCAAGACCTTTTCGGGGCAATGAGCCGAAACTGCGACGGGGCGCAAAACAGTCAAGACCTTTGAGGGAGTGTTTCGGACGAGAGACAGTGTGAGACACTAAGAGTCGCAGTCACATAGAGGCCCACTTGCGGCCCAAGGCAAAAACAATCAAGACCTTTTCGGGGCAATGAGCCGAAACTGCGACCGGGCACAAACCAGTCAAGACCTTTGGGCGAGTGTTAACCCTAAACCCCAAAACCTTCGAGCGAGAGACAGCGTGAGACGCTAAGAGTCTCAGTCGCATAGAGGCCCACTTGCGGCCCGAGTAAAAAACAGTCAAGACCTTTTCCGGGCGAGACAGCCGGTTCCCAAGTGTTTAGAAGCAGCAACGAGGCAAGGCAAGGCAAGGCACC
>AP031358.1:55000-60000 GCA_037833965.1 Marchantia polymorpha subsp. ruderalis
GCACTCCGAGAGGGCATCACTACCCCCTCATATATACTTCTGGGACTCGCTTGACCCGCCCTCCTCTTTGGTCCGCGAAAATTATACTGGTAGCCGTTTTTTTCCTGTCTGCGGTAAGTAAATGAACCACAGCTGAGACACGCGTTCGAGACATCCGGCTCGCGCCCGACAGGAATCGAGACACCGGAGACGCATCGCGCTCGGGACATCGGAGACACGCGGTCGGGACATCCACTCACGCCCGACAGGACGGAGACAGCGTGAGACACGTGATCCTGACATCCGACCGGCGCCCCACATCTAAACCCTAAACTGAACTGACACCCGACTTGCGTCCGACCTGGCCGCGTACTCGCACGGCGGTCCACAAAGGCACGGTCAACCGCATCCCTGTTGACCTCTGGAGTCTGGCCCCCTAGGACTTAGGGTTTAGAGACACGTGGGCGGAACCTCCCGACACCTTGGAGACACGCTGTCGGAACCTCGTTACTCGCGCCGCGATTGCGCCCGTGGGGACGGTCCTGCAGTCCGTCAACGGGTACCGCCACGGTCGACCGGTTCCCCGTCCGTGCACGTCTACGGTCGGAAAGGGTGCTCGGGAGCCGGGCGCACGGACGCCTAGTCCAAACGTGGGATGGCCACGCCGCTAAGCGAGAAGAGGCGCTAATGGGCGCAAAGCTCACCTCAGCCACGCATCTACTCCTTATATATACTTCTGGAACTCGCTGACCCGCCCTCCTCTTTGGGCCGCGAAAATTATACTGGTAGCCGTTTTTTTCTTGAAAAAACTAAGTGTCGGAAAAACACTACAAACGTCATAACTTCCTGCTCCAAAGAGCAAATCATCCAATTTTTGGTCTTGACGCTCAAAGTCGACGAGGCGCACAGTCGGATATATTTCTTTCCGCATTCCTCAACGGAATACGAACTTCCCTGCCAAAACCCGACCCCAAACCTAGGAATGCGCCCAATGTGCAAAGACTAATGCAATAACTTACAGACAGCACATTGAACTGCATTTTTTGTTACGGCGTAGAGTCATCCTTGGCTGTACCATCCGCGAGCCGATTTTTGTGGCAAACGAGACGAAACGATCTGACGCTGTCTCGTGGGTGACCTAAACCGAGGCGCCTGAACTCCGAATGTCTCGAACATTGAGAGTTACGTTCGACATAACTTTCTACCGTAGGAGTAAATGGACTGATTCTTTTACGGTCTCTTGGATCCACCATGCTCTCATCACCTGTTGAATTTCGTGAAGTACGGACCCGAAACGCCAACACAATGTTCCGATGCTGTCTCGTGGGTGAGTCAACCGGGACACCTGAGTTCCGGATGTCTCGGACATCGAGGATGAGATTGGGCATAACTTTGCCACCTCAAATCCGAATGGATTGATTCTTTCACCCGTCGTTTAGATCTGCCGGCTTCTCCTTGCCTACCAAATTTCGTGGACTACGGATCTGAAATGAGAACACGCTGTCCCGACACCGGGGAACAACGCACGTCATCCTGGCGCCAAACACGGGTGCAGATCACCCCGAAGGCCATAACTTTTTCATCCGGGCCGGAAATGGGCTGGTTTTTGGTTCGTTTGTTCTGTTCTGACGATGCGCTTACTCGGATATATTTGTTTTTGCCTTCCAGACTCGTCTCCGAACATCTCGCCTCTGTAACGAAGAAGGTCTGCTAGCGTCCAACTTAGGGCAAGTGCACTCAGATGGCCCTAACTTCCTACTCCAGTCTCCAACTCGAGTGATTCTTCGTCCGAACGTTAGATCTTGAAGAGTAGCTCTCTTTGTATGTACTTCGTCTATTGAGATCCGCATATCGTATTTGGGTTGGAAAAAGGTTGGAGCCTTGGTCTAGAGTATATGTGGACAGTTCAAATGAAGTCCCATAACTTTTTCGTCTCGGATCCAAACTTTGTGATTCAAAAACCAATGACCACATGAGAAGATTCTTCCGAAGTTGTTATATTCACTTTACTACATTTCTGGAATGAATAAAATCATTCATCCATGCACGATTATCCCTTCCTTAGTGACTTATGGTTCAATTCTAGATATTTTGCACAAATTGTTTGAATTTGAGAATTTGAATGCACCCAAAATTGAAGAATATAATATTATAAATTCTAGAATCAATTGTACTAATTTAGAGAATATATACAAAGAATTAAAAATAAATAAGCTTAAAAACTGAAATAAAATCAATAATAATTATAGAAAGTTTGAAAAAACATCAGAATATAATTTCTAAAATTGAAATATGAATAATAAGATTTATTGAAAAATTTCAAATAAATTATGAATCTAAAATCTATTTAATTTATAGAACACAATATATAAAAATGAGAAAAAATAGAATAAATTGTAATCTTAAATTATAAAAATCATCGTTTAACAATAATAAATCAGAAAACTAATCTTCATATATTTAACCTTAAATGTATTAAAAATAATAATATTTTACAATCTATATATCTTTCATTAGTTTGAAATTTTATTTTGCAATGAGAGAGAATCTGAAAATTCAATTAAAAATAACAATAAATTTGATAAACATCAGTTAAAATTGTCTATAACCATTTCTGTATTATTGAAATATATCAAAGATTTGGAAGAATTAAAAGTGATGAAAGATTGGAAAAATTATTGTAACTGTAAATATTATTCAGATGTAAGATCTGAACCGTTCAATATTAATTATAATATGTATTCAACGTGTGGAATAAATATTAGAAAGATCTAACGGTGCGATTTGATTTTTGAACTTCGTAAAGTTTATAAAATCTAAACTAGTGTAAGAATATATAACAAAGACAACTAAGTATCAAAAATATGCAAATAAAGTCATAAGAAATGCACATAAAATCAAATTAAATATGAATTAAAAAATCTTCTATATACTGAAACATGTCTGAAAGCATTGGTGACATGTAATTAATATTGTATATTTTTTTAATTAGTTTTTAAAATAGATAGATTATTTTAATCTTATTTGTTATATTTTGACTCAATTTCCATAAAATTTTCATATTTGAACAAGAATTAAATTATTGATAATATATATGTTGATAATTTGGAAAAAAAATTCCAATTTGGAATTATATTTGAAAAAATAAAAATGAAAAATGATTTTTTAAAACAAAAAAACCTAAAATGTCATTTAGAGAATAGAAAAAATAATCCCAAGAATTTTCCTAGATCACATATTAAAGAAAGAAAATATTCAAATACTAATTGGAAAAAAATGAAACCTAGAAATATATAATTCAAATTTAAAGTAAAATAATGACGTTTTTTTGTAAAAATACATTGAAATGAAAAACGAATAAAATAAAAATTCTGTAAATTACAATAAAAGACAAGGGTATGAAATAAATTTAGAAACCACAAATTGAATATGAGTAGACAATATTTTCAATCTAAATAAACCTTGATGCACTCAAAGATAAAAATTGTATATATGACCTATGTCAAAAGTGACTTTTAGCATTTAGACAGACGTCAAAAGAAAGTAAAAAAATATTGAAATACTATTTGACAGAAAATGATACCTTGAGGTATATAATTCATATTTAAAATAGAATAATGAAGTTTTTTAGAGAAAAAAATATGAAAATTGAAATTGAACGATTTGAAAAGTGTATAAATTATAATAAAACATTCAGAATTGAAAGAAATTTAAAAATCACAGATTGCAAATGAATAGATAATATTTTCAATCCATCTAAACCTTGATGCACCCTAAGATATATATTGTGGATATGATCGATGTAAAAAATAGTTTTTAACATTTGGATGGAAGTCACATGTATATTAAAGTAATTTAGAAACTTGAAATCCGATTTAAATTGATGATTTCTATCTAAAACATAAAAGGCGGCTGGAAATTTGTGCAATTAATAGAAACTTAACCTTTCATGAAAAGTATGATCCAAACCGTTGAATCCTTCTAAATAATAGTTTTTAGCACCAGGAATAAATTGCAAGATGATCCAACGGTTAGTTTAATACTGGGAGGATTAGATGTTTAGAATAGAATCAAATTTGTTATGCGGGGCTTGTTTTCGATGCATCTAGTGTTGGAACATGTGTTATATGATGGAGGGGGTATGGGGGAAAACAATAATCTGGATTGGAATCTAATCTTATAGGTTGTAACGTTGTTAGATTGAAAAACGGAATTTATGCCAAAATAATAGATCCAAAAGCATATAGAACACTTATATGATAGAGGGAAAATATAATTCTCCAGGGTTGATATTGGAAGAAATTATAATTAGAGAATATTAGATTAGATTTGAGAATCTTTAAATAATTCAATTTGGAATTGGTCTAAAATAAATCTAATAGATGAGTTGGGAGTGGTAGGATCTAATTACCCACAATTGGGAAGATTTGACACTTGGATTTTGAAATTGTGACGATGAGTGATTTCGAAATAAAAAAGTAAAGAAAAAAAATACAAATAAAAAAAGTTGTGAAATGATCGTGTAATTATGCTTTGAATAGAGGAAACAAAAAATATCCAGGAGAAAAAAGAAATGGCATTTTGACTTAATTTCTATTCGGGAAGGATTCTTGCGGAGAGATAATGTGAAACCTTATCGGAAGTAAAGAAAATTCGGAGAAGTTGTTAGTTTTATTTTTTATTCGGCTACATGGGGAATTTACGACTTTTTACCAAAGGATAATTTAAAGACTTAGGGATTATTATTATTTTCAAAAAGGTTGGATGCGGCACCGGGACTTCCCGGGAGGTCACCCATCCCAGTACTATTCCGGCCCAAGGGCGCTTAACTGCAGAGTTCTGATGGGATCTGGTGTAGTAGCCCTGGTATGACCGCATCACGTCAAGGAAGGAGTTTCCGGTGTAGATGAAGAGGGTAAGGTGCGGCCAAAGGTTCCGCCAAACCCGTCCGACCAGAAAGGAAGTTTAGGGTTAGGAAAGCCCTTTAGCCAGACAGAACTTTTCGGGGCAATGGGCCGAGT